>JAPVLO010001117.1:0-398255 GCA_027257055.1 Cephalopachus bancanus | reverse complement strand
TTTAATGTTACACCATGTCATAAACACACACATACACTGATCCACTGACCTCTGACACCTAAGAGTTTACATTCCTATGGCAGTATAATATACATATTGTCAAAAACACTCTTCTTATTCACTTTACACAATAGCAAATACTATATACAGGCCCAAGGACCTGAGTGCCAAGAGTAAAGCAAGTGGCACTATGAAAGAACCCATCTCTAAGATACTAAAAGACCTAATTCCAAGGGGATGTTTGATAGAATTGCATGGAACAAGGGAGAGAGAGTTACATTTTTAAAACAATAACAGCTAAGAGAACATGAAATTTAGTAAGCAGACGCAGTCAGCACTTAAAGAAAGTGGGGAGGCAGGATCTGGGCCTCATTTGTCCATAGTCACAGAACTTCTCTTCATGATATCAAGTTCTATGGAATAACTTTGTTACATACATTTAATTTCAATTTTTAAACTTAACACTCGAGGTAACAAAAAATAGAAAGGGTTATAAAAATTACTTTGTACTCTCTCCCTAATTCTTAGAATCCACTAAATCACCTGAATGCATAGCAAACATAATCTTCGTGGGTTTTTTTTGTCTTTGTTTTGTTTTTTGAGTTGGAGTCTCACTCTGTCGCACAGGATGGAGTGCAGTAGCATGCTCATGACCACCACAGTCTCAGCCTGCTGGGCTCAGGCAATTCTTCCACCTCAGCCCTCCAAGTAGCTGAAACTACAGGCATGCACCACCACATCTGGCTAATTTTAAAATTTATTGTAGAGATGATAATTTGCCCAGGCTGGTCTCGAACCCGTGGGCTCAGGCAATCCTCTCACCTTGACCTCTCAAAATGCTGGAATTTTAGGTGTGAGCCATCATGCTCGGCCAGCAGACATAATCTTCTGATCAACACTGGAGAGCAGTGACTTATAGAGAGTAAAGCCTACAAATGGCTCATAATTTTCCATTTTCATAAAATCCTAAATGTATTAATATAAGTTTTGAGACTTCAAAATAAGAAACACAAGTTATTTGAAAATTTTATATGCTGAGACTTTAAAAAGTCTACATTAGGCCATGTGTCGGGGTTTAAACCTGCAATCCCAGTGCTTTGGGAGCCCAGGAGTTGAAGACCAGCCTAGGTAACATAGCAAGATCTTGTTTCTACAAAAATAAAAAAATAAGCTGGGCATGGTGGCAGGTGTATATGGTCCCAGCTACTTGGCAGGTTGAGGTGGAAGGACTACTTGAGCCTGGAGTTGAGGCTGTGGTGAGTCATCCTGAGCATGCCACTCCACTCCAGCCTGGGAGACAGAATGAGACTCTGACTCAAAATAAATAAATGATTTAAAAAAAAAAAAAAAGCAGTAGGCCAGGCACAGCGGTTAAAGCCTGTAATCCCAGCATTCTGGGAAGCCAAGTGAGAGGATTGCCTGAGCCCAGGAGTTCAAGACCAGCCTGGGCAACTTGGCAAGACCTTGTCTCTCCAATAAATCAAGAAAATTAGCCAGGAGTGATACTGCACAGCTGTATTTCCAGCTATTTGGAATACTGAGGTGGAAGAATGGCCTGATCCCATCCGATCAAAGCTGTGATGGCCATGAGTGTGACACTGCACTCCAGCCTGGGTGACAGAGACTCCAACTCAAAAAAAAAAAAAGGGAAAAAGTCTAGATTAATAACCAAAGGCAATAGATAGATCATGGAGGCAAAAAATCAACAAGGAGATCCAGAACCTAAACTTGACACTCGACCAAATGGACTTAATAGATACCTACAGATTATTCCACCTAACAACCACAGAATATACGTTCTACTCATCACCACATGGAACATACTCCAAGATCGATCACATTCTTGGCCATAAATCAAGCATAAAAAAATTCCATAAGGTTTAAATCTTGCCATGCACATTCTCAGGTCACAGTGGTATAAAAATAAATATCAACACCAACAACATTTCCCCAAAATCCACAAAGACATGGACACCTAACATGATGCTGAACAACTACGAGGTCAACACTGAAATCAAAGCAGAAATTAAAAGATTCCTGGAAACAAATGAAAATGAAGAAACATCTTACCAAAACATCTGGGATACCATGAAAACAGTTCTAAAAGGGGAATTTATATCTTTACAAGCACACATCAAGAAGATGGAAAGACCACAAGTGGAGAGCCTAACAAATGACTTAAGGGAACTGGAAAGAGAAGATCACCAAAACCCAACTTTAACAGAATCCAGATCACAAAAATAAGATCCCAAATACAGGACACAGAAGACAAAAATATCATAGAAAACATCAAGAAAACAAAAAGCTGGTTGTTGGAAAGAATTAACAAGATTAATGAACCCCTAGCCAGAATGACCAAGAAAAAGCCCAAATAAACACAATCAGAGATACAAAAGATCAAATCACAACTGACCCCGAAGAAATACAAAAGATTATCAGAGGTTGCTACGTATACCTATATGGAAACAAACTTGATAACCTAAATGAAATAGACGACCTTCTGACATCACACAACCTCCCCAGGTTGAAACAAGAAGACAATGATGCACTAAATAGACCAATAACAACCCAGGAAATTGACTCTGCCATACGAAAACTACCAACCAAAAAAAAAAGCCATGTAACGGATGGCTTTCCGGCAGAATTCTATAAAACATACAAGGAGGAGCTGATACCAATCCTATTGAAAATATTCCAGGTATTGAGAAAGTTGGAATTCTCCCCAAATCATTTTATAAAGCTAACAACACACTGATACCCAAACCAGGTAAAGATCCAGCAAAAAAGAGAACGACAGGCAAATATCCCTTATGAACATAGATGCAAAAATTCTCAATAAGATTCTAGCAAATTGGATGCAAAACACATCTCAAAAATCATCCACCATGACCAAGTAGGCTTCAACCCAGGATGCAGGGTGGTTCGACATTCACAAGGTCATAAAAGTACATCAACTGATGTAAAAACAAGAACCACATGGTTATCTCCTTAGAAGCAGAAAAGGCTTTTGATAAAATCCAGCATCCCTTCTTGATAAAAACCCTCAAACACTTAGGTACAGAAGGAACATGCTTCAAAATAGTAAGTAAAAACATCAGTTTATCTATGATAAACCCACAGCTAACATATTGCTAAACAGATAGAAACTGGAAACATTTCCCCTGAAAAATGGAACAAGACAGGGCTGCCCACTCTCACCCCTCTTGTTCAACATTGTGTTGAAAGTTCTAGGTCAGGCAATTAGACAAGAGAAGGAAATCAGGTGTATCCAAATAGGCAAAGAGGAAGTCAAGTATCCCTCACAGCTACTGTAGCCTTGACCTGCTGGGCTTAGGCAATACTTCCACCTCAGCCTTCCAAGTAGACAAGTGGGACCCTATCAAACTAATGAGCTTCTGCAAAGCAAAAGAAACCATCAGTAGAGCAGGGAGACAGCCCACAGAATGGTAAAAAAAATATTTGCCAACTGTTTATCTGACAAAGGTCTAACTTCTAGGATCTACAAGGTACTCAATTGTGCTGAAAGGAGAAAAACAAAGAGCCCCATCAAAAAGTGGGCAAAAGACATGAATAGACACTTCTCAAAAGAAGTTATACAGGCAGCTAACAGACACATGAACAAGTGCTCAGCCTCTCTCATCATCAGAGAAATGCAAATCAAAACCACACTGAGATACCACCTAACCCCAGTAAGGATGGTTATCATTAACAAAACAAACAACAAGTGATGCTGGTGAGGATTCAGAGAAAAAGGAACACTTCTACACCACTGGTGGGAATGCAAACTAGTGAAACCTCTTTGGAAGACAGTGGCTGTTTCTGAAAGAACTAGAAATTGACCTTCCATATGACCCAGCAATCCTCCTATTGGGAATACACCCAGAGGAATTCAAATCATTCTACAAAAAAGATACCTGCACATGTGTGTTTGTTGCAGCTTTATTCACAATAGCAAAAACACGGAACCAACCATGTTGCCCATTGAAGTTGGACTGGATTAAAAAATGTGGTACATATACACAATGGAATATTATGCAGCCATAAACAACAAACATATGGACTTTGCAGCAACTTGGATGGATTTAGAGTTTATCATACTCAGTGATCTATCACAGAAAAAAAGAACAGAGTGCCATATGTTCTCACTCATAAGCAGACCTTGAACAATTACAATACTATAAGGAAGGGATTGGCAGTAGTGGAAAACTGGCATGGGAAGGGGGTGGGATTGGCAGTTGAGGGTAACTTCTAGGGGAGGGAGGGGCATACCTCAACAACAAGGTTACCTGCAAAATCAACGTTTGTATACCTAACCCTGAATTTTACCCCACATCTTTATAATAAAAAAAAAGCCAAAAGTATAAATCTCTTAAGAGAAAATATCAGCTTTATATCATCATGATTTTGGGTTGGGGAAAGCATTCTTAGATATGATACCAAACATACAAACAGCAACAAAAAAAAAATACATAAACTGAACTTTATCAAAATTGAAAGTTTTGCTTTAAAGGACATTCTCAAGGAAGTGAAAAGACAGCAGATGATATGACTGGAAATATTTCCAATGCATATATCTCATAAGGTACTTCCATGCAGGACATATAAAGAGACCTTACAACTCAACAACATAAAGACATATTACCCAATTTTTTTCATGGGCAAATGTTTTGAATAGATATTTCTCTTAAAAAGATATACAAATGGTCAATAAACACAATATACACAGAGGCTCAATATTATTAGCCATCAAAAATTTCAAATCAAAATCATGAGATACTATTTGATTACCACTGAGAATAATAAACAACTCTGAAAGACACATGTATGAGCACAGATATGAACAAATTTGAATCTTCATACATGGTTGGTAGAGATGTAAAATGGTGCAGTTGTCTTGCAAAACTGAGAGTCAATGTCAAACAAAGAGTTGCCATATGACCCAGCAATTCTATTCACAGAAATATACTCATGAAAATTGAAAAAAAGTGTTCCAACAAAACATGCACAAGAATTTCCATAGCAGTGTTATTCACAATAGGCAAAAAATGGAAACAACTCAAATCTTTATCAACCAATGAATTAATTTAAAAAGTGTGGTATATTCATACAAATGAATATTACATGATAACAAGAAGGAATGAAGTATGAATACATGTTACAACATATGAGGGGGACCAAAAAACTGGAATTTATTTATAAAAATTTTGTATTTATTCTTACATGTTTAAGCTTCTGTCGCCTTCAAAGTACTCTCTGATACAACACACCTATAGAAACGCTTTTTCCACTGCTTAAACAGTTTATGAACCCATTCATTTTTATGTCTTTTTGTGCTTCTGCTGTTTTTTGTCTCACTTCTTGCACATCAGCAAAATGTTTCCCTTTGAGAATTTTTTTCATTTGGGGAAACAAACAAAAAAAAGTTGTCAGGGATGAGATTGGGTCACAGGGTCATGGTGTTTTGGGTCAAAATCTGCTGAACACTCAGCCCATTGTGGGCAGGTGTGCTCATAAACCACCCATCATGAAATGGGAAAACTGACTGAAAAAAATCTCCAAAAGAAAAAATACTCAGAAGCTGAATGCAGCCTCTCACAACACTAGCTGGTACACTGATGCTGATAGGTTCCTGGAACACTTACCTAGCGGGAAAAGCCTGTACTACAAAGGGCCCACCCTCCAAAAATTGATTCCATTTTTGGGGGTTTTCCCTAGTAGATGAACCCTAAAAACATACTATGTGAAAAAATGTGATGGATACACACACACACACACACACACACACACACACACACACACACACACACTGGAATATTACTCATCTTTTCCAAATTAGGCTATCTTGTCCTTTGTGACAACATGGAAGACATACTAAGTGAAATACACTAAACACATATGGGAAAATACTGCCTGCTACTACTCATATGTGGAATCTGAAATAGCTCAATTCATGTCACTCAGCAAAGAGTAATAGTGGTTCCCAGGAACTGAAGAATGGAGGCAATGAGGAGATATTGATCAAATGATACGTTTCACTTATGCAGTATGACTAAGTCCAGGAGATCTAAGGTACAGCCTGTTGATTATAGTTAATAATACCATATTATATACTTTAAATTTGCTCAGAGAATAGATCTTAAATGTTCTCATCAAAAAATGGTAATTATGTGAGGTGATAGATATGTTCATCTTGATTTTAGTAATCATTTCATAAAGCATACATATATCAAAACATCATGTTGTACACCTTAAATATATATAATTTGTCAATTATATTCGTCAATTATACCTGGATAAAGCTGGGGAGAAGTAGCAGAAATACTTAGAGAGATATTTTTCTTTTGAGATAAGGTTTTGCTTTGTTGCTGTCACATTAAGGAAAACTAATTAATGATGCCGTGCACGGACTTTAATTTAACTGTGTCGATCCGCTGAACAAAACGTACACTCACACCAGGAAAGTATAAAAGTGAAAGGTTTATTAAAAAGAGACAACAGTAAATCAAATCATAAGCAATAGGCAAGTAAAAGCACATTAAGCAAACAGGGATTTTACCCTTTGTCGTCCATCTATCAGCACCGGGTTGTGGGACGCAGTCCGCACCGCATCACGGGCAATCAGCACCGGGTTGTGGGACGCAGTCCGCACCGTATCACGGGCGTCAATCCTTTACAGTCCATCTGTCAGCACCGGAGTTTGAGGAACTTCCCAAACAGCATCACGAGCATCAACCTGTCAGCACCGGAGTTTGAGGAACTTCCCAAACAGCATCACGGGCATCAACCTGTCAGCACCGGAGTTTGAGGAACTTCCCAAACAGCATCACGGGCATCAATCCTTCCAGCATAAAGGCATGGAGCTCACCCGGGATTCTCGCTCGCATCCCCCGGGTCTTCCCCTTTTCTAGGAGTCCTAGACAAAGGTGGCACTGAGCCCATTGGTTTCATAACGTGTGTTTCATAACATAAAAGTCGTTGTCAGTTCACAACCCCGGATCTTGGCCAGAGATCCTGAGCTGGACTGAGTCCGACTCTCATATCTTCATAAGACAAATGGTCTTCCTTAGTCCCCTGTCCGGGCGCTGGCCAGGCACCTAGGAGGGGAGTAGGGCCAATTATTAACATGTTATGTAACTCAGGTCAAAATAGGATGGAGCGAGTGCCTTGACCCAATCCTTCATATAATTTTACTCCCCTTACAGTTGCCCAGGCTAGAGTGCAGTGGCAGAATCCTAATTTACTGAAGCCTCAACCTCTGGTGCTCAACAATCCTCCTGCCTCAGCCTCTCAAGTAGCTAAGTCTACAGCACATGCCACTGCAACTGGCTAATTTATTATTTGTTTGTTTGTTTAGAGGTGGTGGTCTCACTTTACTGCTAAGGCTGATCTTGAACTCCTGGCCCCAAGCAATCCTCAGCCACTAAAAGTGCTGAGATTACAGGCATGAACCACGTGCCCAGCCTTACTTAAAAATAATTGTAAGAAAACATATAAGATTTGTACATTAAAGACTACAGACCTTGCTGAGAAAATAAAATCTTTTAAAAAACCTAAATACATCATGAAATATATCATGTTCTTTTATTGGAAGATACAGAATTGCTATCAATTTTCCTGATATTACTTTATAGATTCAATGTGGCCTCAATCACAATGGGTTTGGACTAATTTGATCTTGGGATCAAAATGAAAGATGCTGGTGTTGTCTATGTGACTGTGATTCTGATTCCTCATGCAGATGTGATAAGAGAACTTAAAGAAAAGGTTTTGAGCACAGCTCTCCCCAGATTGCTACTATTCAAGAGAGAATACTATAAAATTAAAAGGCAGGTGCAGCGGGCTTGGTAGCTCAGCCTGTACTCCCAGCAATTTGGGAGGCCAAGGCAAGTGGATTGCTTAAGCCTGTGCGTTTGAGATCAGCCCAGGAAACTTGGTGAGACCTCTACAATAAATAAAAAATTAGCCAGGCATAATAGTACACACCTGTAATTCCAGCTACTTGGAGGACTGAGGCAGAAGGATCACTGGAGCCCAGCAGGTCCACGCTGGGGTGGCCATGAGTGTGCCATTGCCCTCCAGCCTAGACGATGGAGTGAGACTACAACTCCAAAAGAAAAAAAGGCAGGTGCATGTACCAATGGAAACTCCATAGTTTTGTGCCTTCAGTGGGATCTTGTCACCTTTCTACAAACACTGCAAATGTAGGCCTGCAGAGAGACAATCTACAGACATCTAGTCTTTAAAACTGTATGGGTTCTTCTCATGTACAACAAGTCACCTTGCATATCTGTGTGGGTAAGTGACTTTTTATTTCATAAATGTAGAATCAGTGTGTTGGGGAGGGGGATGTCCTAGGCAGTTGGTGGAATGAGTCAAATTGGGTGTATTCGTGAGGATTTTGGGTAGCCTCAGATTAGTCACCTAGTCTAATACTCTCATACAGCTCAGAGGATTAATCCTGTGGACAGCAATGAGATAATTTCCTTCTTAGTATATTTAGTCCTTTAACTTAGTGACTCATAAAAATTATTCAATTTCTTCATATGAAATAATCTTATATTCCTATTTATTTCTCTGAATGACTTTCATTGACTTACTATATCACCCCTTAAAATTATGTTATCTAGTCATTTTAGACTAAATCTTTATTAATTCATCTTCATACTCATTCATCAGAGAAGGAACTATAATTCTAAGACTTCATCAAATACACTCAGTTTTGCTTCTTTCATCTTCACAAAACAATTAGAACTATAACTGGAAAGTGCCTTACAGGAGAAGGCAAGATGGCCAGCTAGTAGCAGCTGACATGAATCTCTATCATGGAGGCCAAGCAAAAATGGGAATAAGTCTCTACACTCAAAGTAGGATATGGCATTCTCACCCTGGGACTCGACAGAGAAGCCACAGGTCCCAAAGAAGGCACAGAAGTGCAATCAGGCAGCCTGCTGACAGGGGTCTAGTTCCAGTGCCAAGAGGAAGTTGTCCAATGTGGAGAAGCAGTGAGTGAAGGAATGAGGGCGTAATCCTCAGGAGCTCCAACTGCCTCGGTAGTCAAGAGAGAGCCTCTGGGACCCACCTTCCCAGACCCTAGGCCAGCATAGACCTCCCAGTGGCCACCACAAGAGGCATCACCGGAGACAGGCAGAATCTTTCAGGCCACTGACCCTCGAGCAGCTCCACACCTGCAGTTGCTGCTGTTGGACAAAGTGGGAGACTTAAGACACACTGCTGAGAGACAGATACTTTCCAGCCACTGTGGCCCTTGCCACTGTTGCTCTGGCTAGAGGGGAAGCTGCACAACAGGGCAATAGTGCACATCCCCAGTATGGGCCCACAGCTGCAATAAACAAGAACAAGGATAAGTCAGGGCACCCTCCCCCATCCTCTGCTTTTCCTGGATGTGGATTGCCCACTACCATCCTGCCGACAGAACTGTTTCTGCCCCACCGATAGGGGAGGCATTCATGCTTCTGGGCCAGCCCTTGCCAGCACAGTCTCTGTTGCCAAAATAGGTGCTAGTCATCAGGGTGCCCAGCAGCCCCTCTTTCTGGGCTGCTCCCCTGCAATTGCCGACAGCTAGTTCTAGACCTGAGAAGCAAACCAGGCCCTTGCAGGCATCTAATTCTACCAGGCAGTCTTGCCACCCTAAGGCGGGCCAGCTGCTGGTCTCACTAGGCAGGCCCTCTCGCACCTATACAGGCCAAAAGCCTGAACTACAACACCTAACAAAACAACCAAGTCTACACATCCAGAAGCTCCTGAAGAGAAGTGGCACAAAGCTGCAACATCCCCAGATGGGAAGAAGTTGGAACAAAAACTTCAGCAACCCAAATATTCAGTGTCTCACGGCCCCTACACAATCACACCAGCTCCCAAGTAATGAATCACATACAGAACAAGTTTTCCATATCACAGACAGATAATTCAGATATGTATGGCAAAGATACTCGTCCCGATCCAAGAGAAAATAGACTCCCAAACCAGAGAGACCATAAAAACAGTTCAAGAACAGAAAGCTGACATGGGTATTCTGAGAAGGAACCATGATCTCCTGGAAATGAAGAACTTGCTGTAAGAATTTCAAAACACAGCTGCAAGCCTCAAACAACAGACTTGACTAAGCAGAGAAGGAAATTTCAGAGTTTTCTGAAGTCCAATCCCTAGTACAACCCAGTCAGATAAAAGTAAAGAAGAAACAAAAGAGTAAGTCCCCTACATATGAATGAGTTCTGTTCTGAGAGCATGCTTGTAAGCTCAGTTTGTTTGTAAGTCAGCTACATAGTACTTGACTGTAATAGGTTATACTTTACTGTACTCTATACAGTAAAGTACACAAAAGGACAATCACTTGTAGAGGATGCACACATGTAACAATGTGCAACAGACACATGACCTAACTTACATGACTGGGAATGTGAAAGCACGTTCACATCTTTGAAAGTCTGCAACTTGAATGTTTGTATGTAGGGGATATACTGTATTAAAGAACAAACAAAGCCTTCTAGAGATATGGGACTACATAGACACCAAATCTGTATCTGATTGGCACTCCTGAAAAGAAAGAGAAAATGGGAACATCCTGGAGACAGCAGTTGCAGACATAGTCCACAAAAACTTCTACCATCTTGTTAGAAACATCCAGAGAACTCCTACAAGACATCCAGAGAACTCCTGCAAGATACTATATAAGATGGACATTCCCTAAGGCAGATCACTGTTAGGTTATCAAAGATTAGCATGAAAGAAAAAGTGTTAAAGGAAGCTAGAAAGAAGAGACAGAACACCTACCAAGAAAGACCCATTAGAATAACAGAAGATCTATTAGCAAAAATTTTACAAGTCAGAAGAGAGTGGGGCCTCATTTATAATATTCTTTTTAAAAAATAAATGCCAGCCAAGAATGTCCTACCCTGCCAAACTGAGTTTCATAAATGACAAAATTAAGTCCTTCCCAGATGAGAAAGTGCTAAGAGATTCATTGTCCCTAGACCAGCCTTACAATAGATGGTTAAGGGAGTTCTGCACATGAAAACAAAAGAAAGATGATATCCATCATAAAGCAAAAATAAGCACACAGCTTACAGTCTACAAAAATTACCCACAAAACTGAAACAACCAAGCAAATCCTCAATGACACTATGATAGAAACAAACCCTCACATATCTATAGTACCCTGAATGTTAATGGCACTAATGTCCCTTTTAAATGAAAGAGTGGCAAGCTGGATTAAAAAACAAAACTCATCCTTTGCCTGTCTCCTGGAGTGCCATCTCACCACTAATGACACCCATAGGCTCAAGGTAAAGGGATGGACAAAGAAGATCTACCATGAAAATGGAAAACAAAAAAGAGAAGAGGTCACTATAATAATGATAAAGGCCTCAATCCAACAAAAATAATTATCTATTTTAAATATATATGCAACCAATATAGGAGCACCATGATTTATAAAGTACATGCTATTGAACCTATGAGAGGACATAGATAGCCACACCATAAAAGTAGGGGATTTGAACACTTCACTAAAAGCTTAGATAGATCATCGAGGCAAAAAAAACTAACCAAGAAATTCTGCACTTAAAATTGATGATTAACCAATTAGGTCTAACAGACATCTACAGAATACTTCACCCAACAACTACAGAACATACATTCTTCTCATCTGCGTATGGATCATACTCCAAGATTGGACACGTACTTGGTCATAAATCAACCTTGAATAAATTCTAAAAAATTGAAGTCATGCCAAGCATATTTTCTGACCACAGCAGAATAATACTAGAAATCAACACCAAGAGGAAGCCTCAAAAGCAAACAAGTAAATAGAAATTAAACAACTTGCTCCTTAATGATTTTGGAGTAAGCAAAGAAAATCAAGACAGACATTTTAAAAATTATTTGAAACAAGTAGTAGCTACCATAGAGCAGCAGACTGATGCCTTTTTCACTGAGTGAGGCAGAGAGTAGAGACCCCAACTGTCAATATATGCAGGCACCCTGAACAGTTTTGGATGGGTGAAACACCCTGCATCCAGCAAATGTCTCTTTGAACACATAGAGACCAGAAAGCAACAGCAGGCACTGGAATCTGGGCACTCCATCCACTGTCATGTGCCAGGCTCACACAGAAACTGAAGCCCTGGCCTGTGAGCTAGAGGGGTGAGTGATCCTGGCACACTCTGGGTCAGTTTCTTCCCTCTCAGCAGCATGCAAGTTGTTGGGCCCACATGGGAGGAGTTCTGATCAGGGCACAGCAGCAGGTGACCAGATCCCAAGAAGAATGAGGAACAAACCTGCACTTTGACCTGCAAGAACAGGCCTTCTCCCAGCAGAACCCAGCGGATGGCTCCCAGGTCAGAAAGGCATGCCTGCAGATTAAACTCAAGTGGCATCCATTGTCAACATCTAGCAGCCAACCCCCCTCCCCAAACCCCTCCCCAAATCAGGAAGGATCACCTCCCCACCCCGTGTGCCCACAGGCCAGATCCCCCTCTGGCAGGGAACTCATTCTCTATCAAGTGCTGAGTACAGACTTGAAGAGGGAGGAAGTGATAAGAAAAACACTCAAAGGCTTTCCCAGTGGGAAGACTTCTGGGCTGCAAACAAGACATTTTCTCTTCAGAGTACCTACAACAGGGCCTGAAAACCAACATGACCAGACTAACCATGAAAGAAAAAATCTGCAGCAGAGAGGCCTTTCCCAGGGTGAAGCATGAAGCAGAAATGAGTGCCCCTCTATCTCCCACTGAATGATCTACACTGAATGATAGAAAGGACCCTAGAACAGAGAAACACTGACTAGCTTCAGAGCAATAAAACCAAAATGAAAAGACAGAGAAGGAAAAGTGGCCTTTCACAAATGAGGAAGAATTAACAAAAAAAAATAGGCAATCCTCAGAGTCTTAAAAAGACAGCACTCAAAAAAGCAGCTATCAGAGCACAAACAGTGGAAGCCCATCAGAATGACCTGTCCCAGATGACAGTCATAGAATTCAGAGATTGGATTAATAAAATAAATAAAGAGAACCATGAGAAATTAGAAGCAAAATTCACCAACATTATACAGGAAGTAAAAATGGAGTTGGTCAATTTCAGAAAGGCCCATTTGAAATACTGGAAATAAAATGACTTCATCCTGGAAATTAAAAACACAGAAACAAAAGAATAGTAGTACCCATCACAAAAGTATAGGCAAGCACAGAGATAACACAACACTTACAATGAAAATACACACACATATAAATACAAAAGTAAAATGAAAGCAAAGAAACCCCTAAAAGCCCTATGACAGGAATAAATGCTCACCTTTCAATAATCAATTTGAACATGAATGCACTGAATACACCACTGAAGAGTAATTAAGTGGCAAACTAGATAAAAAAGCATGAACCAACAATTCACTGCATCCAGGACACTCATCTCATTGTAAAGGACACCCACAGGCTCAAAGTTAAAGACTGAGAAATGAATGATGTTTCAGACAAATGGAGAACAAAAAAGAGCAGGGGTAGCTACTGTGATACCAGACAAAGCAGAATTCTAACCATCAAAAGTTAAAAAGGACATGGAAGAACATTACATAATGACAAAAGGCTCAATCTACCAGCAAAAATATACATCTTAATTATATATGTAGCACAAGAGCACCATGTTTTATAAAACAACTACTAAGTAAACTAAAAGAAGACATTAACAATCACACATAGTTGGAGACATAAATATCCTGCTAACAGCCCTAGACAGATCAAGGCAAAACAAACAAACAAACAACAACAAGGTGATCTGGAACCTTAAACTGACACTCAATCAAGTGGATTTAACAGATAACTACAGACCACTCCACCCAACAGCTACTGAGAATACATCTTACTCATCATCACATGAAACATACTCCAAGATTGATCACATTCTTGGACATAAATCAAATGTGAACAAATTTCAAAAGATCAAAATAGTACCATGCATCTTCTCAGACCACAGAAAAATAATAAATATCACCACCAACAAGATCCCCTCAAAACACACTAAGACATGAACATTAAACAACATGCTGCTAAGCGCCTTCTGGCCCAACACAGAAATCAAAACAGAAATAAAAAGATTCCTAGAAATAAATAAAAACAAAGACACATCTTATCAGAATCTCTGGAATGCCATGAAATCAGTGTTAAGAGGAAAATTCATAGCATTGCACACATACACTAAGAAAATAAAAAGATCACAAGAAAACAGCCTAATATCATACATAAGGGAATCAAGGCAAGATCATCCAAATCCTAATTTCAGGAGAAAAATCAAGATCACTAAAATAAAGTCACAACTGTAGAATATAAAAGACAAATATATCATAGAGAAAATCACCAAGAAGAAAAGCTGGTTTTTTGAAAGGATAAATAAGATTGATGGGCACCTGGCCAGACTGACTGAAAAAAAGAGAGAGAGGAAGTCCAAATAAAAACAATTAGAAATGAAAAAGGTAATGTCAGAACTGATCCTAAAGAAATTCAAAAGATTAACAGGGATTTCTATGAACATCTATGTGCAAATAAACTAGAAAATTTAAAGAAAATGGAAGATTTTCTGATATCACACAACCTCCCAAGGTTGAAACAAAAAGAAATTGGAACCCTAAACAGACCAAACAATCCAGGAAATTGACTCAGTCATGAGAGACTGCCTAGTCAAAAAAAAAAAAAATCCCTGGATCAAATGGCTTCCCGGCTGAATTCTACAAGACATTCAAGAAGGAGCAAATACTAATCTTACTGAAAGTATTCCAGGCAATTGAGAATGACTGAATTCTCCTCAAATCATTTTATGAAGCTAACATCATACTGATACCCAAACCTGGCAAGGACCCAACGAGGAAAAAGAATTATAGACCAATCTCTTTGATGAACATAAACGCAAAATTTCTCAACAAGATTCTAGCAAACAGGATCCAACAACACATCTCAAGCATCATCCATCATGACCAGGTGGGCTTCCTTCCCAGGACACAGGACTGGTTCAACATTTCCAAGACTATAATTGTAATTCAGGACATTAACAGATATGAAACCAAGAACCACATGATTATTTCATTAGATAAAGAAAAAGCCTTTATCAAAATCCAGGATCCCTTCTTGATGAAAACCCTCAAACACCAAGGCACAGAAGGAACATTCCTCAAAACAATAAGAGTCATCTATGATAAACCCATGTTGTGCTCAGGGCTGAAACTGGAAACATTCCCCCTAAGAACTGGAACAAAACAACAATGCCCATTCTTACCCCTCCTGAAGGGTACAGTAAACAGCCAGAGAGGTGGCTCCCAAAATGGCGCCAAACATGGTAAAGCCACACTAGACAACAAAGGCCCTAGGTTCTGGCTTCTTCATGCACAATTCCCCTCGCACGTGAAGTTCAAACCTGCAAGCCTCCAATCATTTCCCATGACGTAGCTAGCTTTGTTATACCCACCCTGCTCCCATGTCGCTCCTCCAATAAGAACCTAGCACAGCCCCTTCCGGCCCCTGTCAGGCTAATAAATACAGCCCTCTCCCTGCAACTCTCTCTCTTGCTTTCTCTCTCCCCCCGTCTCTCTCTCTCTCTCTCTCCCCAACCCCACGGCCACAGACCCTTTCCCTTTTCCCCTGTGGCCGCCACTTTAATAAATCTCTTGGTTCCCAACGGGTGTGGAGTTGTCACTGGCATCTAAGTTCTTTCATTGGTGCCGTGACTCGGATCGGGTGCTCTCCCGCCCTTGTGCAGGTCTATCCCCGTAGGCGGGACCCCCAACCTGGCACCGGTGGCCACTCCAGCCCTCCCAGACCTTCCCCACTGTTTTGAACGTGTGAGCTGCATCCACCAGCGGTTATTGGATAGGTGAGTTCCCCAGATACGGAAGCTTAAAACTTGCCCAGGACCACCGGAGGAAACTGACCATTGATCGTCCGGCAGTCCCTCCAACCCCTGGGCGAGGGGGAACGCACCCCGCCTCGGCCTTCACGGCCACAGCAGACCCTGAAGTCTTCCTTTTCTCCTTTATCTCTCTCAAACCCTGAAAACTCTCACGGCTGCCAGGCTGCAGCTAAAGGCTTTCTCTTCTCCTTTATCTCTCTCAAACCCTGAAAACTCCCACAGCTGCCAGGCTGCAGCTAAAGTCTTTCTCTTCTCCTTTATCTCTCTCAAACCCTAAAAACCCCCTCGCCTGCTAACCCACAGCAGTTTATTCTCTTTTCCTCTCTCTCTCCCCCCCTCCCTTAAGGACTCCCACGGCTGTCAGGCTGCAGTGGACCCCAGGAGTCCCACATCTGCTAGCCCACAGTGGATTCCAGAGGGCTCCCCACATCTGTTGGGCAATAGCAGACCTCGGAGGTCCCCACCCACGTCTATTGCCCCACAGTAAACCCTGTTCGACCGGCAGAAATCTCAAACACCCCCTCACCCGCCGCTTGGTCAAATGCTTTCTGTCTGTTTCGAAAATTCTTAGTGCTAGGTGCCTTGACCTTTTGGTTCTCCAGGAGAACCCTGGTTGTGTCAAACCTCTGTGACAACAGGCTTTGCCACAGCCACACTTCTTGGGCAGTCGACTCTTCGGAGGATGCCCCGTTTAGTCCACCTGTCCCACCATGGGAGGCTCGTCATCCCTGCCAACTGATTCCCTCCTTAAATGCCTCTTAAACAATCTCACTACACTCTCTCTCTCCCCCAATATCAAACCCAAATGCTTAATTCACCTCTGCACACAGGACTGGCCAACATATCCCTTAGACAACCAAAATCAGTGGCCCCCTCAGGGGTCCCTCAATCCTGATTTTATCCGGGACTTATATAATTTCTGTGAGTGTTCAAAACGGTGGGTAGAGATTCCCTACATTCAGTCCTTTTCTCTCCTCCAGAAATACCCCCTCTACAGCTTCTCTCCCTCCCACTGTTCCACATGCATCCGTGCTTCCTCCTCTAAACTCCCCTCCCCCCTGCAGACATTGCAAATACCATTTCCACTCCCTCCTTCCCCTTCTCAGATTTTGACCCTGCAGCCTTGTTCCCCTCTGCGAAGTAGCGGGCACAGAGGATATTGTTCAGGTGCACGTCCCCTTCTCTATCTCAGACCTCTAACAAATAGAAAAACATCTTAAATCATACACAACTAATCCTGCCACCTCTCTCCTCTATTTCTAACTTCAACCCAGCAGATAAACCTCCTATAGTCTGCTTTTGCTATTCATTCTCCATCAGTTTCTCCTCCTTACTATATTACTTACTTGGTCAACACCTACAAATTGGCCATCCACAGCCAAAGCTTTGTTGGCTATTACATACCTCCTCATTATAACTAGCTCATTATTATTAAGTGTCTTTTATAAAAATTCACCCCTTATAGCACTATGTTCATCAGCCTAACCCTCCTTCCTCTATTAATTTTAACCCACCTCAATGGTAAAACAACTCCACCCATCCCACCATTTCACTGCAGATTCTTTGTAGAGGAGTCCTGGACTTCTAAAGGCCACTCACATACCCAACATCTGGCCACAGCGGACTGCCAGCCATACGGCTGCCAGTCTCGAGTTTCTATTCCCCCCTCTCTCTCTTCCATGCACTCACTTTCTTTAACGTGACACAAAGTACCTCAATTCTGCTTTCTTTTTGACCAAACCCAAGATTACTGTAAACAAAACCCTAAAGTTTATGGGGGATGTCCAAAACTCTCTTGCATGGTCCACTCCATAAACATACAAAGGTTTGACGATGATAGAGACATTTTTCTTTTCACTTTACAAGATGGAGACCACTTCTACTTAAACGTCAAACATCCCTGGGATGACATGTGGGCAAAAGGGGTGATAGGCAAAGTATACAATGGAATCCTTGACTCCACTCCAGCAGGAACCATCAAAATTTACCACACCTATGTCCAAATTCAGCCAAATATCCCAAACCTAGCCCCTAAAATAACAAAACAAGAGGCAATATTACAAACCTCCATACAACAGACAGCCAAAGCCACCCCATTTTTCTGGCTCTCAGTAATCCAACAGGGAGCACTTTTTCTCACCTACTCACATCTAGACAACTTTTCTAACTGCTTCCTATGTGCAGCCCTCAGTCGGCCCCTATTTATGGCAGTACCATTCATAGGAAATCTTACCACCCCTGCACACAAAATCCTACTGTTCATTTCCCCCCACTATCAGGAATTTCCCTGTTCACAACCTCAACTCAACCATCACTTGTCAATGTTACCTGTGCCACACCTGGCTTCTTCTTCTGGTGCAACAGCACCCTTACTAAAACCTTTAAGTCATCATGTGTCCTGGACACCCTGGTACCTCAATTAACCTTATACACACAAGGGGAATTTGCAACAAAATACACAATAAACAAACCTACAACAATGATATTGTCACCCCACCCCCACCAAAAACGGGCAGTCTTTCTTCTTGTAATCACAAGAGTCTCTCTTGCCTCTACCCTGGCAGCAGCAGGCTTGGGCAGTAGGGCTCTAGCATACAGCATTACCTCCTCCCAAGACCTAGCCAATAAACTACAACTTGCATTAGAGGCTTCAGCAAAATCCCTAGCCTCCTTACAACACCAAATCACCTCATTAGCCCAGGTCACCTTACAAAACAGGCGAGCCTTACATCTTCTAACGGCTGACAAGGGAGGCACTTGCTTCTTTCTCAGAGAGGAATGCTGTTATTACATCAACAAAACTGGCTTAGTAGAAAAAAACTTAACCATCCTCAATCATCTAAGTGATCAATTAAAACAGTACCACCAACAGCCAGACTCTTCTCCTTTCACCTGGTTACAACACCCTCTTGTCACCTGGCTGGCCCCACTCCTAGGCCCTGTCATTCTAATTTGCGTTTTTTGTTTAATAGCCCCATGTATCTTTAAATTTCCCCAACAATGCTTAATTAAACTCTCAAATCAAAGCCTCAACCTCCTATTACTCAACAGTTATCAACCTGTCCCAGTACAGGAGTCAACACCTCATCCCTAAACATCATGTACCTTTTCCTTTAGATATGTTCTCTTCCAGGTTCTCTATTTACCTCCACAGTCTACTCCAAGACAGCTGTTACTACTGCCCTCATGCCCACTGGAGGATTGGACAGAACAAGTTGCCTTTCTACATTTACAAAGAACTTTCCTGAAACTCTCACCTTCAGAAATCTTCCCCTTCAGTGCCTATCTCTGGACTCTGTTCTGGCTGATTCTGTACCCTTCCACCACCATTCCCCACAAGCCCCCCGGCCAGCAGGAAGCAGCCAGAAAGAATAATGACGCCCCTCCCCCAAAGAAACAGAAAAGGTGGGAATGAAGGGTACAGGAAACAGCCAGAGGGGTGGCTCCCAAAATGGCGCCAAACATGGTAAAGCCACACTAGACAACAAAGGCCCTAGGTTCCAGCTTCTTCATGCACGATTCCCCTCGCACATGAAGTTCAACCTGCAAGCCTCCAATCATTTCCCATGACGTAACTAGCTTTGTTATACCCACCCTGCTCCCATGTTGCTCCTCCAATAAGAACCTAGCACAGCCCCTTCTGGCCCCTGTCAGGTTAATAAATACAGCCCTCTCCCTGCAACTCCTCTCTCTCTCTCTTTCTCTCTCTCTCTCTCTCCTCCCGTCTCTCTCTCTCTCTCCCCAACCCCATGCCACAGACCCTTTCCCTTTTCCCCTGTGGCCGCTGCTTTAATAAATCTCTTGGTTCCCAACGGATGTGGAGTTGTCACTGGCACCTAAGTTCTTTCACCTCCTGTTCAACATGGTGCTGTCAGGCAAAATAAGCAAATCAGGGATATCCAAATAGGAAAAGAGGAAGTTAAGCTAATCCCTTTTTGTGAACAATATAATACTATTCCTAGAAAATCCTAGGAAATTTCTAAAAGCCTCCTTACACTGATAAATGACTTTGGTAAAATATCAGATTACAAAATCAACATGCAAAAAACAATTGCATCTCTATACACCAACAGAAAGCAGGTCGAGGACCAAAAAGAAACACACACACACACACACACACACACACACACACACCAATCTTATTTACAATAGCCATGGGGAAAAACAGAAAGAAATACCTTGGCATCCACCTAACCAGAGAAGTGAAAGACCTTTACAAGAACTACAAAACACTGCTCAAAGAAATCAAAGATGACACAAACGGAAATTCATAGGGAAACAAAAAGAACACAAATAGCCAAAACCGTCCTCAGCAAAATAAATAAAGTGGAAGGTATTATTCTTCCAGACTTTGAACATTATTTTAAGGCTAACCAAGAAGACATGGTATTGGTATAGAAATCGGCACAAAGATCAATGGCACAGGACAGAGGTTCTAGAAGCAAAAACATGGTCTTTCAACCAACTCATCTTTGACAAAGCCATCAGTAGTAATCATTGGGGAAAGGAGACCATATTTAGCAAAAGTGCTGGGAAAACGAGCGGACCACATCCAGAAGAATGAAACTGGACCCCTACCTATCACCATATACAAAAATAAACTGAAAATAGATGAAAGACTGTTGGGAGCCAGCCACGGAGGCCCACTGAGTGTTAGGGATCAGGAAGGGCATTGACCCCGAGACCACTAGGATGCATTCGGGAGCTATTGACCCCATTTCCTCCCCCTTTCTACTCAGCACTAACCAGATTAAGCTCCTGTGAGCTCAAAACATAAAAACTTGGAGACTGGGACGAACACAAGCTAACTTCAGAAGCTCATTGCTCCCATTCTTCCACAAACTGCAGTTTCGGCTTTCACACAACTTATAATTCAAACTCATGTCACATCTAAGAGACTTAGTATTGGTCACAGGCTTCTGGGTCATGATCTTAGGATTTATTGAAGGTGTAAATTGTAGAATATAGTTTTAGAAGACAGCCATTTTGTTGAAAGAATGTGACTGGGTTACTTGCAGGTAGCCCACTGTGAACTTTGGACTGGGCCACATTCCAAACATTCTGGGATGGGCCACTTCCATTTGTAAAGTAAATACTTAAGCTTCTATAGAATTGTTTAACTTGGCATAAATCAATCAGCTTAGGATGAAAAAGATTTATAGAATGTCAGTCACGGATTAGGTTATCCTTTGTTATGGGATTTTAAGATTATCATATGAAAAGGGTTTAAAGGCAATCGTTGATTAAGTTTTCATGGATTAAGGTTTCTGGTGGGTGGGGGACGCCCCTCCCACATCTGACTTTGTGTATAAAAGACCCGTTGTAATTCCCAATAACACTCATTCACTTCTGCACTAGACTGGAGTCCAGTCTCTTTCTTTCTCTCTTCTTCCCCCCCAATCGCCGACGCCATCTCCACCTTAGGGGTACCCTGAACCTGGCTGAAGCCAGTCTCCGGCAAAAGACCTAAACATAAAACCTCAAACTATAAGAATCCTAGAAAAAAATTATAGGAAGCATCCTTATGGACATTGGAGTGGACAATGAATTCATTACCAAGTCCCCGAAAGTGAATGCTACAAAAGTTAGACAGGTTGAACCTCATCAAACTGAAAGCTTTTGCATAGCAAAAGAAACCATAAAGAGAGTAAAGTGACAACCCACAGAATGGGAAAAATATTTGCAAATTATGCATCTGACAAAGGTCTCACATGCAGAATCTATAAGGAACTCAAACAAAGTGAAAGGAAAAAAACAATCCCACTAAAAAGCAGGCAAAGAACATGAACAGACATTTCTCAAAGAAAGACATACAAGCAGCCAGCAAACATATGAATAAATGTTCAACATCACTAATTATCAAAGAAA
This sequence comes from Cephalopachus bancanus, assembly GCA_027257055.1. Taxonomy (NCBI): domain Eukaryota; kingdom Metazoa; phylum Chordata; class Mammalia; order Primates; family Tarsiidae; genus Cephalopachus; species Cephalopachus bancanus. Next base: position 376,481 of record JAPVLO010001117.1, on the reverse strand, counting down.
TGCAAATCAAAACCACAATGAGATACCATTTCAAACAGTCAGAATGGCTTTTATTAAAAAGTCAAAAAGCAATATATGTTGGCAAGGGATTGGAAGGGAACACTCTAGACTGTTGGTGGGAATGCAAGCTACTTCAACCCCTGTGGAAAGCAGTTTTGAGATTTCTCAAAGAACTAAAAATAGATTTACTATTCAACTCAGCAATCCCACTACTGGGTATATACCCAAAGAAACACGAATTAGCAAAAAGGCACCTGCACACACGCACGTTCATCATAGCACTAACCAGAATAGGAAAAGACATGGAGCCAATCTAGCTGCCCATCAATAATGAAGTGCAAAAGGAAAATGTGGTCCACATATACCATGAAATACTATGCAGTCATAAAAAAAGACCAAAAGCATACCTTTTGCAACAATATGGATGCAGCTAGAGACCATCATCCTGAGCAAATTATTATAGAAACCGAAAACTAAATACTAATAAATAGGAACTAAACACTGTGTGCACGTGAGCAGACATTGGGGCACTCCTAAAAGGGTAAAGGAGGAGAGGGGTGAGGGTTGAAGACTACCCACTGATACCATGTTTGCCACCTGGGTGATGAGCTCAGTAGAAGCCCAAGCCTCACCATCATGCAATATACCTGTGTAATAAACCTGCACATGTACTCCTTGAATTTAAAAAAAAGTACCTTATAGTATTTCAGTAATTTTAAAAATAAAAATTTTAAATTTAGAAGTTTCCTTGTTCAAAACACCATCTCATAAAGAGTTTAACCTTTTAACCTCAACTTCCTGCAAGACATCTAGCAGTATTTTCTCAGACTACCTTTCTTGTCTCAGTTCTAATTTCAAAAATTTCAAATCAGGAATGGCAACACTTGAGCTTGTGCTATAGCATTTCAGAAATTTCCAACTAGAGGACAGTGACAGTGAGGCAGCAATTACTTAAAAATATAGAAAACAATGCAATGAAATGGTGATTTCCCCAGCATGGCTCTTAGAACATAATAATATTAACTCTGAGAATATGGCAAAGAGATAGACCATATGTGCCCATTTCTTTTTTTTTTCAGTATTCATTTTACAAATACCCCTTTCATCCTTTAACTGATCATGGATAAACCAGAATCTATTTAGTTAAGAGGAAATTTTAAGGCAAGATGAACCCCATCTGGCCCTGATCTCTAAACTTGGGCTTTGATGTCTTTGTCAAGCTGTATCTTATGCACTTATCATGAACAAATAAATGTGAACCAATCACATTTTCTTGTTCCCATGATACAAAGAACAGGATAATAAAGGAACATAACTGTTTAGCAAGAAAGTCAGATTTTGCTCTTGTTTTATTTGGGGGCTAATCAGGAAAACAGATTCTCATGCAGGACTGTTTGGATTTTCCAGTAATGACAGCTTGGTGTTTGTGGTTCCATTACTTTGGAATAATATTTCCTATTCTCCCAATTATTCTCAGGCATGTTTAAAAATTTTGGTACTATAAACTTGCTAGGTACAGATGTACCTGACAGGTATGTTACATCCTTTCAGTTTTCAAAAGCAATGGTGAATTCTCACCCTTGTGTTTTGGAAGTAGCTGCCACTCAAGTACCCAAATACTCTTAGCTTTTCTTCTCCGATCTACTGGAATTCTTTTTTTTTTTCACAAAACCTCTGACTACAGCACTGACATCTAGTTGGTGATGAGTATGCCTTTCCTGACTGTGCCAAGTGTTTCCCCACAGTGCTCTTCATAGTTTTACAGTTGAACTTGTCCTACAAGGTAGAGCCTGTTGCCTAATCCACCAATGGCCCACAACACACTCACATGGTGCATGATCAATCTCACCTCCCAGATATGTTTCCACCGTTTTAACTTTAATTTACAGAAGATGATGATAGTGATGACAATGATGGTGAGGTTGACCAATATAATTTTTAAAACGCTCTTCCATGCAAATGGTTAAGTGCTAAATATAGTATTTACACATCATCTCAACCCTAAGAGGTGTGCATGACAATGGTAGAATGACGTAATGTCCTTGAACTGGGTATAAATGGGAGTCCCGACTACACCTCTCTTCTCCTCAGGGTACCCCAGGCTTTACTCCTGGTGATACACCTGGTGGTTACGTCGCAAAATGAATGCTCCGATTTCCACCGACTTACTTACTTACTCCAAGTATGCTTTGCTTTTCCCGAGGCTGCCACACAGCCTTTCCTTCCTCTTTCAGTGTGGCCCCGCCAAATGTGACCAGTTTCTGAGTTTCTTTTCCATGTCATGTTCTCTGTGCTTTATGCCATTAGATTCAGAATTTCAAGTCTCTTGGGGGACGGTTTGTTTTCTACAGTGTGCAAAATGTGGTTTGTTTTTGTTTTTGTTTTGAGTTGGGAGTCTCACTCCGTCGCCCAGACTGGAGTGCAGTGGCACACCTCCAGCCACCGCAGCCTCAACCTGCTGGCTTCAGCGATCCTTCCACCTCAGCCTTCCAAGTAGTTGTAACTACAGGTGTGCGCTACCACGCCCGGTTAGTTTTTGATTTATTGTAGAGATGAGGTCTCGCCACGTTGCCCAGGTGGGTCTCAAACCCGCGGGCTCAGGCAATCCACTCGCCTCAGCCTCCCAAGGTGTGGGATTACAGGCTGAGCCACCGAGCCCAGCTCAAAATGTGGTTTTCATACTTGGGACATTAGACAAGCCAGGTCCTGTCTCAGTATCTCTCACTCTTAAGAGCTGCAATTGACAGGGGTCTCCTCGATCATCCTGCTGATGGAAAGTTTCTGTTCTGTGCCCTGATCTCCTGAGCCGTGCTGTGAAAATCAGATGTGAGCATTATGCAGCGTGGTGGGAGAGAACACACAAGGAGGGTTTCTTGTAGCCTGTTTAGACGGAATATTCCCATGCCCAGACATGCTTTCTTCCCCTTCCTCCCCTTCCTCTTTCCTCCTCGGGGAGGGCAGTTTCACTATGTTGCCCAGGCTGGACTCAAACTCCAGCCTGAGATTACAGGTGCACACCACCACACCCAGCTCTAGAACATGCTTTCCAAAAAAACAAAAAACCCTAGTCCTTTAGCACAGAAATAGCTACGTTCCTTTCCTTAAACTATTTACATACAGATATAAAACATATGTAACTGAGATAAGTGTTACACTGATAAAGCTGTGTATGATCCATGACATTGGGAAGCAGCTGGAGGACCAGAGTCTTATCTTCCGCTGCCTCTCCTGGCACTTTGTGGGAGCAAAATATAAGTGGGTTCTCCCGGATGTGTCAAACTGTGCTACTTTTCTTGATCAGTACTCCAGACAAAAGAAATTAACATAGTCTTTTCCTACTATGGAATTTATCCTTTAGAAAAACAGGCTTGTCCAGTGGTTTCCTTTTCCTGATTTTTTTTAAAGATGTGGGATACAAGTCAGGATTGGGTACACTAAGTGGCTTATGTGCAGGTGAAGTTTGGGCCTCCCATTGGACCTCACTTCACCTGGATTAGGATCAGGTACCCTTATTGATGTTGTATGCTCCCCCGCCACACACACACACATTCGCTGTCAGTGTCCTGCTACTGCCAATCCCTTTCTTGTAGCCTTGTGCTGGACGCTCAGGGTCCACTTATGAGTGAGAATATGTGGTGCTCAGTTCTTTATTTCTGTGATGGATCGCTGAATATGGTAGACTCAAAATCCATCCAAGTTGCTGCAAGTCCATAATTTTGTCCTTTTTTATGGCCTTGTAATATTTCATCATGTATATACACCACAATTATTTTTATCCAGTCCACTTCCAATGGGCAACACAGTTGATTCCACGTGTTTGCTATCATGAGTAGTTCAGCAATAAACATGCATGCACAGGTATCTTTTTTGTAGAATGATTTGAGTTCTTCTGGACATATTCCCAGAAGGAGGATTACTGGGTCATTTGGGGGTCAATTTCTAGTTCTCTGAGAAACGTCCACACTGTTTTCCATAAAGGTTGAACTAGTTTTCACTCCCACCAGCAGGGTAGAAGCATTCCCTTTTCTCCACATCCATGCCACCATCTTACTGTAGTTTGTATCTCAGTGTGATTTTTGTTTGCATTTCTCTGATGATTAGTGAGGCTGAGCATTTTTTTAATGTGTCTGTTGGCACTTGTATGTCTTATTTTGAGAAGTGTCTATTCTTGCCTTTTGCCCACTTTTTAATGGAACTGTTTTTTTTCCTTTTGGAGCATTTGAGTTCTTTGTAGATCCTGGACATCAGGCCTTTGTCAGATACATAGTTGGCAAATATTTTTTTCCATTCTGTGGACTCTTTCCCCACTCTCTTGATGGTTTCTTTTGCTTTGCAGAAGTTTTTCAGTTTGATGAGTTCCCACTTGTCGATCTTATCTCTTGTGGCATGAGCATTAGGGGTTTTGATCAGGAATTGGTTGCCAGTTCCAATTTCCATAAGAGTGCCTCCTGCATTTTCTAAGATTCTTATAGTTTCAGATTTTATGTTTAGGTCTTTGATCTATTTAGAAAGGATTTTTGTATATAGAGATAGGTAGGGGTCCTGTTTCATTCTTCTGCATATAGTCAGTCAGTTTTCCCAGCACCATTTAGTGAATAGGTACTCCTCTCCCCACTGATTGTTGGTGGAGGTTTTGTTGAAAATGACTTTGTTGAGAAATTGAGGTTTTGCTTCTGGAAACTCTATCCTGTTCCACTGGTCTATACGCCTGTTCTTGTACCAATACTAGGCTGTTTTGATTATTGTAACCTTATAATAAAGTGTGAAGTCTGGGACTGTGATACCTCCCACCTGGTTTCTTTTTCTGAGGATTGTTTTGGCTATTCATGGTCATTTTTGTTTCCATATGAATTTATACTATATTGTCATTTCAGGTCTGAGAAGAATGATGATGGTAATTTAATGGGTATTGAATTGAATCTGTAGATTGCCTTGGGTAGGATGGGCATTTTAACAGTGTTGATTCTTTCAATCCATGAGCAAGGAATATTTTTCCATTTGTGTCTTCTTTGATTTCTTTGAGCAGCATTTTGTAGTTTTCATTGTTAAGTTCCTTCACTTCTCTGGTTAGGAAGATGCCAAGGTATTTCTTTTTCTTTCTTTGTGTGTGTGTGTGTGTGTGTGTGTGTGTGTGTGTGTGTGTCTACTGTGAATGGGATTGTACTTTTTATTTGGTTATCTGCCTGTTTGTTGTTGATGTATAAAAATATGACTGTCTTTTGCACATTAATTTTGTGCCCTGAGACTTTGCCAAAGTCCTGTAGCAGTGAAAGAAAGTTTTTTACAGATTCCCTTGGGTTTTCCAGGTATAGGATCATATCATCCATAAGGAGGGATAGCTTAACTTCCTCTTTCCTTACTTGGATACCCTTGATTTCCTTCTCTTGTCTGATTGCTCTAGCTAGGAATTCCAACACTACGTTGAACAGAAGTGAGAGTGGGCAGCCTTGTCTTGTTCTGGTTTTCAGGGGAAATGCTTCCAATTTCTGTCCATTTAGTAATATGTTGGCTGTGGGTTTATTGTAGATGGCGCTTATTATTTTGAGGTATGTTCTGTTCCCTCTACTAGGTGTTCAAGGGTTTTTATCAAAGAGGGATGCTGGATTTTGTCAAAAGCCTTTTCTGTGTCTAATGATATAATGATGTGGTTCTTGTTTTTACTACTGTTGATGTATTTAGTTACATTTATGGTCTTGCGGATGTTGAAGCAGCCCTGCATTCCAGGGATGAAGCCTAGTTGGTCATGGTGGATAATTTTTGACATGTGTTGTTGAATCCTATTTGCTAGAATATTGTTGAGAATTTTTGCATCTATGCTCATCAGGGATATTGGCCTGTAGTTTTCCTTCTTTGTTGTATCTTTACCCAGTTTGGGTATCACTGTGATTTTAGCTTTATAAAATGATTTGGGGAGAGTTCCATCTTTCTCAGTTGCTTGGAATATATTCAATAGGATGGTATCATCTCCTCCTTGTATATTTTGTAGAATTCTGGAAAGCCATCTGTCCAGGGCTTTTTTTTTTTTTTTTTTTAAGTAGTTTTCTTATGATGAAATCAATTTCCTGGATCCTTATTGGTCTATTTAGGGTATCAGTTTCTTCTTATCTCAACCTTGAGAGGTTGTGTGATGTCAGAAAGCCTTCCATTTTGTTTAGATTTTGAAATTTGTTTCCATACAGGTATGCATAGTAATCTCTGATAATCTCTTGTATTTCTTCAGGGTCTTGATCTTTTGTGTTTCTAATTGTGTTTATTTGGGCCTTTTCTCTCCATTTTTTGCTCAGTCTGGCTAGTGGTCCATCAATCTTGTTTATCCTTTCAAAGAACTGTTTTGAAAATGTTTTGTTGATTTTTTTCTATGATTTTTTTTTCTATGTTCTGTATTTGGGTTTTACTTTGCTTATCTGGATTCTTCTGCTGAAGTTAGGGTTCTGGTGCTCTTGCTTTTCTAGCTCCCTCAGGTGACTTGTTAGGCTGTTGACTTGTGATCTTTCTATTTTCTTGATGTGTGTTTGTAGAGTTACACATTTCCCTCTTAGTACTGATTTCATGGCATTCTAGAAGTTTTGGTAAGATGTATCTTTGTTTTCATTTGTTTCCAAGAATCTTTTAATTTTAGTTTTGATTTCTGTGTTGACCCAGGAGTTGTTCAGCATTGTACTGTTTAGTGTCCATGTTTTATACAGTGGTTTTCAAGCAATGATCCACCTAAAGTATGATTTCCAGACTATTATCATAAATTCATAGCATAGGTACATTCTTGCCACTCCTTAAACATCTATGCTTGTAGGACTGCAGTCCCCTAAATAATCTAGTCCTATGCCCTTAATTTGCAGATCATTATCATGTTACTTGATCAGTTTTATAACGTTGTGCATTTGTAAGGTTCAGTTTTTTAATGTGAATTAAAGCAAAGTCCGTATTTCATGCAAATAGCATGAGCAAAGGCAATTCTGGAATTTTTGCATTATCTTATTATTTTAAAATACTTTTAAAATGTTATATGTTTAATATTATTTATAAAACATTATCAGTATATATTTTAAAACTGACATGAAATGACTAAATAAAAAGATGCATGCCATTTATATTTCATGCACAAAATTCCATTTAGATCTGTGTCCTTCATGAGAGCATGTGATCCATAAGACTTGGAGACAGTGGACATTAACTTTTTTTGTTGTTCAACGGACATATCAAGGTAGTAATCCCAACTTTCTTAATGTATAAATGGAGAAAATTGTCACTTGATTTGATCAACACTTTGTAAAAAGATTAACTATTTCTAATTCCATTATGGAATTTATGTTTTAGAAATAAAAATTTAAAAGGTCTGATGAATTATCCAACTAATCTAGGAATACTTTGCTGTTCATGGCTCCTCAACACTTCTACTTTTTTTTTTAGTAACTTATATTACAGGACCCCAGTGCTCTGAGTAGCTGTGAACACGATTTAGTCTTACATCTTTGATCATCAGATAATAAAACTGCAAGAATGTGCAACTGGACTCCTTTTACAAAATGGCACGTACCTCATATTCATAAAACTTGAATTATAGTAAATACCTGCATTCAACAGAGAAATATTCCATGAGGGTGTCACCGCTAAATTCTCTACTATACTTTTATGGTTAGGCCCCAAAACTCTGGTGAAATATCATTGCTTACTTGGAGACATGAAAGATTTAACTCTTACACAGAGCTCTCTTTCAGGGTGGGGTGGATACCTGTCCTTTAATTAAAATCTTAAAAAGGAATGACCCTGTGTATTAACTAAATACGCTAAATCTATTTAAATTGTGGTTATATGTATTTATCATCTTAACTTCACATGCCTAAGAATGGAGAGGAAAGAGACCTTGAAATGTGTCCCAGTTAAGAACTGATAACTGACTCTGCTCACTTAGACTAGGTTTTTCTGGCATGAGAATTAAAGTATGTAAGATTTATAATTATCTTAGGGAATTCAGAGAAAATAACCAAAATTCCATCAGAGTCCTCTGAACGAAGATTGTTAAAACAGTCTATTATTTTGGTAGTCATTCTCCCTCTCTTTCAGGCAGGGACACCTAGAAAAATATTAAGGGAACCACATTAAGCTCTCCCAAGTCACATGTATGAGGAACTACATATTAATAAAATTAATAGCTGTGAGTGAATTCAGACCCTTAAATGGCTTCTGAGTAAAAGCATGTGGTTTGCTCTCCAAGGAGCAGGTGATGGTATTGAAACACCTAGAGTAATAAGTTTCGTAACACTCTCCTTCCTTTTTATATCTGGAAAATTAACTCAATATATAAAATTGAGAGTTGTGCTAAAAAGATGTGCACTGTTTATAAAACAAGGACTAGGGGGCTTTCTAGAAGTTCCAATAATCAAGTCAGTTAGCAGGTCAGCCTGGCCTCAGTGGCCATTTGAGAAAGCCTTCTGGCGCCACTTCGTGTCTAATATTGAGCTCAGCAGTTTAAACAAGAAAAAAAATACACAGTACAGGGCGGGGGTGAGTGGTCAGGAGGGAATGGGGATGCAACTGCTGAAGGGGGCCGCTGAAGGAGGCCTTTGCCTCACAGGCACAGAAGGGTCTGGGGCAGCCAGGCAACAAGATCAGGGGTGTGTTTGGAATAACTCAGCAGTCGGCACACTGGCATGGACAGTGACCACTGTCAAAGGCTTGAGGGGTCAGTGCTCCATGCCTGTCTACTGCCTGAATTACTGAGCCGGACCACTGGATCAGCAGCCTCCTACCAGAAAGATGCAGGAATTATCTGCTTGTCTGTTCACGTCTATAACCCCACCGCCTAGAACAGTGCCTGGTACCTGATGGTTTTTATTTTAAAATAAAAGAGGGATATGTTTCCACATGTACATCTATGAGGGGGAACCCCTCCAAAAAAAACAGAATTCTCTTTTGGAGGGCAGGCCTGTTAGAGCACAGGCTAGCCCAACTAGGTAACTGTTCTAGGAACCTTGGCATCAGCCTAACAGCTAGTGTTCTTGAGCCCCATGATTTGCAGAAGATATCTCCCGAATTGTGGCAAACAGGCGAGAGGTTCTTCCACCAGGACAACGCACCTGCCCACACAGCACCGAGGGTTCAGCAGTTTTCGACCAAAACCGGCATGACCCCCATGCCCCTCCCTCCCTAGTCACCTGATCTCACCATGAGTGATTTTTGTTTGTTTCCCGGGATGAAAAAAGTCCTCAGAGGCAAACATTCTGCCAATGTGGAAGGGGGGAAACAAAAACCGGCAGAAGCACTAACAAGCATCAAAATGGACGAGTTCAAAACCTGCTCTGAGCCGGGCTCGGTGGCTCAGCCTGCAATCCCGCGCCTTTGGGAGGCTGAGGTGAGTGGATTGCCTGAGCCCGCGGCCTGGGCGGCGAGACCTCATCTCTATAATAAATCAAAAAATTAGCCGGGCGTGGCAGCGCGCGCCTGTAATTCCGGCTACTCGGAAGGCGGAGGCGGAAGGATCGCCGGAGCCCAGCGGGTCGAGGCTGCGGTGGCCGGGAGCGGCCCCTGCACTCCAGTCTGGGCGACGGAGTGAGACTCCGACTCAAAAAAAAAAAAAAAAAAACTGCTCTGAGCAGAGTGGAACGAGCATCTCGCCAGGTGCATTGATTGCATCAAGCGGAGAGTCCTACGAAGGTGACTGAAGTTTAAACATGCAAGAAGAAAGACACAGCCTTTCATTTTAAAAATTCCGGGCTTGGGGGTCCCCCCTCCCTCGGACACGACAAAACACAGACTCCCGGGCCCATCCATCCCCAGAGCCCCTGTTGAGGGCGGGGCTTCACGCCAGCCTGAGAGACTTGCCTCGCCCTCCCCGGTTCTCGGGCGAGGCCACGTGGCGAGGCGCGGGGGCCCCTGCAGGACAAACACCGATCCCCCCGCCCCCCCGCGCCCGGAGCGCAAGGACACCGTACCTGTTGCAGGTAAGCCAGGCCCGGGGACCCAGACCAGGCTGGCCGCGCCGCCGCGTCCCACGCCGCGAGTCTCGCACGAGGCGCCGGGAGAACGCTCCGCCCCGAACAGCGGAGCAGCGGCAGCCGTCCCGAACGCCCGGCAGGCTCTGCCGTGACCTCCCGGAGCCGTGCCCACCCCGGCTGACTCGACCCGACGGATCCCGACCCAAGGCTGGCGTGGACGCGAAGTCTGCCCACGGACGGAGGGCTCGAAAGCGGCTGCGCGGAAAAGCGTCAACGGAGAAACGGAGGCGCCAACGGGAAAGGCTCCCGTCCGGGGTGCACCCGGGCCCGCCTTCCGGTGGGGACTGAAGAGGCGGGGCAAAGTCGACCCCACGGAGGACGCGACTTCCGGAGCAGCCTCGCCTCACGCCTCCCACCGCCTCACGCGCGTGGGGCTGGCTCCGCCTCCTCCCGCCCACCCGCTGGGCCCCGCCCTCGGCCCCGCCCACCGGGCCCGCCCACCGGCCCCGCCCGGCCCCGCTCGGGCCCGCCCCTCCCGCTCCGCCCACGCCTCGGCTCCACCCGACTCCCCCCGCCCGCCCGCTCGGCTCCACTCGTTTCCGCTCGGCTCCGCCCGAACCGCGCCTCCGGCACGCTCGGCTACACTCGGCCCTTTCCGGCTGCGCCGACTCCTTCGGCCCGACCGCCGTGCTCCCCTTGGCCCCGCCCCCTCGCCGGCTGCCCCCGGCCCGCTGGCGCGTCCTGCTCCTTGGCGGGGCGGCGGGGCGCGGCAGCCCGGTCGCCGGCCGCAGCCTGTGGCCCCGCCGGGCTCGCCCTGGCCTCCCTGGCTCTCCTCTTCCGTCGCCTGCTCGCGCACCTGTCTCGCCTCGCCTGCCCGGCCGCTCTGGCCTTGCGCCGTTCCGCCGACCGGGAGGGGTCTTGCCAGGCGTTCGGTCGTCGCGGGCACCGCGCAGGCCGGGGACGACCCTGCGATCCGGACCGCGGGGGGTCTGGCCTCGCTCGCGGGTCCCCCACGCGGCAGCTGGAGGGCCGTGGGGCGCTGCTGGCCTCCGAGCCTCGGTCTCTCCGCTCGCGAAGGCGGCCGCCGGTCAGACCGCCCTCCCGGCCCCAGGGGGCGAGTCCGCGGGCCAGGTCGCGGCTGTGTCCGGGGTGGGGACGCAGGGGACCCGGACGAGCGAGACGGCGAGGTCGCCGCCCGCCTGCGAAGGCGCCCACCGAGGATTAAACGGCGGCGTCTTTGCAGACTCGCGGGGCCTTCGGCTGTCGCGCTCGCTGTGCGGGCGCGGCACGTCGCGCGGCCTCTCCAGCCACCTCCCCCTCCAGGATGAGCGCAGCTGCGAGGTGGCCTGGGCTCGCCTTGCCCTCCAGCCCCAGACATCTCCAAGGGAGGGTGCCCGGTGTGCGCCCCATGCCCACCTTTCAGAAGGTTGGGCTGCGGAAAGGATGGCCTTTTCGACGACTCTCCGTGTGACGACCACTCGTTCCAAGAATCTCTGGTGGCCGAGACCCCATGCTGGGAGACAGGGCAGCAGTTGGGTACTTGAGCTGCGAGCTGCAGAAACTGACTTGGCTGCTTTAAATAAAAGCAGTTTGCTGGGAGGATACTAGGGAGGCTGTGGAATGAAAGAAGCTGACGACCAGGTTCAGTGCGGAGAGAGCTGGTGCCAGAAACCTGTGAACGGTCACCCCCAGACACGGCTGCTGCGTGAATGCACGCTAACCCTTTCTGCCGTTCGGCTTCCTCTCCAGAGACCGGTCTGATTGGCTGGGTATAGGTGTCAGGAAACTCTTCACATTGAACTAGATCTTGAAGTAGGAGTAGAAGTCAATAAAGGGAGAGGGAAGGGACATTCCAGGTAGAAGGAGCAGCACGTGCAGAGAAATAAAACTTTGGACCGTCTCAGAACTGCGTCAGCCACACTGTGCCAGGTGCTTTCCTGGTCAAGCCCTTTAATGCTCACAAGAACCCTACACAAACGGATAGAATTAATTTGGGGGGGATATTGGATTGTCTTTATAAAAGTGCTAAATGCTTTTATAAAACATTCAAGCTATAAAACTAAATGCTGCAAAAATGAAGTTGTAGAGGAATCACTACAAATCCTAGAGCCCCAAACTGCAGAATTAATATTTGGCAACATTATTTCAAATATCTTTTCAGGCGTATCTATGGAAGGAAGGGGGGAGAGAGGAAGTGAAAGAAAGAAGGAAGGGAAGAGTGAGAGAGGGAGGACGGGTGGGAGGAAAGAATTTGATTAAAACGAGATCCTATTGTATTATGCCAGGTTTTTGTTGTTGTTGTTTTGTTTTGTTTTTTTGAGTCGGAGTCTCACTCCGTCGCCCAGACTGGAGTGCAGTGGCCGCTCCGGCCACCGCAGCCTCGACCTGCCGGGCTCCGGCGATCCTTCCGCCTCAGCCTTCCAAGTAGCCGGAACTACAGGCGTGCGCTACCACGCCCGGCTGATTTTTTGATTTATTGTAGAGATGAGGTCTCGCTGCCCAGGCGGGTCTCGAACCCACGGGCTCAGGCAATCCACTCACCTCAGCCTCCCAAAGGCGCGGGGTTACAGGCTGAGCCACCGAGCCCGGCTTATGCCAGTTTTAAAAATAAAATATACGAAGTTTATTTCCATCTACATTTAACAAAAGGAAAATAAATTTATATGGAATAGAAACTAACTTTACATATTTGTTTTGTTACCAAAATGGATTCTTTCTTACAAGATACCCCGGGGATTGGGAACATTAAGAGTTTGGGAGGTTTTTTTCTGAAATTATATGTTTCCATTTTAGCATTTATTTTTCCCTGTCATGAAGGATGAGAACGTTAAGTCCCTGACAATTTCTTCCATGCCCACACTGAATACACTGCTCTTGGGCTATTGTTCTTATAATGCCAAGGTCTGTGATACTTACACTTATTCTGCCACCTTCCTTCCCTTGGGTATTTAACCCTACTCTGGGTTTGCTAGCATTGTTCACGACACTAGTTCTGTTACCTTGACTTTTCCCTTCCGGGTTTCTCGTTTAGCTTTATCTCTTGGTTGGCAGAGCCCCCCTTGTGACGGGAATGTTAAGGCTTACCCACGGCAAATCAGTGCAAGGAGTCAAGATTCTAACCACTATTTGGGCAGTCTTTCTCTTTTGAGAGAGAGGCTTGCCCGTGCCAGGCCTTTCTGGCACAAAACTTGCTCAGGAGAGCCACGGCAGCCATAACATTTTGGACATGGGTGTTGGCATTCAGGAAAGGAGGGAGTCACTCCCGATTCTTGAACCTTCTAGGGTGGGCAGAAGAGCCTGTACCAGACTCATTGCCATGTCCACTCCAAGGGGCTAGACTAGCGGCTTGATGGGTTTCCCATGGTGCCTCTGGCCAGCTCCAGAGATCTCAGGAAGAAATTAGTGACACAGGTGGCTAGCCCTCTTGGCCCAGATTTTTCTGAACACCGAGGACTGAGAAAAGAAAGTAGGACAGTGAGGAAGCCCAGTACATCTGTTTTTCTTCTACTAGAAGCAAAAATCCCCCACCCCAGGGGGCTCACCAATGACATTTTCTCTCACTTAAAAAAAAAAAGTCCAGGACAGGCAGTCTGGGCTGCTGTGACAGCTCAACCACACCATCGGGTCCCAGGCTCCTTTTTGTTTTCCATCCTGCCGTCCTTCTCAAGATGGCTGCCAGAGAAAAGGGAAACCCAAGGGGCGAAAAGGGAAAGCCCAGTGGCTTCCACCCACATCTCATCGAACAGAACAAAGTCACGGCTGCCCTGCCGCAAAGGATGCTGGGAGATGTTGCTTTAAAAATCCATTGACAAACAGAAGATTTATCTTCATGATCACTGTTTTTTTCCATCAGTTTTTAGTCTACAACAGTGATAGCAGCTTCACTTGGTCATTTACAGATATTCCTTTGACGTGGCAACTCTGGGCCAGGCACAGAGCTAGGTGCCGTGTGTGCACTCGGTGAAGGGAACAGACCAGGGCCCATCCTCACCTGGCTTCCTTAGGGAGTTTCACGGTGTGCAAGGCATGTAGCACCTATTGCTTTGTTTAATTTCCACAACAACACTAGGAAGTACGTACTATTATCCCCGTCTTACATACAAATAAGTGGAAGCTCTGAGAGGCCAGTAACCTGTTCAAGGCTCCATAACTGTGTAACAGCCAGAATTCAAACCTGTGTTGGTCTACTCCAGAGCTTTGGCCATACTAGTGGGTTTCATTCTTGGCTGCATCTTAGAAGCTTCCTGAAAGCTTTTTATACACTCTGATGCCTTCGGCCTACTCCCCAAAGATTCTGATTTAGTTGGTTGGAGATAGAGTCCAGGCATCAGTATATTTGTAGTATCTCACTTAATCCTCACAAGCACTGGAGATAGAGGTATTTTTCTTTGGGGAAACTGAGACCCAGAGAGGTGGATTCATTTGCCTAAAGTCACACAGCAAGTCCACAGTGAAACTGGGATGTGTGTGCACCTCTGTTCTCCAAAGAGCTGTCCTTGGCTCTAGAAAAAATGCAGCCTCCATATAGTTGGGGGGCACACCGGCCAACCCTTCCGCCCCAGCCAGAAGCCTCCAGGGAATGTGTGTGCATGAGGGGCAGGGCGCCAGGTGTCAACTGGGTGATAAACCGGCAGGGACATGCCAGGATGTGTGGGGGAAGCCCCGCCCGCTGGAGGCAGAGGTGTGGCTGGGCCGGGGCGGGGGCCGGATGTGGGGATGCACTTTTTCCCAAGCACAACAAGCTGTGGGCTTCCTCCTCCCCCGCCGAGTCCTGCCTGATATGGCAGGCCTGGAATGGGTCACTAGCCAGGGACTGGAGGGCTGGCAGGCGGGCAGGGGCCTGGGGCCCGTCCCCAGAGGAAGTCACATGGCCGGGGGCACGGGCCTGACCCAGGAAGGGTGAAGGGAGGGAGATATTTCAGGCCTGAGAGGAAGGGCCCAGCCCATGAGATGAATCACCCTGGACGAGATTATCCTGAGGAAGGCCCTGGGGGTGGAATTGCGATAAGCGCTCTCCTCCCAAGGTGACCAGGAGCCCACGGCCAGCTGGCCTGCGATCATCAAGGCAAGTGTGGCTGGGAGCACATGGCTGAATGTGAAAATGCCCACCAGCTCCAGGTGCTTTCCAGGAGTGACTTCTCCGTGACCCGACAGCACAAGGAAGAGTCTTGGAGCCCGGTCACCCAAGGTCCCGGGGCCAGATGGGATTTGAAATCGGAGTGTGCTTTCTGTGGCTGCCCGCTGGCCTCCCCGGAGCAGAGAGCTCGACGGCCTTTGCCCCCAGTCTGCTGTCCCCATCCAGGTACTTCCTGTGTGGACACGAAGTTTCCCCGATAAAACACCCAGGTGCTAGACTCCTGAAGGCAAGCCAGGTCTTGGGCCTTATGCTTGCTTCTGGATACGGCGCTAGACTTGTCCAAACTTCTTGTTGCACAAACAGGAAGTAGGGAGTCCAGAGAGGGCCAAGGACTTACTACGCAGAGGCCAACTGGACTGACTCCTGCCCGCCAGCCCCCAGGTGGTTTCGGACTGCTAGACACGGTCATCAGCATCACCTGGGAGCTTGCTAGAAAGGCACATTCTCGGGCCCCACCCCCAGATGGACTGAACCTGAACCTGGGGGTGGGCATTCCTCTGTGTGTTAACAAGCCCTCTTCCAGGGGATTCTGGTGCCAGCAAACCCCAGAGTATGTGTACACACACACACACACACACACACTCACACCCTTTCACACTCAAATTCAACAAAAATTCCCACCCACCTGATGAGACCTGTGGGCTCACAAGCCATGAGAGTCCACAGGTTCTTCAAGGTCAACAGGCATTTGTTTCTCAGACTTGAGGAACCTTCAGCTCCTTGATGGGGAAGCTGCTCATGCATCCCCCCCCCAAAACAGAGTTTTCACTAAGTTCTACTCCAGCATTGCTTAGATATGTACTTTTTTTTTTTTTTTTGAGTTAAAGTCACATTCTGTCGCCCAGACTGGAGTGCAGTGGCTGGGCTCCGGCGATCCTTCTGCTCAGCCTTCCAAGTAGCTCGAACTACAGGCGCGTGCTACCATGTCCGGCTGATTTTCTTTTATTTATTTATTGTAGAGATGAGGTCTCGCCAAGTTGCCCGGGCGGGTCTCAAACCCGTGGGCTCAGGCAATCCGCTCACTTCGGCCTCCCAAAGCGCGGGATTACAGGCTGAGCCACCCAGCCCGGCCTAGATGTGTACTTTCACAGAACCAAGTGTAGGCTTTTATGCCTAGAAACCTAGGCGTGAGTCCACCAAGCCCTTTCAGGGAGACACAGACCTGGGCTGGCATGCCTGGCCTCGTGTCCAAGCTGGAGAGACCAAGGCCCATAGAAGAGCAGGGACCTCTTCTCCCCTTCTCTGATCCCTCTGTCCTCTCTCTGCTGATCTCTCACTGGTACGAGGCAAACGTGTCCCAGTCATAGTTGTCCCCAGGTCACAGGGCTCCTCCGGAGTGAGCGAGCTGCTCTTCCTTAGAGAGTTTTGGGCAGGGCTGGCCACTCCTTGGCGAGGATGGAATAGAGGCCGTGTGGACACGGGGTGGACGTTGAGACCAGCAGGAACCCAGAGGCCGGGCTCAGAGGAAGCCAGACTTGGCTGGCACCTGGGGGGCTGGTTGGTGGAGAAGCGATGCCCACCTCTGCCGAGAAGTCCAGGTTGGGAGGTCTGGAGGGGGACCTGGGCATCTGTGTTTGTAACGAAGTAATTTGGGTGCCCACAGAAGTTTGCGAAGCAGTGACCCCAGTGATCTTTAAGGTTCCTTCTGCTCCTGCATGGCTGGCTTCCCAAATGCGTCATCATCTCCGCAATCATCACCATCAAACAGCTGTCGTGTGTTGAGTGGGTGCTACGTGCCAAACATCCTGCTAAATGCTTTACACATGTGGCTGCTGTAACCCATGAGGTAGCATTATTATTATTATCATCCCCATTCAGATGAGGAAACCGGGGCTAAGGGAGGTTAACCATTTCCCCAAAGTCACACAGCAAGAGGGTGGGCCGGGACTCAAAGCTGGGTCTGTCGTCCAGGTGCCCTCAGCTGTATTCCTGTAAATCCCTGTGTTTCCTGACTCTGCCTCTGGCTGGCCATGTGCTGGGGGAGCTTCTCAGGCCTGCTCTGCAGTCCAGTCTCCCCCTCTGTGGAACGAACTGTCCCTTTGCACCCTGCTCCACAATCTGTGCCCCCAAATCCACGAACAGTTGGTGGTCCAGCAGGGCAGGCCATAGGACTTTGGCAGCAGGAGGAGGGAGATGCCAATTTTCCAGTCCTGAGGTTCACGTTCCCCGGTCCTACCTGTTCTGCAAACCCCATCGTGGTGAACACTGAATCCCAGCCCAATTGAGTGAGAATCGGAAATGCTGGGATAGAGGTGAAATCCAGGTCCATGAAACTGGCATGGAGGACCCATTCTTGGCAGGAGTGGGGCGGTGAGGGGGAAGACGAAGAGGGAATGGTGATAGTTAACTTCTGGTAGGCGCCCACTGTGTGCCAGACTCTCGGCTGAATGCTGGGTAAGTGACTTAACCCCTCATCATCTCAATTTGCTCGTGTGGACGGTGAAGCTATTATGAGGCATAAACAAGTCTCATTTCATTATTAATCTATGTAGCAACCATCCACTGAGGGCTGCCCACGTGCCAGATAGCATTCTAGGAAACATGTGGTGAAGTGACCAACACCCCTGCTTCGTGGGGCTGACAGCGCAGTGAGGAAGACAGACAGCAAAAATAAGTCAAAAAATGCATGCAGAATGCACAGTGTGGGTGTGCCAATCCATCAGGGAGCCTGGCATGTAGCAGGTGCTGGATCAGTTGTGCGTGGCATCACAGTTCAGAGGGAGGAGTCATTGCCTCTTTTGCCCGGTGGAAGGGCCCTGTGTTCCTGCTGCTTTCCGGCGGTGGGAATTTGGTCGGCCAGCCCCAGCTTCAAGGCAGGAGAAGGACACGGCACATCCATGGAGGCTGTGTGCTCTCCCTCCAGCCCGGCACGCGGGAGAAGGCTTCCTAAGCAGGCACTGAGGCACCCGGCACAAGAGGGTAGGACGCTGGACCACCATGGAACAATGGCAGCTAATCCCTCTTGTGAAAACCCACCCGGGACTGGGTCACGGCCCTGCTCACCCCCCGCCCCGGGCGCCTCGGATGCACACTGGCGCCTACAGGCCTTGACAGCGGACACCCAAATGGCCCTGCTGCCTGCTTCCCGACTCCTTCTCTTCCGGCCTCCTCTGCTTGCCGCACTGTGCTGGTTACCCAGAGTCCTGTGGGCATCCCTGGGTGTGGCAGCTGCAGGGTCCCCTCTGGAGGTGATTCCATCATGGGAGGGGCAGACCGACACATAGGTAAAGGAGAGGCAGCGCCATGGCCCCTGGGACAGGGGCCAGCCCAGGGGCTGTGAAGGTCAGTGACCCTGGTAGAGGAGCTGGTAGAGGAGGGCATCCAGGGGCATCAACATGAAGCCTCAAATGTGTTTCTCACAGTTCGGTTCTTAGCACACCTGCCTGCTCTTCTAAGAAGCCTTCTCTGGCCATGCTACCTAGGTTCCCGGTCAAGCTGCCTCTGTCATAGCTCCGTATTTACTTTCCTTCAGAGCGCGGTCCCATGTACAAGTCCTTTTTCCTTCCTCCATTCATTCAACAACAGCGATGTTTCCAGGACACACTCCCTCCCAGCAGCATGCTTCAGAACTAAAGCTGCCCCTGTGGTTTCTGCTGCTGAAGTTCTCCCTTCAGCACAAATGAAGAAAACGAGGGAATGTGGAGAGACGCTGCAATCCCACCCCCAGGGCCCATGAGGGAGACTGCCTTAAACACGGACCTCCTTTCCCGACAGCCGGCAGCACCAAGTGGTGGCTGTGGCCTCGCCCTTCACTGAACTTTGCAAATATCTGCACAGCACTCACTGTGTTTCCGGCAGTGTGCCACACACTTTACACGCAGCAGTTCAAACCTCACCAGAGCCTGAGGAGGCAGAGCCATTACTATGCCCAGTTTACAGATAAGCTGAGGCAAGGAGGATTTAACCGACTTTCCCGAGGTCACAGAGATAATAAATGGTGGTCAGAATGCAAACGCCTCCAGAGCCCTCGCGGAGAGCAGTGTCTGGTAGCGGGACTCAATGTGTGTTAATATAATAATTACTGAGGTCCCTGAGCGCGAAGCAGCCTCTCTTTCTGTGTCCAGCAGAGGGCACCAAAGCACCTGGTTGGCCCTGCACCTGCACCTGCCCCAGGTACGCTTGGTCCAGCTGAAAGCAGGACAGCATCTGCTACAGAGATGCCCTTCTTCAGGGAGGGAGATGGGATTAACAGTAGCAAATATCTGTCTGGGAACGGGGAAACACCTCATATCAACAGGGTGCCTGAATGAAACGTAATTGTATACCTAAACCTTAACTGTATCCCACAACATCATAATAAAAAATAAATAAAAAAAAAAAAAAGAAAAAGAGATGCCCTTCTTTTCTCTTGATCCAGGCAGAGGGAGCCAAGGGGGGTGGGGGAGATTCTGGGCTAGAATGACTGCCAAGGAAGAACTTTCTACAGTGGATCCCATCAAGACATGACACAGTTATTCGCCCTTGGTTCCAGGTCTTGGAATGAGTCAGACACAAGTTCTCCCTTGGGGAAGCTCCCAGGCAAGGGAAGGACTGCATGACTTGAATATTCTTGGCCCCAGGAAGATTCCCAACATGTTTTAAAACTCTGTCCCAGGTCGGAGGCCCAAACTTTACCTGTACGGTGACCACTTGTATACCTAATCCTGAATTGTACCCCACGTCCTTAAAATAAAATAAAATAGAAACCCACTGTAAAAAGTCAAAGTACAGCGTGAAGCATGAAAACAAGAAGATTAATCTTGTTTTCAAAGCCTCAGGCCCACTAAGTTTCACATTTTTTATTTGATATAATACTAATTCAACAACATTTACAAATAAATATTAACAAATTAATTCAGAAAACATCTGTCCCGGGTCATGAAGCTATTAAGAGGCAGAACTGGGATTCAAAGTCCGATTTACGGACCCCAAAGACTACACTCTTTCCCCCAAGTCGTGGTTCCCAGTTGATGCAAGCCCTATGCTGGGTTCTAGGGCTTGGGCTGCGGGGGAGCGCGTCTTTCCCGCAAGGCGGTTATGTCCTAAGGGAGGAGATGGGGATGAGTCCAGACATCATTCGGGGTGGGAAGGGCTCTGCGGACATCAGCCCAGGGACAATGGGGGCACCAAGGGGGCGATGCATCAAAATGTCCTCTGTCATTGTGTTCGCCGCTGGATCGCCACACCATCGCCACACCCAGCACACTTGAATCCTCAACCAATGGCTGAAGAATGAATGAATGAATGCGGAAGAGACCAAGTGCTAGGACAGGAGTAACACCGATCAAGAAAGTCTTTTCAGATGAGCTGACATTTGTGTGGGGCTTGGAGAATAAGTTCGGAGTTCACCAGGCCGGAAAGAGAGCTACAGACACTTGGGCATGTACAAAGGCTCGACAGGCTGCAGTAAGGGTCTCTTAACTTTTTTCTTTTTACCACAACCCACCCCACAATGTACACACATACCCGGCACACACACACTCACGCACGCACAGTTGGAACCTCTGTGTGCAATGCCCTCTGTTATCTTCTGACCTCCTTCCCTTTGTAACTGCTAGCGGCAGCCCACCAGTGTGTTGTCCAGGGCCTTGGAAAAAGTGGGGGCCGTGAGAGTACGCTGGAGCCAGACCATAAACATCGAGGGATGCTAGGGCGACTAAACAACACCCTTTGCAGTCCTTGCCTCCCTGCCAGCTCGGTGCAGTCAGACACCACAGGCTCCTTTCTCCTCCTCTCCCTCCCGCTGAACTCCCTGCTGCTCAGGCTCGTCTTGCCAGTCACCCTCCCTCGCTCCATTTCCCAAGTTGGTGTTTTTTTTTGAGCTGGAGTCTCACTCAGTCGCCCAGACTGGAGTGCAGTGGCCGCTCCGGGCCCCCGCAGCCTCGACCTGCTGGGCTCCGGCGATGCTTCCGCCTCCGCCTTCCGAGTAGCTGGAACTACAGGCGCGCGCGACCACGCCCGGCTGATTCTTTTTCATTTATCGTAGAGATGAGGTCTCGCCAGGTTGTCTCAAACCCACGGGCTCAGGGCATCCACTCACCTCAGCCTCCCGAGCGCGGGATTACAGGCTGAGCCACCGAGCCCGGCTTCAGTGGGTTCTCTAACACAGTGGTCCCTGACCTTTTTGGCATCAGAAACCGGTTCTGTGGAAGGCACCCTTTCCACAGACTGGGGGGCCGGGGGATGGTGTTGGAATGATTCAAGGCCACCACATTTATTGTGCGCTTTATTTCTATTATTATTTAGCAATATATAACGAAATAAGCCTGCAACTCACCACCCTGCAGAATCAGTGGGAGCCCCGAGCTTGTTTTCCTGCACCTGGATAGATGGTCCCCTCCGGGGGCGAAGGGAGACGGTGACACCCGAAGCGAGTTGCTTATGTCCCGTCTCCTCCCTCATCTCGCTTTGGTTGCTGTCACTGCAGAAATCCCTGCTTCACAAAGACGGGGTTCTGGAAACGGAAGCAGGTGTTTCGGTGCTGACCTGAGAGGCGGCAGAGCTCAGGAGGTCATGGGAGCCCTGGGGAGCGGCTGCGAATACAGATGAAGCTTCGCTCACCTCCCGCTGTGCAGCCCGTTCCTAACAGGGCGGGGACCCCTGCTTTAAGTCACTCGGAGGCCCTGGGCTCTGGACTGGGTCTTCCCCACCAGCCTCCTCGCTTTCTGAGGCATCCCGTCCACGCCTGACTTGAGGACCGGCCCGCTTCCGGCTGGAGAGACCCGGTCATCCTCCACAGCCCGATCCTCTCTCCTGGGCGCCGGGTGCACACGTTCAGCCACCCCTCGGCTGGCATGCCCCAAACCAAGTTCATCTCCTCAAGACCTCCTTCCTGCATTCCATCTTCACGTCGTGTCCCCCCGCCGGCCACCCGGCCTCACGGGACAGGCTGCCTTTCCCCTCCTGTCTATTCTGCATACAAACTCGCTCTGAAATCCACCCCTTCTCTCCTTGCCGTCTGCCACTACTGCTGTCCAGGCTGGGCCTTTAAAACTACTGGATATTGGTGGCTTTGCCCTCACCTCTTGCCCCTTTATATGGGTTCGCACGGCAGCCACCACGATCCCTCTGGAACATGAATCTGACCGTGTGACCCTCCCGCTTTTCTTTGTGATAACGTCCAAACTTGTTAGTGTGCCCCGTGTCCCAGATGCTCTACCAGGCCTCTTCCCTGCAAGCCTCGTCCCACCGCCACTCCCTCTGACACCCCATCTTCCAGACACTGTGGACTTCCATAGGCCCCGCTTCCCTCATTCCTTTAGGATCCTGCATTAGGAACACCTCCGCTAGGAAGCCTTCCTCTCAGACTGGATTGGGGAGACCCCTCCGCGTTCCCACAGTCCTCTGCACACCCCACATCTTGGTGCCTAACACCTTCTTTCACGCCTCGGTGGCCCAAGTCTTTCTTTCACATTAGATGGGAAGCCTCTTAGTTGGGTGAAGAGCAGAGAGCAGAGCCAGTACCCTCCGGGTTCAAGCCCAGCCCAGCCGTGTCCTGGCTGTGGGAATTTGGGACCTTATTTAATCCTGTCATGATTCCTTTTCCTCATCCTAGAAGACAACGAGGAGTGATGACCATGTCAACAAGAGAGCACCTACCTCAGCACTGTCAGAAGATGACACGGGTCAATGCCCCCAGGCTGTAAATGACAGTGCCTGGCACACAGTACTGCTGCCTGTGTGTCCGACCTTGAAACCGGCCCTCAGGGGGGCTGCTCAGCCGGGCAGACGCTGGCTCCATGGGGTTCGCGGCCTGCCTTCTCGGGTCCTTCCCTCCTGCCCTCTCCGCCTCCTCCTCCTCCTCCCTCACCTGCAGATGCCGTCAGCATCTGCGCTGGCCCAGCGGTAAGTCCCCAGCACCCGATCTGACATCTGGGTCACAGGACCCTCCCACATAGGAGACGTGAGTGAATCTTCGGTCTGAGAGAATGACCAGGCACGCTGAAAAGAAGGGCCCAGCCGAGAGGCGCTTGGGGGGTGGGCCGCGCAGGGTGCGGTGCTGCCTGCCTCTGTGGGTGAGAGAGGAGGGGGCGGAGGCGCCCAGGAGGGAAGAACGCGGCCGACAGACCCTGTGATTCCCCGCAAGCCCCTGGCTCCTCCAACCCTCCCCAGGTCGTTCCCTGGCACCTCCTCGCGCCCACGCGCTCCAGCCCACAGCAGGGCCGTGCTCACTCCTCTCGTTCCCTCTCTGTCCCTCCTCCTCTCCACCTCGTCCCCTCACGTCTTGGCCGTGCTGCTTGAGCCCTGCGTCCAGCACCCGTCCCTCCTTTCCGCACTTCATCTCTACCCAGTTGTGTCAGCTGCAACCACGGTGTGGCAAGCACCTCCTCACCCCAGATGTAGTGGTGCCAAAACCTCCACTTCCTTACTCACACGTTCTGGGGCTCAGAAACCTGGGCGGGTCCACGGGGACGATGATCCCCAGGGCGCTGTCCGCAAAGGCCAGGTGGTGGGGGCACCTTCACCCACAGGTCTGGCACCTGGGCCGGAGGGACTCAGGGTTGAACTCCCCTGGGACCGCGGGCTGGGGTACTCACACACGCCCTCTGCCTCTGCCTGGCCCGGCCTTCCTCACAGCATGGCCACCTCCAGGCCTCTGCCACGTGGCTCAGGGTCCCGGCATCAATATTCCAGCCCACAGAACGGAGGCTGCATCGTCTTTTATCCCCCAGACTTTCTACTTTTGCACACCATTCCTGCTACCCCGGATTAATGGGCGTCATCACAAACACAAGCAGGGAGGGGGCAGGGAACTCTCTCTCTCTCAGGAGTGCCAATAATGTGGCTGCGGGCTGAAGCACCACCCCAGCCCAAACCACCAGCGTCTCCAACCTGGACCCGCCCTGGCGTCCCTCTCTGGTCTGCCTGGCTGCACGTGGCTTAGCCTCCCTGTTCCCCGCGTGGCTTCTCCATGGGACAGCCAAAGGTTTCCGATGGCACATCAGATGAGCCCACCCTACTTCATCCACCACCGTCTTCCCACCCAACTTGCCACTGGAATCCACGCTCCTGGACGAGCCCGCACAGCTTTGCAGACCTGTGGACCCCTCTCCTCCGGCAGTCCCAGGCTCTCTTCCTCTCTCGTGAGCACACCTCACCACCCGCTCCCGGAGGCTTGTGTCTGCCTCAGAGCACTTGCACTTGCTGGTCCCTCTTCCTGCCACCTGGGTCTTCAGAGCCCGTGTCCTGCACATCTCGGCTCAAAAGCCACTTCCCCAGACCTAAAATAACCCCCCCACACACACCCAGTATTCTCTGCCCCATCGCCCGTTTTATTGTCTTCACATGAGCTTTGCCATCTGCAATTGTGCACTTGTTTACTTGAGCTCTCTCTCTCTCTCTCTCTCTCTCTCTGGCTCCAAGAGGAAGAACTCTTGGCGTCCACCATAGTGCTCGGCACAAGCATGTTAGATGTGGATGAACGCGCGAGCCGTGGCTTTCAGGAAAGGCGCGGGCGTGCGCGTGTGATTTCGGACGGCCGTCTGGAAGGACGGGCAGGCCTGGGACGGGGCGGGCGGCTGGAGCCGGGCACTCCTCGCTTGCGGTCCGGCGATGCCACTCGCTAGCTGGTGCCTCCAGAAAGCAGCCTCGCTCCCGGGGCCCCCACGTCTTCACGGGAACGCGCGTCCCGCCGCCCCCGCTCAGCCGTCGGACGCCGGAGCTCTCGGGCCGGGCGAGGCGCCGCCGCACTCCCCGCCGCGCCCGCCGGGGGTCGCCGCGAGCGCGCTCCGAGCGCCGGCCTCGCCGGCACACGCGCGCGGCTCGGACGCCCCCGCGACGGCGCCGGGCGCGACCCCCGGCCCGGCCCGTCCGCCCGGCCGCCGGCCGCAGCCCGGAGAGGCCGCCGCTCCGCGCGCGGGGCCGGCCGCCCGCCCCCGGGGAGAGGGGCCCGGGCGCGCCCCGCGCCCCCCGCGCCGCGCTCGGGGAGAGGAGGTGGGCGGGCAGCCCGCAGCCCGAGGCCCGAGCCGGGGCGGACCCCGCCTGCGGCGGCCTGGGGCGCCGCCGCCCCGCCACCTGCGCGGCGGCGGGCGGCGGGCGGCGGGCGGCGGGCGGCGGGCGGGGGCGGGCGCGCCTCGCGCCCAGCAGGGCCGTGCGCCCCGCCACCGCGCGCCCCGGAGCGGGGGGGCCGCGGCGGGCCGGGGCGGGCGCGAGCGCGCGCCGGAGCGGGCGGCCCCGGCCGCGGGCACGGGGCGCGGGGCGGGCGCTCCGGGAGGCGGGGGGAGGGGCGGGAGGCGCGGCGGGGAGGCGGGGGCGGGCGGCGGCCGCGCCCCGCACTCCCCGCGCCTCGCACACTCGCCCGGCCGCTCGCGCGCAGCGGCGTCCCCGCGCGGCGCTCGCTCCTCCTCCCCCGCGCGGCGCGCGGCTCCCGCGCTCCTGGCGAGGCCCGGGCGCCGCGCGCGGACGGGCGCGGGACCGACGCCCCGGGGACGCCTCGGCCGAGCCCGCCGGCGGGCTATGTGGATTGCCCGGCCGGGGCCGGCCCGCGGGATCAGCGCAGCCCGGCCCGCGGCCCCGGCGGCCAGCTGGGACTATGGACCGGAAAGCGCGGCGCTGCCTGGGCCGCCTCTTCCTCAGCCTGGGCATCGTCTACCTCCGGATCGGGTAAGCGCCGCTGCGCCCTCTCCGCGCGCCTCCGCCGAGTCGGCGCGGCCCGGGGCGGGGGGCGTGCCGCCCGCGAGCGCCGCGGCCGGCGACCTCTTCGGCCTCGGGGGCGGCCGGGTGGGCGCACGAGGACGCCCCGCGGGCGGCCGTCCGGGAGCGGAGGCAGGGGACGGGCCGCCGGAGCACGTCTGCGTCGGAAGCCAGAACCGGGCCGCCGGGGGGCGCCCAGCCTGGGAGTCTCAGAGGGGCCAGCTGGGCCAAGGCCGTCCCGCCCCGGGACCCTTCAGACCCGGGCCTGGGAGGGCGGGCCCGCAGGCGCCCCGCAGGACCGTGGCGCTCCGAGGGAGCTCAGTCCCCAGAGCCCGAGAGGAGTCTGCCAGGGGAGGCATCTGCTCCGGGGACGGGCAGTCCCCAGCGGCCGGCGGGCGGTCCGCGCAGACGGGGGCAGGTGCCCCAGGGGAAGGGCACTCGCTGGCCGGGATAAAACACAAACCGCCTCGCGGGGCCCTGGCACCCCCAGACTCGCAGAGTCCCTTGCCAGGCCGCGGGGACAGCGCCTCCACCCCCGACACACACGCGCACACGCACACACGCGCACACACAAAGGTCGGACGAGAGACAGCCCGGGAGACACGCTCGCTCGCGGAGCCAGCGCCCCGAGAGGCGGGCACCCCGCCCCCGAAGCTGGGCGCCAGAGCCGCCGCGGCGCCCGCGGAGCAGCCCCAGGCCTCAGCCTTGCTGTGGAGGTGGGGCCTGGGGCGGCGCCCCGGCTGGAAGGTGGGAGGGGTGGCTCGGGTCGCCTCTCGGAGCTGCCTTCGCACGGGCAGTCGCCCTTTGTCCTGGGGACATAATGCGTGTGAGCGCGCGGGGCGGGGATCTGGGGCGCAGAGAGGGTCCGCGCTCAAGGGCCACCCGGGCAGGTTCGGCACAGCCCGCCCGCCACCCCGCGGGGAGCCCCGTCGGCCCTTCGGCGAGGAGCGGGCCTGGGGCTGCGGCGAGGGTGCGTGTCCGGCCGCCCCTGTGTGCGTCGCCCCTGCCGCCCCCAGCGCTGCCCGCGGTCCCACCCCGGAGCTCTGGAGCCGGGTTTCGCGAGTCGAGAGCCGCAGCGGCGAGCAGGTGCGCGCAGAGCTGGCCGGGCGGCCGCCAGCTCCGACCGCCGGCGGAGAGGCGACCGCGGGCGGAGAGGCGGCCGCGGCGCTCGCGCGCTGCCTGCCGGTGTGTTTTAAGTGCTATTGATTCGCCGCGTCTGGGTGGCTTTTCTTTTTCCCCGGCTGTGATCTTCATCTTGGCCCGCGCCCCACCGCCCCGCGCTCATCCAGCATCCAGGAAGCCGGCCGGCCGACTGGCTCTGGCCGCGTGCGGCTTTATCTCCTTTTTAATTAGAAACGGGGCGGAGGGACCCGGGAGGGGAGAGAGAAAGGGAAACAGCAGAAAATAACCTCCCCGGAGCCCCGCCCGCCCTCGGGCCGACCTCCCGCCGGCGCCGGGGCCTCGTTGGGTTGGCCCTGCGGGGCCAGCTGCCGGGAGGGAGGGAGCCACGCAGGGCGCTGGCCTTCTGCCCGAGGCGCCCTCTGGGTGCGAAGAGGCCCCGGGTGGGAGGGCCACTTTTGCCAGGCCCCGCTGCTCCCTGGGCCTCGGGGGATTCATCCGTGAAGTGGGCGCGAGGGGTGAAGACCCAGAGTCGGAGGAGGGCTCCCGGGTCCCCAGGTGGGGCTGGCTCCTGACCGCCTCGGTTGCTGGTGGGGCGTCTGTGGCCTTCCCATTTTATTCGGACACTTCAAGTGACCCCAGCACCACCCCCCTGCAACCATCGGATCCAGTATGAATAATCATCACCACAACCGACACGTTTATGGAGTCTTCCTGTGCGCCGGGCACTCTTGATGCACATTCAGTTTTTAGCACATTCAGTCTTCACAGCCCCTATGAGGTGGGGGCCAATGATCAAAACCCTCATTTTAGCCATGGAAGAGCTGAAGCACAGAGAGGGACACAAGTCACACAGCTAGTAAGTGAGCGTAGGTGACAACCTAGGCCAGACCCCTGGGTGCCAGCCGGTTGTTCCTGTGAATTTCTGACCCCAGGACACCATCATGGCCGGCACAGATGTTTCCTAGTGGTCAGCTAGGTGTTCGGAGGTTCCCCCCTGACTTGTGGCCAGAACGTCTCCACTTAATCTTCCAAGGTCGTCACTCCCCGGGCATTTCACAGCTCCTAGCTGCATAGTAGACTCTGCTTTCATGGCTGCGATGCCCGTGGCAGGGCCAGACTCTCCCGCTTCTAACGCCTGCTAGCTGAGGGCCTTCCTGCAGGTCTCAGTGTCTGTGAGACTCGGTTATTAAATGCGTGAGATACCCATGATGATTCCTGCTCCACCGGGCTGTTTAGAAAGATCACCTTGGCTGATGTGTGTGGCAGCACCCGCCAGACTGTCTCGACACACAGTAGGGATGCTGCCCAAATTCACGGATGCATTTGATGTATATCTGGGGCATCAGGCCTTCGGTACTCCCCCTGAACTACATCTTTGGCGTGCCACGACCCATTCATTCAGCAGCCGTTGTGTGAGCCAGCAGACAGCCTCCCTGGCCTCAAAGAGCTCATAGTCTCAGGAAGAAGACAGGTGATAAACAAGTGAGCATACACATTAAAAACCAACACACCAGGTGCAATGGCTCATGCCTGTAATCCCAGCACTTTGGAAGGTAAAGGTGGGAGAATTGCTTGAGCCCAAGAGTTTGAGAATAACCTGGGTAACATAGCAAGACCTTGTCTCTACCAAAAATTAGCTGGGTGTGGTGGGGGTACCCTTATAGTCCCAGCTTCTCAGGAGGCTGAGGCCGAAGGATTCCCGAGTCCAGGGGGTCGAGGCTGCGGTGAACTGTGATTGTTCGTTTGCACTCCAGCCTGGGCGAAAGGGTGAGACTCTGACTCAAAACAAACAGAAAAAGACGTAAACAAATTCAGAAGACCCTGAGTGATTCCGTTATCAAGTAAACAAAACAGCTTGTGATGGCGAGTGGCGAGGGATAGGGAGAAGAGGAAGGTTCCCTTGGCCGGGATGGCCAGGGAGGTGGCCCTGGAGGCCTTGCCAGGGATGGCCCGAAGCCAAGCTTGTGCAGCTCAGGGGTGAGAGACCTTCCAGGGAGCGGGCCCACAAGGACAAAGGGCCCGTGCCAGGAAGTGGGCCGATGGGTGTGGCAGGAGAGGGCAAGAGTGGTACATTGTGTGCTTGGTGGGGAGTGGATCTGGGGCATTATTGGCGCAGGCGAGCCCTGCTCGAACCCGTCCCATTTCCAGAACAATTGTCCACAGCCGAGCCCTGGCATGAGGTGCTTGCCCTGCGGCTGGCATCCCCTCTCAATAAAAGCAAGCGC
Organism: Cephalopachus bancanus; assembly: GCA_027257055.1. Classification (NCBI taxonomy): domain Eukaryota; kingdom Metazoa; phylum Chordata; class Mammalia; order Primates; family Tarsiidae; genus Cephalopachus; species Cephalopachus bancanus. The sequence goes on along the minus strand of JAPVLO010001117.1, from coordinate 347,454 downwards.
TTATTATGAAGGGGGACCCCCCCCAAGACAAAATTATTTTTGGAGGGCGGGCCCCCTGTAGTGCAGGCTTCCCCCGAACCCATCGGCATCCGTATCCCCGCTAACGTGGCTGTGAGAGGCTGTGTTTGGTTTGGGAGAATCTTCTTTGGAGATTCTTTCATGTGTTTGCCCATTTCATAATGGGTGGTTGACCAGCGCACCTGCCTGCCCTGTGCTGAATGTTCAGCAGTCTCTGACCAAAAATGGCATTACCCCTGTGCCCCACCCCTCCTATTCACCTGATCTTTTTTTTTTTTTTTTGAGTTGGAGTCTCACTCTGTCGCCGGACTGCAGTGCAGTGGCCGCTCCCGGCCACCGCAGCCGCGACTGCTGGGCTCCGGAGATCGTTCCGCCTCGGCCTTCCGAGTAGCTGGAACTACAGGTGTGCGCTCCCATGCCCGGCTGATTTTTGATTTATTGTAGAGATGAGGTCTTGCCAAGTTGCCCAGGCGGGTCTCGAACCCGCGGGCTCAGACCATCCACTCACCTCGGCCTCCCAAGGCATGGGATTCCGGGCTGAGCCACCGAGTCCGGCTCCTATTCACCTGATCTTGCCCCCGGCGATGCTTTTTGTTTCCCTGATGAAAAAGTCCTTCAGGGGAAACATTTTGCTGGTATGGAAGAGGTGAAACAAAAAAACAACAGAAGCTCCAGCACTTTGGGTGGCGGAGGTGAGAGGATTGCCTGAGCCCACGGGTTTGAGACCAGCCCGGGTAACGTGGCAAGACCCCATCTCTGCATTAAATCAAAAACATTAGCCAAGCCTGGTAGCGTGCGCCTATAGTTCCAGCTACTTGGAAGGTTGAGGCAGAAGGATCACCTGAGCCCAGCAGGTCGAGGCTGCGGTGGCCGTGAGCGTGCCACTGCACCCCAGCCTGGGCGACAGAGTGAGACTCCCAACTGAAAACAAACAAACCAACAAAAAAACAGACGCACTTAGAGGCGTCAAAATGAACAGGTTCAAAAACTGTTCTAAGCAGTGGAAAAAGCGTCTCAATAGGTGTATTGCATCAAAGAGTACTTTGAAAGTGACTAAAGTTTAAACTTGCAAGAAATAAATACACGATTTCTTATAAATAAGATCTGAGGTTTTGGGGGGCCCCCCTTGTATGATCACCAAAGTGAGGCATCAGGGGAGAGGTCTTTTCTCGAAGAGCTCTCTTGACGCTGTGTAAAGGGAGGGCTGCCCTGTGTGGGGTCATCTTGGTGCTGGAAATCCCACCGCCCTCCCAGGAGCCTCTGTTTCCCTGGCACAATCCCGCAAGCCTGCCCTGGGCCTACCGCCTCCACCCTCCCTCAGCTCCTCCTGCAGCGGTCCTCAGCACCGCCGTCAGGCCGAGCCACCACCACCTCCAGCCTGCCTGGTCCCCTGCTCCTGCGCTGGTCCGCAGTCCTCGCGCACATGGAGTGGGGCCGTCGGACCGTGCCCGTGTCCTGCCTCCAGCCCTTCGGCACTTCCAGAGGCCGCCGAGGCGCCTGAGAAATTCCCAGCTCCGAGCCATCTCCTCTCCCAGCCCTGGGTTTGCCACTTCTTCCACGGGCTCTTTCTGTTCCGTGGAGACCCCACGTGGGTCCCCCTCTGAGAACTTGGTGTTTTCTGTTCCCTCTGCCAAAATGCCCTTCCCCAGACCTTCCTGCAGTTGGCTCCTGGTGCTTCAGGTCTCTGTTGCCACGCCACTTCCTCGGGGACGTCGTGGATCGCCCAGTAGGGTGGCCCTCTCTCTCTCCTCCCCTCCCTGGACCCCAGGCGCCATCACAGCATCTTCCTTCACTTTCTTCACTCTCCGATGGCTTCATTGGCGACGCCGGCATTGTCTCCCACCCTCGCTCCGTGCGGGCAGGGCCTCGCCTCCAGGCTCAGAGCTGTCACCTGGCGTCTCCTGAAAGTCCCTCCCTTGAAGGACTTTTTGGGTGTCCAGCCCGTGACAGGTGTCCGATATGTTCAGCCAACGCGTGGAGCAGGATGGGACCTCTCGCCGCAATGTCACATGCATCCTCTAGACCGGTCACGTCTGGAGTGGGGTGCACGCACTCCATGGCAGGCAGGGAGAAACACCTCCCAACTTCTACTCACAACTTCTTTTTAAGTTTTTAAAGAGTAGTGTAACATGTACATACGTGAGAGTATACATAGCACACATCAACAGATTTTTATCAGTGACACTGGAGCAGAGACCTGAATGGCCAGGAGCCGGCTGTGGGAAGATCCAGGGAAGGGTATGCCGGGCAGAAGGAACAGAAAACACTAAGTGACGGTGTGAGTACCCAAGCACCCCCCCACCCACTCCTTCAGAGACAGCTGCTGCATAAAGCATTCCTCAATAATCCTGGGCTTGTTTGTTTGGGTTTCTTTTGGCGTGATTTTAAACTTCACCTCAAGCGAATCCTACCATACATTCAACAGCGACTTGCTTTTTTCACATAATGTTTGTGACGTACACCATCTTCTTTTGTTTTCGAAAAGGAAAACAAGCTTCGTTAGTATTGGATACGTACACTGATACCAAGTACCTATGTGGAAATTATGGGTTTATAAGTGAACATCGATGGGCTGGGAGCACAGGATCAGACAAGTCGGGAGACTCCGGCTGGGACCAGCGGTGGCCGGGGCTGGACCCCGGGGGAGTCCCTGGGCTGTGTGCCCCGCCGTGCTGGGCTGACTTGCTGTCTCTCTGTGTCTCCCCTTCCAGTGGCTTCTCCTCGGTGGTAGCTCTGGGCGCGAGCATCATCTGTAACAAGATCCCAGGCCTGGCTCCCAGACAGCGGGCGATCTGCCAGAGCCGGCCCGACGCCATCATCGTCATAGGAGAGGGCTCGCAGATGGGCCTGGACGAGTGTCAGTTCCAGTTCCGCAATGGCCGCTGGAACTGCTCGGCGCTGGGGGAGCGCACCGTCTTCGGGAAGGAGCTCAAAGTGGGTATGTGCTCACCCCGACTGTCCAGGCTGGGAGAGGCAAGGTTTCCCACGGGAGCTCTCTGGGACCCCCCGCCTGTCCCATGCGAGAGTGCCCTCGCTATGGGGTCCTACAAGAGCCCTGGTTTGAGTTCGGTTCTCCCGAGAAGGGTCGGGCCTCTGGTTTGAGTCCCTACCACCCCAAGTGTTTGTTGGCAGAGTTGCAAACCGGCAACCAGGGGTCCGTGTGCTAACCTGCTGATACAGCACTGATGTTGTGTTTTAAACTGAAGCCACAATTTTAAAGTTAGTTGTTTCACCCCAAAATACAAATTTCTGGCTTCTTTTGAAAAGTGAGCCAACCTACCAATAGTTTACACGTGTGCCCACATGGTTGTAATGGACTGGAGCTGAGAACACAGCTCCCTTTCATTGAAGCCACAGTCTCCACCACTCCCTATTGCTGCTCCACCTGCACGGTCCTGCTACATGATCTGCCTGATGGCTGTGGGTGGGCTTTTGACTTTGCAATTCCTATTTTATGGGAGTGGTGTGTGCAGATGGGCATGCGTATATGCACACACACACACACACACACACACACACACACACACACACACAGAATGCTGAGCCACACATTTGACTTCTGAAGCAATTATGACAAAAACCTTGAGGGGAGAGGGTGGGGAGAGTGATGTTGGCTCCAGGAGGCCCTGGGCCATGGGGAAGGCCGTGCGGTGTGTCTTCTCACTTGTGTGCCTCTACGCTGGGAGGCCAGGAATGCTGCCGGCCCACTTCCACACTGTGAACTTCCTGAAAGTCAGGTGACCTCCGCCTCTCGGTCTCTGGCCTGGGGTGGCCCACCCATCCCCAGGACGACTCAGAGCGCACCCTTGAGTTCTCGCTGTCCCTCGCTCTGGCGCCAGTCGCTCCCGTGGGACACTGCGAAGCCACCCCGAGTCCAGCCCCTTCTTATCCTCGCGGCCGCCCCTCCGGTCACACTGCTGCCAGGTCCAAGCTGCCCAGCTGCCCCGGGCTCTCCCACCCCCGTCTCCCTGCCACCCCAGCCGTCCCGTGGACCCTTGGGCACCCAGCAGGCAGGACCGTCCTTTTTCAGTGGAAATCACCTCCTGCCATCCCCTGCCAGACACCCACGGGAGAGCGCCTCGTAGCAGGATGAAATCCCCCCTGCTGGGGCTGCCCTCTGCTGCCACCTGCGCTGTCTCCCCGCTTCCCGGGCTCCCTCAGTCTCGTCCTGTTTCCAAACGCACCCGCTGGTGCTGCTCTGAGGCCGAGCACCCCCATCCCTCCTGCCTCAGCCCCCCCCCCACAGCCATGTCCTCCGTCCATCGAGTCCCCTCTGACCTCGGCACTCCGTCCACCCCATCCCACACTCCTGGGCTGTCTGAAGCCACGCCTGCCGGTCTGGAGGGCGAGCTTCCCAAGGGCAGGGGCTCTACTCCGTGTTCGCCACCGCGTGAGCCCCTTCCTCCTGGGACAAAGGGCAGCCGCAGACCCACGCCGTGGCAGGTCTGGGTGTGTTCCCGTGTTCTGTAGGCAGCTTCTTGCACCTGCGCAGGGTGCCCGGCTCAGGGTGCATGGGCAGGTGGCCTCCCTTCCGCGGAGCTCCTTTCCAGGCACGCCTTTTCCAGGGTCACTGTTGTGTCGATCTCACTCGGTCCCCTGCCCCTCTTCCTAACCCCGGGCTCATTTTCAGGGGGAAACTGAGGCCTAGAGACAGGGTGGGACTGCCCCAGGGCAGGCAGTGAAGGAAACCTCACTCCTGGAGGATGCTGACATCTGTCCCGTGAGCCTCTTCTGGCCTGCCACTGGTGGTTTTTCTGCTCCGTCCTGCTTAGATGTTACACACACACACAGCCCATTCTTGCGACCCAGGCCTGGGCTCTTACAGTCTTTGGAACTTGTGGCCTTGCTGGTCTCTGAGATGTGACGGATGAGGAACCTGAGGGCCCGGCCCGGAGCCGCCAAGAGTGGGTGGCAGTGCCCCCCAGGACTGGGGCCATGCCAGCACCACCGTGCGGCCCGTGCGTGGGCTGGCGCTGGAGCAGAGCCCTGGAGGACAGCAGGAGGGCAGCGGGGCAGAGGCCCAGAGCCCCCGCTGTCGAGCAGCCCTGGCCACGACGGGAGAGCTGAGGCTGAGGAGGAGGAAGCCCAGGGGCCGGAGCACACCAGGCGGGAGCAGAGGCCAGGGGCAGGAGGCGTGCCAGTGGACTGGGCCCGTGGGGGTGGCAGCTAGAACTCCAGCCCGAGAACTCCATGGGCCGAGGTGCCAGGGCACCTGGTTGGCGGGACCCGGAAGGGAGAGGGAACGGGGCCAGGGGGTGTGTGGGGCCAGTCTCAGAGTCTGAATGTCTGGGTGATGGGAGCTGATGGGGAGTCCCGCGCGTGGGCGTGGCTGCCCACGAATGGGTGGAGCCTGGGAAATTGCTGCTGGGTGATGGTTTTCGACCCCCACGTGGCCCCGTCCCAGGACTCAACCTATTATGAATCCTGATGGTTGGGTACAGATTCATTCATTCCTACGTCGTTGGCCAGATCCGTTCATGAACTTGCCCAATAGTTCTGGGGTGCCCACGGCGGCTTGGGGCTGCTTCTCCAAGGGTGGGGCCAGGGGGGCCCTGGATTTCTGAGGGAGGTGAGCTACAGGCGTGCCTGGGGGAAGAGCATGCCAGGCAGCGGGAACAGTGGGCGCAAAGGCCCTGAGACAGGAACACGCTTGGAGGCTGATGTGTCTGGAGCACTGCCAGGGAGGGGGAGGAGGAAGGCTCAGGGAGCCAGGGCTCGACAGTGTGGACGCGAGAAATGGAAGCCCCATTCAAGCCACCTCATGCTCAAGGGGAATTCACGTGTGCCCAAAGAACCGGGGGCCCGGGGGTGGTGCTGGCTTTCAGAACAGACTGGCCAGACGCAGTGTTGGCTCCCAGCAGCCCAGCGCCACCTCTTGGGGCGGCAGGACGGCCGTTGTAGCTCCAGCACCCCAACTTCCAGGTTCAAGTCCCGCCAGAAGGATCCCTGGCTTTTCTCTGGCAGCACCTGCAAAAGCCCTAAGGTTCACTCTGATTGGGCCAGCCGACTGACGGGTTGGGTGTCCATTCCAGACCATTCACAGTGGCCAAGGGCAACGGAGCTCTTGCGGCCAGGCCTGGGAGCAGAATGGCTCACGAGCGTACTCGTCTGCCCGGCTGCCAGAACAAAGCACCACAGACCGGTGGCCGAAGCCATGGAAATGTATTCCTCACAGTTGCAGAGGCTGGAGCCCTGAGAGCCAGGTGTCAGCAGGGTTGGTTTCTTCGAGGCCTCTCTCCCCAGACTGCCTCCAGCTGCCTTGTCCCTGTGTCCTCAGTGGCCTTCCCCGGGTGCCCGTCGTGTCTTGGGTTCCCTCTTTGATGAGGACTCGAGTCCCATAGGCCTAGGGCCCACAGTAATGGTCGCGTTTTAGCTTAATTCCTTCGTTCACATTCCTACCGCTAAGTGCAGTCACGTTCTGAGGTGCTGGGGGTTGGGGCTTCACCATATGGATTTTAGCGGGGGTATCACTCGGTCCATAGCCGCGAGCAACCAGAGAGCAGTGTGGGCTAAGCTTTCGGGAGAGGCATAGGGGATGTGGGGGTGCCCAGAGGCGAGACCTGGAGACGGAGGGAGTGGTCTGGACGGCGGAGATGGCCCTCAATCTGGGTCTAGAAGGGCGGAAAGAAACTCGCCCGTCAGCGAAGAGGATCTCAGGCAGAGGGCACAAGCAGGCAAAGTCGGAGACATGTGTGCGCTGAAGGGGTGGTGGAGAGGGCACTGCTGTCTCTGGGGGTGGGGGCGAGGTGGCATGCCGGCTGTCAAAAGCCTTGAGTGCCAGGGATGATTTGAGTGGGGTGCATGTCCCTTATCTGTTTGATCAACTGCTACTCAGGCCCAGAGTGACCCTTTGCGCCTAGTATGTCTCTCACCTCCTTCTAGGCTTCTCTTTTTCTTGAATAATAAGTGAACCCTCTCGAATTCACTGCCCACAGCGACTAGAAAACTTGCCATTCACCCCAGGGGGCTTGTGTCTCCCTCCCAAGCCAAGCTTTCTCTCTCCTGAATCTTGGGTTTGCCGTCTCTTGTTTGTTTATGTTTAATGTCTCATGTAGAGCTGTTTCCCAAAAGTCAATCATTTTGTTTCCATTGTACTGTGAGGGTGCCACGTTCCTCTCCTGCTAGGCCAGCAGCGTTGCTCCAACTCTGGGATTGACCAGCTGCGTTTTTGCCTGGTGAATTGTGTGTAAACGCCGTCTCCCTGTCATGTCAACTTGCATTTCTCTGAGAAAGGATGGGCTTGAACACTCTTCCTGTGTCCACTGGCTATGCGTGTTTGCTCTGCTGTGAGCTACCTCCGCGCCTTTTGCCTGTTTTTCTGTGGGCTGTGGCTCTCCCATCAGGCTTGGCCAACGGGGCTGTGCTGGAGTCAGAGCCAGCGTGCCAGGGAGCCGCGGCCGGATCAGGCAGTGCTTCGGGGTCCGTGCTCCCAGGGCGGCGTCACTCTCTCCTACCTTTGTCTGGTCCCGAAGGCTCGATCCGAGCCTGGAGCCGAGACAGCCCTTTCTCGTCCTTCACCTCGCTGGGTCCTCATCACCCACCTTTGTCTACCTCTGGGGGACGGGCTCAGACCAGAGCCGCGTGGCTGTTTCTGGCAGGGTAGGACAGGCAGTGTGTCTCCTGTCGCGGGAGGGAGTCTTCTGTTTGTGGGAACCCGCCAGATTTGACATTCCCAAGGCTCCCATGTCTGTGAGAACCCCTGGTCTTGTTGCGGGCTGTGGGGTAGCCTCGCGAGCCCTAGAATTGGAGTCACTCGGCCAGTTTCCCTCCTGGACTCTGAGTAAGTCCTTCCGCTTCTGACCTTCTCCTCCTTGTCCGCGGGGTGGGTGAGTCACTCGGCCCACCTTGCTAGGCTCCAGTGGCATTGTGTGAGACGGGATGTAACACCCTGGCACGTGTCGGGCGGGGGCCGTCAGAGGACATCCCTTCCCCCTTTCAGGAGGCCTGTGTGCCCCTGTTAAATGAACACAGGCTCAGAGATTCGGGGGTACACTCTCTAGATGGTGTTCCTGGAGCCCAGGAGCTATTGGTCCAGTAACTAACCTGAACTCACCGTTTTGACTCTGTCTCCAAAATATGCCCCCAAGCATGCCCACTTCTCACCACTTCTGCCGCCCCCTGCGGGCTCAAGCGTCCATCTTCAGGAAGCCGTTGCCTGGACAACCGCATCCGCCTTCAAAGGCGCCTGTCCCCCCTCTCTGGGCCCCCGGTCCACACAGCCATCCAGCACAGCATCTTCCCGTGTCCCTCCGAGCATGACGTCCGCGGCGCCACACCCCAGGGCAGCTTCCCACTGTTCGCCTCCCGCTCCTTGTGCGCCGCCGCCAAAGCCCTTCCCGCCTCGGGGTCTCGACCCGCACTGCTCCCGCGGCCTGGACGCCCCGCCCCAGACGGCAGCTTGCCTTGCCCCCGCCACCCTTCCACCCTCTGCTCCCCGTCACCCGCTCAGGGAAGGCTTCGCCGCCTACCTCGCCAGGGCAGGCCGCCGGTCCCCTCCGCCCCCCACCTGCCGCGTCTGTCTTCGCCTCACTTTGCAACTCCAGTCCGTGTTCTCTCTTCTTGGCTCACTTGCTGTGCAACGGTTTCACCCCAAAGCTTCCGGCTTGGTCACTTATGAGCTGTGGACTTGATCAAGTGGGAGTGACATGGCACCGACCTCGTGGGCGGTGGAAGGACAGGATGGCTTCCTGTACTCAGAATTGTACCTGGCGCCTCAACGTGCTCCGTAAATCGTCGTGGTGTTATTACCCTCTGTCTCTCCGGCCAGAAGGAAGCTCTGTGAGGAAGCAGAGGCCGCTGACACAGTGCCTGGCACATGGAAGGCCCAGTCCTCACAGGTGGGCTCAGTGAATGTAGGGACGCCACAGAAACTGGAGCAGACCCCCGCTGCAGCTCCTTTCTGGAGCAGGGGCTGGACAAAAGGGCACATGGGAGAAGCAGCTGAGCCATGGAAGGCAATCTGCTTTCTCCCACACGATGCAGGTCTCTACTCAAGGGCCACCTCTTCCAGGAAGTCTTCCTAGTCATCCCACCCGAGACAGTCTCACCCCCAGCCGGGCACCCTGTCTTTAGAGCCCTTACCTCTTTCGGAAGCGACTTTGCTGACTCTGCAAGACCCTGTCCAACGTTCCTCTTCTCCCTCACCGTGAGGTTCCTGGGAGCCTGGACCCCCAGCACCCGGCCAGGGCCTGGCACGTAGTGGGTCCTCAGGGAATACATGAAGAGGTGTATGACCCCTGGGTACATCAACTCCTTTTCACTTGATGTGTGCCCGGGGGCGCCGAGCCCTGAGAACAAGCCTGGTCCTGTCTGTCTTCTGAACACCGGGTCTGGAGAGCACTCACGCGCCGCGAGTGCTCCGTTTTCTCGTGTGTGTGTACACCCCGGAAGTGGGAAAGCCAGGTCCGTTTTAGCCTGGCCTTCCCACTTGCCAAAATCTTCTTGAAGGTTGACACGGTCCACTCTTCTGGGGGCTCTCCCTCCCACCTGTGCATTGGCTTCCGGTGGGATGAAAGTGTCCACTAGGTCAAGGCCCGGGAAGCCGCGCTGACGCGTAACTCGAGAGGAGCTGCGCCCAGGGTCTGCTCGGCGGGGCGTTCGTTCCCGCCCCCACCCCACCTTCGCGGCCCGCTGGCCGGGGGGAAGAGATGTCCATGGATGAAAAATGGGGGAACTCAGCATGCTCTAGCCCCTGCTCCAGGAGCGTCAGAGGGCCCACCAGCCTAGGAAAGGCCCTGAAAAGTCCCGCAGGCAAGAAAATAGCTTGAGCAAGCTTCCCCTGGGGGGGCCACTCTTCCAAGCTGGGACTCACTGTCCTGTGGAACTGCCGCTCAGGGGTCCCCACACTGGGAGACGCTGTCCTGGAGAGCCCCCCAGATTGACTTGCACTCGGCGTGTGGTTTTAGACCCACTTGGAAGGCCCCACCGAGTGGGTCCACTCACTCCTGACTTGGGTATCTCCCCTCACGGGGACAGAAGAGGCACTTCCTAGCTCTGACGTCGACCCCGACGGTGAGCTCTGTTCCCGTCAACCTGACCCTCGGAAGTCCCTCTAACCCTGCCTAAAACTCAGAATGCCTGGGCTTCCCTATGAATACAGAAAAACGCTCATGGGCAGGCAGAAAGTATATACAGGAAAGCACTGCATAAAACGAAGGCTACATATCCAAAACAGAAGCACGCGGTGTTTGCATTTATTTTTTCCTGGTGCACTGGCGAAGTTTATGCACGCCAAATGCTCACAGATGAGGACCCCTGCCCCGCCACCGTGTGTCCCCTCACGTCTCCACTTCCCCATCCCGCAGATACTGACTAGAATCTCTTCAGGGTCTGCTGGTACACGGGCTCTGCCCAGAGCACTCGGCGATTGGTGGGGACAAAGGGAAGTCGAGGCTGGAAAGTGCCCGGGGGATCTGGTACAAGAGGAAGAGGAGAGGCAGCGGGAGGATGGGCACAGGGGTCAACCCAGGAGGGGAAGGGGCGGGGTGGCCGGAAGGGCTTGGTGACCGGGCCCAGGCAGGAGCCCCGGAATCCAGAGTGGCTTGGCACAGCACCAGGGACTCCAGGGTAGGGGGTAGGGAGGGCAGGAGAGGCTGAGGAAAGAGGTGGGGCCCAGCACCCCCACAGGGGCTGGCACCGGACTCAGGGGGCTTGCCTGGGGAGGCAGTTGTCGGAGGGGTTTGACCGGGGGAGGGGCAGGACATAGGGCGATCATCCAGTTCTTTGCACGCGTGGACCTTTGCTCTGTCTCCAGCGTTGCCACCGACAACGAAGGGGTGATTTCCCAACAAGCGCTCCCGGAACGCTGCATTCTTTTCCACCTGCTCACGACCGGTCTGGTGCCTCCGGCCGGAATTTTTCCAGGGATGGGCGCGAGTGGCCTAGGCTTCAGCCCTGGTGTCCACCCTCCTCTGTCTACAGACTGGGAAGCTCTGATCCGTTTCTGGGCTTCTGCTTCTGCCGAATCTGTCGCCCCTTCTCCCGGGCAGTCACTCAAGCAGCTCCCTCCTCTGGCTGGCTCAGGCTCGGGGTCCGGGCCTGGGGATCCACACGCCTCGCAAAAGGGGCTCCATCTTTCCGCCGGTCGCGGCTGGGGGAGTGGTGTGCGCGTCTGGTGAGCTCACGAATGCTGGAAAGGATGGATTTGAAGACCGTTCCAGCGAGAGAGACAGAGGCGAGGGCGGGCCAGCTCCACTTTCTCGCTGCCGTTTCTTAACAATGCGCCATCTTGCCTAAGCAAAAGACCTATTCTTCCCTATTCTTGCTTAGAACGCAGTTAACAAAGGACTTTTTGTCTCGTTTGCATTTTTTTTGCAAGCCTCAGTTCATCCTGGGTTTTAGCTCTCCTGACACTATTCTTTGAGATGAGTCTTTTGTTATAACGTTCTCTTTCCAGCTTTCATATGGTAGACAGACAGACACAGACACACACACACACACACACACACACACACACACGCACACACACACACTCTCTCACTCATTTGCCTTCACACGCACATTTATTCATTCATTCAACTGTTGAGGCTTCGCAGATAAATAGTCCAGGTCCCACAGCCCCGTGGGGAAGAGTCAGGTCATCTGGTTCAACACACAATAAGGATGCACGAGGTACTGGGCCATGGTGCAGGGAGGGGGTATCTGGGAGGCACCCCGGAGGAAGGGGCCTGGGAGCTGCGGCTGGAGGGATGTGTGCTAACCAGTAGTGCCCGTGATGAGAGCTACCGGTTACTGATCCTTCGCCAGGCGCAGACCAAGCCTGTCGTGCAGTCGCTTTGTTTCGTCCTCTCAGCAACCATAGCAGGCAGATATTTTATTTATTTTCCCATTTTGCAAGTGGGGAAACTGAGGCTTCGGGAGACGAACGAACCCACCCAAGATCCCACCACTGGGAGGAGGAGCCAGGACGTGAACACAGGTTTAGCAGCATCCAGGACCCAGCTTTGAAACCCCCTGGGCTGCAGTCACTCCTGTTCAGCAGGCAGGTGGGACAGGAGGGGCATTTCCAGGCCATGGGAACAGCATGTCCACAGGCATGAAGGCAGGAAGGGGCAGATGGTGGCGTTGCGGACGGTCAGCAGTGTGCTCCGGCCTTGCTTGGTGCGAAGGGAGACCCTGGGACGGAGACAAGGGCGGAGGCTGGGGGTTTGCACACACTTCGTCCCGTTTCCATCACGATGGGCCTGCCACCTCGCCAGCCTCAGCCCCAACACAGCTCCCTGCACCCCCGGATTTTCCGGGTGTTCACGGAGAGACTCCCCAGTTCCTCTGCCCGAAGACAGCCACACATGGCATGCGGAGCCCAGAGGGGCTGTGAACGGCCCTGCCACGGGGCTGGCTAGAGCAGCCTTTTTCCATCTGTATGTTTTCCAAATCATCATATATTTCAGCTTGTGTCACTGCAGATTGCTTGCTCTCTGACCCATTGGCTTTAAATAGCAAAAGCAAAAAAAAAAAATACAATGCACTTTGTGGTTTCCAGTAAGATACCGTAAATACACCCTGATAATATTCCGGTGCAAACCATTTTCAGTGGCTGCCCAGGGCGGTGGAATGGAACCTTTGGGGCAGGCTGGGACAGCAGTTTATTTCCTCTGCAGCCGCCAGGATCGTCATGGGGCTGGAACCGCAGAGGGCGTTGCTGGGCTCCCCGTTTTCACCTCAGTGATAACACCATTCTCTCTCCAGCACTTTCTGGGCACTCTTTGTGCTTTTCACGGCAACTCGGCGGTGCCTGGGGGTTCCCGTTTCACAGATGGGGAAGCTGAGACTGCAGGAGACAGAGCCCTTGCTCAGGGCCGCCCGGCTCCATAAGCGGCCAGGGGAGGGACTAGCGAGCTCCCTCTTCTCTGCGTTCCCAGCAGAAGTCACCTGGGATATCCCAAGAAGGTGGGTCCCAAGGCTTGTGGATGGAGGCTTCACCTGCACAGGCAGATGGTGAGCGAGTGAAGGAAGGCGTGGTCGAGGCGAGGGTGGGAGCCCACACAGGGAGCCAGGAGACCCTGGTCTTGCTGAGTCACGGGTGACCGTGGGCACGTCTCACGTCGTCCTCGAACCCCCATTCGAGGAGGAGCATTTGGGCGTTTTGTCTGTGGCGCTGGGAGTCTGTTCTTGGATTCCAGGGGAGGAGGAGCCTCTGCCCCGGGCAGGATGGGGGGCCAGCCAGACCCCCCGCTGCCCGTCTCCACAGCCTCGCCTCTTCCTGTGCCCCCGGCTTGCCTGCTCTCATTCCTGGCTGGCCACATCATGTCAGGGTTGTCACTCCGGCGTCCCTCAGCCTGAAGCTGCCTCTTCCCCCGGAGGCTTCATGGCCGCCCAGCTCCGGGCACCACCCCATCACTGCCCCATCTCACCCTTCTCAGAGTCCTCAGCTGCCACTGAGTGACTTGGTCTGGCTCCCTGTCCCCCGTGCAGGCAAGGCCACGTCTGAACTCCTCATCTCAGTTTGCCCAGCTCCTAGTGCGGTGCCTGGCCCATAGCAGGTGGTCAAAAGTATCTGTGGAGTGGAGGAACAGATGACTTGGTCAAGGAGGCGGAGGGGAGGGCAGAGCTTGACGGAGCCTCTTCCTCTGCTCCTGGGCAGAAGGACGAGGCAGGTCCTGCAGGGAAGGTGTCCCCATAGCCAGAGAGAGGGGGGATCTGTTCCTGGTGGGGGACGGTCAGCGGTGGCCAAGGCCGGCGTCCACTCGTGGCCTCTGTGTGGAAGATCTGGGCAAAAGCGCAGGTTGTGAGGCCGCAGGACTGGAGTAAGCACAACTGCCTGAAGGCAGGATGCTGCGTCAGACTCTGGAGCCGGGCTGGCTGGTGTAAAGCCTTGTAGGGGACATCGTGCTCTGGGTCTCAATTTCCACATCTGTCAAATGGACATAGCAATGGTCCACACCTCATAGGGAGCTCTTTACACGGAAGTCTTGATTGATTTTCACGGCCACTTGGCAGTGCCAGAATTAAGTGGGATCTACATTGAGTGCTCAGAAGAGAACCAGGCAGGCCGGGCTTGGTGGCTCAGCCTGTAATCCCAGCGCTTTGGGAGGCCGAGGTGAGAGGATTGCCTGAGCCCGCGGGCTCGAGACCCGCCTGGGCAACTTGGCGAGACCTCATCTCTACAGTAAATCGAAAATTAGCCGGGCGTGGTAGCGCATGCCAGTAATTCTAACTACTTGGAAGGCTGAGGCGGAAAGATCGCCAGAGCCCAGCAAGTCGAGGCTGCGGTGGCCGTAAGCATGCCACTGCACTCTAGTCTGAGTGACAGAGTGAGACTCCAACTCAAAAAAAAAAAAAAGAAGAAGAGAACCAGGCAAATGGGAAGCATTTTCTGAGTCTGCCATGCTTCTCAGGAGCTGCATGCCTTTGGGCATATCAGCTGCACTTTGGCAGTCATGAAACAGGCATCATCGAGTCACCCTCGCGCATGTCTTGTAGGAGACAGGTGAGATCTGGGAAATGACCCAACTGCAGGAGCTTCCCCAGGCTGCTGAGAGGGGCCACTCTCAGAGCAGTGAGCATGGCCAGGGTCCAAGGGAATCCTCCGAAGTGGTTGGGGACACCTGTGGCCCCCAGGTTTGCATCCTGGTTCTTCCTGGGCAAGTCACCTCGCCTCTCTGAGCCTCAGTTTCCCCATCCCACCTGGGGTGACAGACAGAGGCACCATGGACAGAGTTGGATGGTGCCTCTCCTCCTGCGGGCCTAAGGTTTCGAGATTCCGGGTCCTTTTTTACTTTCTTTCGACCATACAACCCTGTTCTCTGCTTGGCAAACTCTGATTGGAATGGGCCTGAAAAATTACTTATGGATAAGTCTTACTGATGACAACGGAAGGCCATCTCCGGCCAGGGCTAAGTTAAGTGCACTTGGCAAGAGTGGATGCCTCGAGCCAGAGGAATCTCTCTTGACCGTGGAGTTGCCACGCACTCCTGGGCCCGGGAAGGAGAGGGTGGGCCTGAGGAAGCACACCACCCCGCTTGGTGGGTGACCGGTTCTGGTCAGTTTCTGGGCGAGTGACCTCAGCCAGTCACTCGAATTCTCAGAGCCTTCGTTTCCTCGGCTGTGAAATCATGGAGAATGGTAGCTGTCACTGGAGTCGCTGCCCATCAGCACGGAGAGCCAAGAGTGGGTCTGGCACACAGCAGGTGCCCGACAAACGTAACTTGCACTCCACCCTCTTCCACTCCCCTGAACAGAAACACCCCAGCGAGCTGTGTGCCGGTGCCCCGGGGCAGTCTCGTCTTGCCGAATGGGCGGGGAGCTGGGGTCTGGGGGGTCTCGAGCTCCATGCCCGCCTCGCCAGACCCTCTCAGAGCCTCCGTTTCCTCGTTGGCAGCATGGGGTTGTGGTTACCACCTCCCTTCGGGAGTTATGTTCGCAAGTGACAGATGAGCGTCTTCGGAAGTGCTTAGCGTGGAGCCGAGCAGACGAGAGCGCTCAGGGAAGGTCATGTGGTTAAATGAAGAAAAGAAGGAAAGCAGACCGTGCGGTTGTTGGCCGCTGTTTGGAGTTTGCTTCCATTCATCCCACAGACATTGACTGAGCACCTACTATGTGCCAGGCCCCGAGGTCACAGCAAGGAACACGGCAGAGTGCTTACCTTCAAGATCATACTCTAGCTGGGTGTTGGCAGAGTGTAGCAGGGCTGGTGCAGAGGACAGACAATAAACAGGTCTAAGACGTCAGGGAGTCAGGGTCCCTCTCTGTACCTCCCGACAGTGCCTGCAGTTCCATCAGCTATACGAACCATCACACGACCATTTACTGAAGCACCTGCTCGGTGCTGGGCAGTGTCTACTTCCTACGGGGTAGGTGCTCACAGCGACGAGGAAACAGAGGCTCAGAGCAGTTAAGCGACACGCCCAAGGTCACGCGGCTCCTGGCGGGGTTGAGATTGAGACTCAGGCCTGTCAGACTGACTCAGGCCTGACTAGAGACAGTGGGAGCCAGACAGACACGACCCCGGGGCCTTGTGAACAGGAAGTCTGGCTGGGCAGACGGACACCTGAGCAGCCTCACGCACCTGCCTCTGCCTGGGGCTGTCTTGTCCTCCAGGACATCGTGCCTGCGCCTCACGTTGTGGGTAACAGTAACACCAACAGTGGCTGAAGTTCACTGAGCACGTGCTGCCGGCCGGTCACTCAACTCAGCACCACCCTGCTTCTGGGATCCACTTCACTCAGATGCATGGGGGCTGTTGCTGTACCCATTTCACAGAGGAAGCAACACAGACTCACAACGGCTAGCGGGCGTGATGCTAGTTATGCATCGCGGGTGCCCAGGGCAGTGTCCTCAGTGGTCAGTGAGAGGTGGGGTGAGATTGGATGGTCTCAGCCTAATGGGAGTGGACAAAGCCGACGTCAGAGTGCACAGCAAGGGCCCGCAGTGGCTTTGTCATCCCGAAGGACTTCACCAGCCGGAATCTGGGTGCCCGAGAGCTCTGAAACCAAAATGACCGTCCCTCATTTCTTCATGACTCCCCCATGGAGCCTTCATGTCTCAGGGGCCGGGCGCCGAGAGGACCGGTGTGGCAGGGAGGGGAAGGTCACGGTGCTCCGTGAGACTTCTCGTGGATCAGGGGCCACCAGGAAGAACTCGGGGGAGTTGAATGCGTGGCAGGTGCCGCCGCCCCTCCCCCCCAGGGGTGAGGTGAGATTCAGCGGGGGGGGGGCTGGAAACAGGTCTGTAGTGAGTTAGGCCTGCCATAGGACAGCAGAGCAGGGCGACACAGAATAACTCTCGTATTGGGCTGGCAGCCCCTCCCCCAGGAAGGAGCAGGGGAGAAGGGCAGGCTCCCTACCCCCTCCTCGATTTGCACCCTCCATTCTTGTCGTGAAAAAGGGGACACAGTGTCCTTGCCACTGCTGGAGCCTGCCAGGGGGGCCTGCCCACCGCAACTGGGACGCGGGTGATCCCTGGGGACCGTGCTTGGTGTACCTGGGCAGTCCAGGGCCCAGGCGTCCTGGGACTTGTGCGATTGTGATCCCTGGGGACCGTGCTTGGTGTACCTGGGGTGGCCAAGGGCCAGATCGACAACTCAGGTCTGCTGCCCGCCAACG
Source organism: Cephalopachus bancanus (assembly GCA_027257055.1). Lineage (NCBI taxonomy): Eukaryota > Metazoa > Chordata > Mammalia > Primates > Tarsiidae > Cephalopachus > Cephalopachus bancanus. The sequence continues at coordinate 330,394 of JAPVLO010001117.1, read as the reverse complement.
GGGTGTCCTGGGCCAGTCAGACCTTTCTCTTGGCCTCCGTGGATTCAATCGCCAATGGAGATCTATGGAGACCTCTACTCCTTGTCCCTCTTGTAAGGAACGGTGGCTACTGCCATCAACAAACAATGTAATAGCTGCAGTATCAGGGGCCACTTTCTCATGCTAAGAACTATGCTAATTCTTTACCATGGCCGGTTTTTTCGAGTGCCTTCAGCCACGCAGGTAAAAGGTAAAACTGTTATCACCCCGTTTCCTAGCAGAGGAATTGGAGCACGGAGAGGTTAGGTGACTCCACCAAGGTCACGCCGCTGGATAGTGGAGGAACAGATTTCTCCCGTGGCCTCCATCTGATTGTCTTTTCTCTGGTGTCCTTGAAGGTCTGAGCCTATGTTGCCTGTCTCCCTCGTGTTTAATTTCCTTGTGCATTTGATTCTCTGGAGTATGAGGTGGTGCCCTGGATTGGGGGTGGGGGAGGCACTTTCCCTTTGCTTTTCTGGGGTTCTTGGGAATCGTGGGACTGGGTGAGGCACCTCACGTGCCCTGGAGCCCTGGGAGCATGGAGGGGGCTGAATCTGAGCCTCGTGCAAAGGCAGGAAGTGGCTGCCATTGCCAGGCGATCCGGACTCCCCTCACCCCTACCCCTGCCCTCCTCCCCCCTGCCTGGCTGAGAGGCCTGCTCGCTTGGTGTCTCTTTGGCTGAAGAGGTGGCAGGGTAGTGTCTGTCTCTTCTGATGTCCTGCCTTAGTGGGACTTAAGGCCTGGTCTGTCCACTCCTGGCCTTCGTGTGAAAGCTCGGTCCTTGGCAAGCCAGCAGCCGCCTTCTGTTCCCACCCGCCCTGCTGTTCCGTTTGTCTTCAGCCGCTTGCCTTGACAGATGCCCTTGCCCTGCTGTGCCCAGCCCAGCATCTGATCCGGGGACACAGCATGTCCTGCCTTCATGTAGCAAAAGTGTGCTGGGCATTATGCTGGTCCAGAAGTGGAGCCTGGGTGGGTGCCCTGGTGGCCCCCCACCGGCCCCGCTGCCCTGTGCCGGGCCCTTGGACGGGCACACATTCCTCAGAGATGTTTCCTAATGCCAAGGGAATGGTAAGGGCGGACAGCTGGGAGCCCAGGAGGTGCTCCAAGTATGCTCTGCCCTGCCCCAAAGCCAGGTGCCTTCCCCAGAGTCACCCCGCTCACAGGGCCCTCTGCTCTGCAGCACCCGGCAGGTCTGCACCAGTCATTTCCACATTTCGTAAACCTGGAGACAGAGGCTCTGAGAGGAGAAGGAGCACACCCCAGTCGGCGTGCAGCAGAGCTGGGATGTGAGGCCAAGGGTTCTGGCACCAGAGACCCTGGGTGGCAGGGACACCGCGGTGGGCTGACGCAGAACACCGTGGCAGAGCCAGCCTCAGCACAGGGCAGCTGTCCGCTTGGGCGGGCGGTCAGGCCTACGTCCTGCGGGGGGCAGAGCAGCGGTGGGGCGGGGGACAGGTCCTTGTGTCTCAGCAGCCTGGGGAGGGAGGCCAAGAGGCAGGTGAGGAGGCGGGTGGGGAAAGGAGCTCCCTGCGTCTGGGTCAGGGTGACCCGGGGCTTGGAGCCACTTGGAGGCTGCCTCCCTGCCTCCTCCTGCTCGGTGTAGGCCACCTCCGTCCCCTCGGCCGGCAGTGCGCTCCCGGTCCCGCTTCCCTGCTCTGGGCTCAGGGACTGCTTTCTTGCAGGTGGCTTCGCTGCAACTTACCAGGCCCCGAGAGCCAACTTGGCCAGTGCTTGCTCGGGGCTCAGAGCCTGCACAGGCCTTCCCAGAGACGGCCTCAGTCTTTGCCCTGGAAGGAAGACCCTGCTCTTGAACTCAGGCTGCAGGGGGGAGGCTGAGGCTCAGTGAGGCCAAGAGGCTGGGTGGCACAGGCCTAGATCGCTCCCTGCCAGAGTTCTGCCTCCTGCACCCCAGTTCCTCAGGGCCCTCCCACCCACACTGGAGAGGCTCCCAGTGTCGTGAGAGGGCCAGATAAGAAGGAAGGGGACAGACGTCTGAAACACCAGCAACAGCCGGACTGGGTGGCTCAGCCTGCAGGCCCGCACTTTGGGAGGCCGAGGCGAGTGGCTTGCCTGAGCCCGCGGGTCCAGGACCAGCCCGGGCAACTTGGCGAGACCTCGACTCTACAGTTCATAAACTTAAAAAAAAGTTGGCCAGGCGTGGTAGTGCAAAAGTGCCTGTAGTTCTGGCTACTTGGAAGGCTGACGCGGAAGGATCTCCAGAGCCCAGCAGGTCGACGCTGGGGTGGCTGAGAGCGTGCCACTGCCCTCCAGCCCGGGCTACAGAGTGAGACTCCGACTCAAAAATAAATAAAATACCAGCCACGATGGTGGCTGTGAGAACAAGAGCTGCGGTGTCAGGCAGGTGCCACGAGCAAGGCGGGGGCCGAGGGCGCTCCGTGGACAGACTCCTCGTGTCCTGCCTCACTGCCGCGAGCAGGGTGCTTTCGCGAAGTCCCACTTTACAACCGAGGAGACGGAGGCGCCCGGAGGGAGAGTCACGGAGCCGAGGATTGCTCTTCCCGGGGTCGGAACCCAAGCCTTCTGGCTTGGAGCCAGCGCGCTCTGCAGCTGGCAAAGATGCGGTGCGCGGTGCTGTGAGCGCGTTGCACGGGCAGGGGGCACAGGGTGGGCCGAGGGTGATCGTGGGCTGGAGGGGTCCCCCCACTGGCCTTCCAGAGCCCGGGCGGCCGGCCCGCGCGCCCTCCTCCGTCCAGGGTTTTGGAGGCCGGTGGGAGTGGGCGTCGCGGCGGATGTTGGGGTCGCCCCCAGGAGGGGCCTGTGTTGTCTCAGCGCCCGCAGAGCGCAGCCTCCCCCTGGCCGGGCACCCAACAGGCTCTTCTCTCCCCCCAGGGAGCCGGGAGGCCGCGTTCACCTACGCCATCATCGCCGCCGGCGTGGCCCACGCCATCACGGCGGCCTGCACGCAGGGCAACCTGAGCGACTGCGGCTGCGACAAGGAGAAGCAAGGCCAGTACCACCGGGACGAGGGCTGGAAGTGGGGTGGCTGCTCTGCCGACATCCGCTACGGCATCGGCTTCGCCAAGGTCTTTGTGGATGCCCGGGAGATCAAGCAGAATGCCCGCACTCTCATGAACTTACACAATAACGAGGCAGGCCGAAAGGTAGGCAGCCAGGGAGGGCGGCCGCCGCGCCGGGAGACCCGCGGGGCAGCGTGGGGAGCTCTGGCGCGTGCGGAGCCCCGGGGCTCTGCGTCCGCCCGCGCGCTCCGCTCCACTCTGGCCTCTGTCTGCTGCTGGTCAGGGCGGGGGCGACTCCAAGCGGTCCGTTCCTGGAGGGCTGGGGGTGCGTCCGAGCTGGGTGTGACTCAGCCAGGCGGAAGGGGCAGGTGTGAGCTCTTACCCGGGAGGGGCCCGGCGTTCTTCCTCCTCCCTCCCTCCTCCTTCTCCCTCCTCTCAGGCTGCTGCCACATCTGGACTCTCGGGCCTCCCAGGTGGCCTTGTGAGTCACACGGGGGAGCGGCTCACCTGGCCTGCTGGGGGTGATGTCCTGGGGTGACTTACGACGCCCTGCCCGTCTAGTTCCACGGCTGGGAGCTCCCGCCCGGGTGGCGCGTCCTGCAGGCTTCCGGCTGCTCCTGCCTCCCGGCTCTGGGGCCGGGCCACCCTGCAGGCCACAGGGCAGAGGCCCCGCCTGCCTCTCCTTCGTGGAGGCAGACCGGCGGAAGACAGGTGGCTTCCTCCTTCCCGCTTTGGTTTCCCCACCGGTGGCTGCCTGGTTGGGCCATAGCCAGGACCAAAGGAGCGCGTGACACGGTGGCCACGGGAAGTCGGGCTGGGGGAGGGGCAGGCGAGAGCGTATCACACGAGCCACACACTCCGCCGGGCATGAGGCTTGTGGCTGCTGCCCGGCCACGCTGCCAAGAACCTGTGGGGCATGCAGACGCTGGGAACTCTCAGAGCTCCTAAAACGAACCTCGATGGGCCTCCTGGAGGAGGTGGACCTCCCAAAAACGAGCGAGGCTTGGCCAGGCAGAGAGGAGAGGTGCAGGCAACCCAGGTGTTGGGGCTGTGGAGACTGGACAGAGGCCCAGAGGTGAGGGCGTGTGGCTAGTTCAGAGGCCCACACTGGCCAGTCTGTGGGCCTCTGCAAGGGGGGCCACAGCTGGGGTGACCTGCCAGGTCACCAGCCGGGCCAAGGAGTGAGCGCCTTGTGTTCCGCCTGCAGATCTCCAGGGGTTGTCTTCTCACCACGCAAGTTTCAGCCACGATGCCCCCTCCCCAGCGGAGCTTCCTTTTTCAATCAACTCCTTGACTTTTCTTGGAGCTTGTCTTGTTCTGTGGCTTCCTCCCCTCCCTCGAATTTCAGCTTGCTGAGGACAGAGGCCTGGGGCACCTCAGTGGCAGCTGCACTCCAGAGCCCGGCATGCAGGAGGCACTCTATAACTGTGTGTGGGGTGAATGGATGAGTACCGTGTGCTCACTGGGGAGCCACTGATAGTTCTGGAGCAAGAGAGTGAGCCTTGAGTGGGGTCAGGAGTGGGGTCTGGGCAGGCGGAACACAGGTCAGGCCGGACCTGATTTCCTGAGCACAGCTGTCATCCCAGCCCAGTGGAGCCCAGAGAGGTCCACACACTCCCCGCCTGCCAGGCTCCACTCTGGTCGGGGAGAACCCTTGGGGTGGCTTCAGCAGGCACTGTGCATTTTCCGGAGCCAAGAGGTAGAACTGGGAACTCCCCAGTGGACCCAGGGAAAGGCCTGAGCAGCCACTGATCCGGCCACTTTGTGCTACGGGGGTGGAAATGCAGGCTCAGAGGAGGAGCCGGCTGCCCCCGGGGACTTGGGTCGGTGGCTGCACAGCCCAGCCGGAGCACAGCAAGACAGAGCCTGGCCCCAGGCAGCCAGACCCTCTGTCTCTGCTCGGGGCACCCCAGGGTCCAGACACGGCAGGTACAGAGAGCCACCAGCTGCTGTGGGTGCCATCCTTGCGGGGCCTGTCTCTGCGTCCGTCACTTGCGACCACGACCCTGGCCTCGTTCTGACCGGCGCTGCAGCGGGCCACTTATTCGAAGGCATGGGACACCCCACCCCCACCGAGAGACCCCCTCCCCTGCAGCCTGCCATGGGCCCCCGCGCACAGGGGAGCCCGGGAGCCAACGGGAGCAAAGGGGCCAGCCTGCCGCTGCTCCTGGCTGAGAGCCTGGGAAAGGCTCGCAGATGTGTTTATCACCCGCTCCCTCACTCCTGCCGCCAGGAGACAAGACTCAACCTGACCACAGGCTCTGGGGCTTGTTGGCAGCTGGTGCCGGAGAAATGGGGGGGCAGGGGACGCCGCGGAGGGGGCGCACCGCATGCCTTCTGCAGGCCCGGCGAGCGGCGGCCCCCGGGGCTGCCTCAGAGCCCACCAACTTGCCTGGCAGACGAGGGCGTGAAACGCCGCGGGGCGTCCTCTGCCCTCACAGGCCTGCAGCTTGGGTCCAGGCCCAGCAGAGCCAGGCCCTTGCCGGTGGGCGTGAGCCCTGGGGCGGAGGGGGGACGCCACTGCTGGGGGCCAGCCGGGCTTCCCCCTTTCCCCTTTCCTCGTTGTCTTGGGCAGTTGTGTGGCCTGCAGGGGTGAATCGGAACGGTCGGCTCGGGGACAGCTGCGGGGTGCAGACATCTTCTGGCAGGGTGGTTTTACAATCATGGCTTCCCCGTCGGCATTTTTAGGGCTGTAAGATTTTTAGATTGAAACCAAAGACCGCTCGGGCTGGGATTGCGGACTCAGACCCATACCCCAGCACGTGATGTTTGGAGCCGCAGGGTCTCTGGTCAGGAAGGAGAGAGGAGTCAGAAACCTTGGGCTGAAATCGCTAAGTGGCAGGATCTCTGTGGCTTCGCACCACCTCTTTCCAGCCTTTTGGGCAGCAAGGAGGTGAGCTACCCACCGTTCTTGTCTTCAAGACTAGATGCTCAGTCTAGTGAGAGGATCGGGTAAGAGGACCCACCGTTGTGATTCAGGGCTAAACGCTGCAGGAGAAACGTGTTACAGAAGGTGCAGGAAAGAGGTCCGAGGAGGAGTGCTCTCCCCTCAAAGAAGTCTGAAGACAGCAAGGGAAGGGGAAGGGACCTCCCAGCAGGGCTTTGAAGGATAAGTGGGTGGTGGCTTCCCTGCCTTGAATGCCAGGCCCCAGATGGGACTTCCTCTTATCCTGGACGTGCCCGGAAGGGGCACTGGTGGGGCAGTGTGTGTGGGTGGGCGGGGGTGTGCACCCTCTCTGGGACAGAGCAGAGGAGAGTGAAGGGGCTGTGGCCGTGACTGGCGCCGAAAGCCTGCAGGGGGCCCCGGGTGGGTGGCCGGGGAGGCTGTTTCGGAAGCATAGAAGGCAGCACCCACTGCCGGTGCACTTGGGGTGGAGGAATGGGGCCCCCGCATTGGGGTCAGGACCTGGGGTGGAGGAGACAGGCTCTGAGGGCGATGCTGAGCATGCTCGGTGGCAGCAGGTGGGGAGGAACAGCCCTGGTTCCTGGATCTTAGCTCTGGAGGGCGGTCTTGGCTGGAGCTACTTCCCGGCACCCACCAGCGGGAGGCGGTCACGGAAGTCCTGGCGTGGACAGGGTGGCCCAAGGCAGGATTACAGTGAGACGGCAGGAGAGCCTGGGACACAGCCTGGACAGATGGGCCCTGGGGAAGGAGCGCCGTGGTGGGGGAGAGCGGTCAGGAGGACCAGGGGGATCCGGGCCTTCGAGGCGCCCTTGCCGGCACGCGTAAGAGGTCCCCCGTGGGGCACAGACACCCTGGCTATGCGATGAGTTGACCCCTGCTGTCTCCCAGCCGTGGAACCCCGGCCAAGGGCCAGGCGTCTCCGAGCCTCCACGCGGACAGCGTACCTGGCAGGCCAGGCTGGCGGGCGTACTGTGCGACTAGTAAAGTGCACCAGGGAGTTCTGGGGGCCCCCGGGGAGGGAGAGGCCCCAGCCACCCCTTCCTGAGAGTGTGGAGACTGAGCCCAGGAGAGGCGGCCCTGGGGATGGGGCCCAGCTGGGACGGGGCTGGCCCCCGCTGGGACGGGGCTGGCCCCCGCTGGAATGCACCGCTCGCTCCGAGGGAGGTGAGCTCAGGGGGATGGAATTCCACCGGAGCGAGAAGTCACCTCCCAGGCCCTGCCCAGCCTCTTGCACACGGAGGGGTGTCGGTCTTGTCCCTTCCTGCCCTGCCCCGTCTGGTCCGGGTGCTCCCGGGGGCTGGATTCCCACCCCTGCCCTGGCCGCAGGCAGGCCTGGGAGTCAGGGGACGCCAAGGACCAGCCCCTGACGGCTGGGGTGGGGTTCAGATAAGGCTTGCTCAGCTATGCTCCTCTCTGCTGAACCAAGGGCCACTTGCATATTTGACCAGATAAAGTGGTCCGTGGTGGCAGCCAAGAACCCAAGGAGCCGGGCCCCGCCCGGCCTGAAACTGGCTGGCCTGGCCAGGCCGGAAGGAACTGTCCCCAGGCAGCTGTGCCCTCCACTCCTGCCCCACGCCTGGGCACGGTTCTGGGTTCTCGCCTTTGCCCGTGGAACAACCAGCAGCCAGGGCCCAGGGCACGTGGACCAGGGGTGGCCCTGGGTAGATCTCCTCTCTCTGGGGCCTGGGTTTCTCCTAAGGGGGTTTCTTCCCCTGGGTCTCAGAAGTGTCTTCTGGGTCTCACATGTGGAGTGGGGCAGACGCGGTGACCCTAGAACCCCTGGCCCCAAACCTTGCCTCCCGCTGCCCTCCCCCACTCGCCACCCTCCGGCCACACACTCCTGGAGTCACCCAGCTTGTTCCCACCTCGGTGCCTTTCACATACGGCTCTGTCTGGAATGCCCTTCCCCCAAACTTTGGCGTGGCTAGACCCCATTCAGATGTCACCTTCTCAAGGAGGCTCTCGCTGACTTGCCTCCCAAAATCCGCCCCTCTGCTTTACCTGTCCCGTGGAAGTGTCTCATTTGCGCAGATCTTCGTGCCTCCCGCTGTAAGCTCGGTGCCACAAGCGTAGGAATGGCCTAAGCCCACAGCGGCATCCCCTGTGCCTAGAACAGGGCCTGGCCCCAAGTACGTGCTCACGAAATGTTTGTGAGTGAATGAAATGACGTTCATTCATGGGGGAGGGGGTTTCCAGGAGCAGCATGATTCGCGAAGATTCAGGACCCCTAGTTAAATTTGAACTTGAGCTAAACAACCCTTAATTTGTATTAGAAGTATGTCCCGAATGTTGCATAGGGCATACTTAAACTAAACGATGATTCATCGTTTAGCTCAAGTTCAAATTCAGTTAGGTCTCTTGTGTTTTTTTAATTGAGCTTCTGTCGTGATAATTATAGATTCACGTAGACCTTACCTCGTCGTGAGATACAGAAAGATCCTTTGCAGCCTTTGCCTGCTTTTCCCGGTTGGTAACAGCTTGCAAAACTCTAGGACGATATCACAACCGGAATGCTGATGCTGCCGGAGTCAGGACACCGATGCCTCCAGGGTCCCCACGCCGCCCTTTGCTAGCCACATCTGCTTCCCTCCCTTCCTGGCCCCTCCTAATCCTTGGCAGCCACTCATCTGTTCATTTTTATAGTTTCGATCGATTTAATAATGTTGCATAAATGGGATCTTACAGTGTGGAACCTTCTGGGATTAGCTTCTTTGCATTCAGCATGCTGCCCCAAGATTAGTTCAAGCCGTTGTGTGTATCAATAGAAAGTTCCTTTTTATTGCCGGATAATATTCCAAATATTCCATGGTAGAGATGCACCACAGTTGTATAGCCATTCACCTGTTGAAGGATGTTGGGTTTTTTTGGTTTGAGGTTTTTTCCCCCAGCTTTTAGCTACTGCAAGAAAAACTGTCACGAGCATGTGTGTACAGGTTTTTCTGTGAATGCGAGGTCCCGTTTATCTAGGATAAGTGCCCAAGGGTGTACATATATGGTAGTTTAATACTTACGTTTATGAGAAAGTGTTCCCCAGACTGGCTGTGCCGTCTTACATTCCTGCCAGCGATGGTGAGCGGTCCAGTTCCTCTGCGTCCTTGCTAGTTTTTGGCGATGTCACTGTTGTTGAAATGTCTGCCGTTCTGAGAGGTGTGCGCTTTGCCTCATCGAGGTTTCAGTTGGGGTTTCGCAAATGGCTAGCGATGTGGAACGGCTTTTCACACGTTTATCTGTCATCCGCGTACACTCTTCGGCGTAATGTCTGTTCATGTGTTCTGCCCAGTCTCTAATTCGATTACATTTTTACTGTTGAGCTTTGACATTTCTTTATTTATTCTAGTTGCTAGTCTTCTGTCGGCCGCGCGGCTTGCAAGCCCCCTTTCCCAGTGTGTAGCTTTTTGACTTTATTAAGGTCCAATGTATCTATCTCTCCTTTTATGGATAGCGGCTTTGATGCTGTCTGAGAACTTTTGCTCAACCCTAGAGCCCAAAGATTTTCCCTTACTTTTTTTCCCAAAAGTTTTACATTTTGCATTAGATCTGTGATCTCTTTTTAAAAGTAATTCATTAATTTTTAACAGTAACAGTCGACAGGGGTACCTGCATAGTGAGCGTCTGCATACCTCGCCCTGAATGGTCCCCCACATCTTTAAAATTAAAACAATTTTTTTAAATGGCACAAGTGTCTTTCTTTTTTGAAGTTCGTTTAAAACTTTCATTTATTTTTAATTGTGGTAAACCATGCTTCACATGAAACGTGCTGTCAGTTCGGTGGCATTGAGCACACGCACACCGCCGTTCGGCCGCCGGCGCCATCCGCCTCAGGACTCTTTTCGTCTTCCCGCACGAAAACTTTCCCCATGCAGCAGCCCCCCCCCCACAGCTCCTTGGCACCCACCGTGCTACTTTCCGTCTCCGTGAACTTGTCTGCTCTAGGGACCCCATTTCAGGAGAATCACACAGCATTTGTCTTTTGGGGAATGGCTCATTTCAGGGAGCACAATGTCTGGAAGGTCCTGTCATCCGTCGTGAGTTTAACTTTTGAAGCAGGTGTGGGTGGCGGGGGGCTCGTTTCTCCAGCCCCCACCTCCATGCGCAATCTGGCAGTTTCACGCTCTGCAGCCTCCACTGCTCCGTCAAGGAGGGTGACCGCCAGAGACTGCCAAGGAGAATCATGGGTGTGTCTCTGAGTTGGAGACTCTCCCTTCCTCAGACCCGTCAAACCCGCCGGAGACTGAAACCCAGAGCTGGGGGGCTCTTGCCGAGACCACGTACCCCAGAAGAGCGGAGGAGCAGGACTCACACCCGGGGCCCAGCGGCCGGCCCCAACCTCCCTCCTGCTCCCTGTGGCTGGCGGAGGCGGGGGCAGTGGAGCCGGGTGAGGGGCGGAGGCGGGGGCAGTGGAGCCGGGTGAGGGGCGGAGGCGGGGCCGGCATCTGTGGGCCGGCCAGGCCAGGGCAGGTGGGAGCCAGGACGGGAGCGGAGCGGAAGCCCTCGGGGACAGGCCGTGAGGCCGGTTTCCGTTTTTCCGTTTCCTCCGAGGACACACTAAGGGCGGGGCCCAGCCAGGTCCGCCGGTGATGCCACGTGACCGCAGCAGACGGTTCCCGGGAAGGGGGGCGAGATAAGAGAGGCCACAGGGGGCAGGGGCGGGAGCAGCCCTTCCCCCAGAGGCAGGACATGTCCATGGCCCCAGCTCCGTGGGGTCTTGTCTCCAGACACCCAGTCTGGGCTGCCAGGACTGCCCCGTCCCCAGCCCGGGATGGACACGGGGAGTCTGAGGCGAGCCCAGAGGCGGCGAGGCGACACACTGGCCTGGGAGGAGCTGCGGCGGCTGAGCCTGGCGGGGGCAGCCCCAGGGAGCTGTCGCTGTCCCTCAGTCCCTAAGGGCACGGTTGGGAGGGTGGGTGAAGCACGTGGGGAGAAGGCAGGCTTCGGCTCAGGTGAGGAGCTCGCTCCCAGCAAGCAGGATGAGGCCTGTGGGAGCAGGTGGCTCAGGTGGAGGGGAGATGCTCGCTGCTGGAGAACGCAGACGCGGTTCCAGCATTCGTGGGAAGCGCGTGGACTCGTGGGATCCCCACAGCAGCCCTGTGATGACAGCATCCCCAGGAAGAAAACGGAAGCTGCCCACGGCCACGCAGCCGGCCCTTGCCGCCCTGGGACTAGGAACTTGAGCAGCCTGGCTCCAGACTCAGCTCTTAACCACCAAGCTGTCCTGCCAGCCCCGGGAGCCTTGGACTCAGACGCTTTTCTCCCCACAGCTTCCCAGTCCTGCCCTCCTGGGATCCCAAGATGTGGTCCTAAGATTCTCGGATCCTGTGATCTGGGGAACTGGGAGACTGCCGTCCTCAGCCCCTGCAGGCCCCGCTTTCTGGTCCTCTGGGGACTGGGGTTATCCAGGCACTGTGCGTGCTTGCGCCGTGCAGCCTGGGGTGGTCCTTGGGCTGCACCTGCTGCTGGGAGAGGACAGGCCCAGGGAGGGGCTTGGCAGTGGGGGAGCGGTGCTGTATGTGGGCCCAGCAGGCGAGCGGCCCCAGGCTGTCGGGGGGATCCAGGGTGAGACTGGACCAGGAGACGCCAGGGCAGGCCCAGGAAGGCCCACACCTGCGGCCGAGATGAGGGCACTTCCTGACTCCCTGGAGTTTCTAGGCTTGCTCAGCCCCAGGAAGGGCAGGCTGGGAAGCCGCACCTCTCCCCTGCAGCGCCCTCCTGGCTCTTCTGGACATTCGTGAGGCTCAGCTCGGCATCTCGCAGAGCCCAGTCTGGACCGGGCACCCTCCTGGTGGCTTAGAGCAGCACAAATCCAAGACCAGTGTCTGAAAACAGCCATCAGAGGTCTGCAGGCCAAGGTGTTGGAAGTTCCTGTGCTCCGCCCTCCCCATCACAGGTGTGCACGCTGGGGTGGACTGGCGTGGCGTGCTTGGCGTGGTGTGGGAGCTGGGCTCTGGTGCCTGCTTCTGGCTTGGGTGTGGGCTAGCCGTGTGGCCTTGAGCCTGTTACTTTGCCTCTCTGTGCCTCTGTTTCTCCATCCATGAAACAGGGTCACCAGCAGCTCCATAGAGTATCGGGAGGGGTAAATGAGCACACGAATTTAAAGTGCTTAGAGCCATGTCTGATACAATCCCAAGCCACATGTGGCTGCTTCAGTTTAGATGAATGACAAATCAATATGATTAAAAGTTCAGGGCCGCAGTCCATGTTACGGGTCCACTGTGGCTTCCATATTGGACAGTTCCACGGTGGCAGGAAGATCCGTTGGACGGCACTGGCTTAGCGTGATGGGTGCAGAGTCAGGGCTCGGGTGCTGGGGTCACTATCAAGGAACCCACAGAGGTCTTGGCGGCAGGGGGGGCAATCCCGTCACCACTCCCCGAGCCTCCAGCCAGCCCTGAGGGGTCTCAGCTCATGGCCGTCTGACTTCTCTTGGAAGGAATGCCCAGTGTGGTGGCTGCCCTGCAGCCGGGGGCTCGTGTGAAACCCCCCTGAGGCGGGAGGGAGCAGCCTGGCGTGGCCCTGAGAGGTGAAGTCGGGCTCGGTTACACCACGGCGAGACCGAGTCAGAAGGCGCCCACCAGGGACAATCGCTGCCTTGTCCTCAGGAGGGGGACGGGGACCCCGGGTGTTATTGAATCTACCAGGATGGGGGCGGGAACCCAAGCAATGGGGGACACGGGTGGGGGCGGAGCGGTCCTGGAGGGGGAGGACCGGGTGGCCAGAGGACCGGGAGGGGCTGGCACCGAGAACCGGCAGCCGTCCCTCTCCCTCGCCCCGAACACTTGCTGTCCTGCGAGGAGAACTCCAGGGCGGTGTCATGCCTCGAGACGCCCCGAGGGACTCCTTGCCTGACAAAGGGGCTTCTTTCCATCGCCGCCTTCCAGGGCGCGGACGAGAGAGCTGAGCAGCCCGCTCACGGTGCTGAGCGCCGGCTCCCGCCCTGCCCAGGCGGGGTTCTAGGTGCCTTCCGGGTTCCGGGAGATCATCCCTCCAATGTGCCGGCGGCCCTCGGAGTCCTTGTCAAGTCCATCTCACAGCCGGGCAGCTGAGGTCCAGGCTGTGACCTGAGCAGCCTCCCAGGCTCCTGGGCAGGAGAGCTGGGCAGTCCCGGGCTGCTCGGCCTCCTCAGGACGTGGCGGGGCTGGGGCAGACTCCCACCAGACCCGGAGGGCAGGTGTGAGCTGCTTGCTGTGTGGCACTGTGTCCGCCCTCAGGCCTGACACTCCGTGTGCTGGCTCCATTCCAGGGTCTCAGTTCCAGGGTCTCGGTAAGTGACCTCACCGGGAAGCGCCTGTTGTCCTGGGACAGACTGAGGTGCGGAGTTGTTAAGTGCTGAAGATCGCCTGGATAGAAAGCATCTGAGCCAGGATGGCCTCCCAGCCAGCCCCTGCCCCCTGCAGCCCAGGCTCTGCCTGTCCTATGTGTAGGGTCTTCTTAGCCGGGTGTGTGTGTGTGTGTGTGTGTGTGTGTGTGTGTGTGTGTGTTTTGGACCTGGAAGAATCGGGAGTATTTTGAAATAGTAAGGATTCTAATATGACGTTGGCAAAATGCTTTCTAACGTGCAAGACCTCTTGTTAACACTCTTTCTGGGCCGAGGCTTCCACCCCTCCTCCAGGTGAGTGACGTAACTGTGGCCATTTTGCAGGCTAGCCAGCTGAGGCTCTGGGGAGTTTTCTCTGCTGGGGTTTGAGAGTCCCCGGCAGGAGACAGGCCGGGGCTCCTGGCCAGACCATGCAGGGAAGTGGGGAGGACACAGGTGTGGAAAGAGCTTGTCTAAAACCCTGGTGAGCAACGTGTTTGCTGTGTGACCATGGCAGCCAGCCCTCTCTGAGCCTGTGTCCTTGTGGGGAAGCAGACAGTGAGCGTTGGCGCCTCCCAGAGGGGTTGTGCAGGAGAAACAAGAGGGTGTCCCCGAAGCGCGCCGTCCACCCTCCCGTGCATCGTGGTGCTCAGGAAACAGCGGCTGCCCTCGCGAATGGTAACGCCAGGGTGGGTCGTAATCGTCCTTTAGCGGTGGTAGCAGCCATCGCTGCTTTGAAGCCACAGCTAAGCTGTAATCCCGCCATTCTGTGGCTAAGGATGGTTCTAGCTCTAAAACTCTGTTTCTCCACACGCTGGCCGCCCGGCCCACTGGGAGACTTGTGAAAGAGGAGCTGTTCAGGCTGTTACTGAGTTTCGTCACTTCCCTGCACAGGGAGGGACAGGACACCGAGCCGCTGCAACCCCACACGGCCCTCCCCTCTCCGAGACAGGTCTGGCGGCCGTGTCTGAGCAGCCGCCCCCGGGGCACGCTGCCCTTGTCCTTTCCAGCCCCACGCCACGCCGACCCCAGGAAGCTCCGCATGGCGGGGCCAGTAGAGTGATCCGTGAAGTGCAGCCTCCAGCCCAGACCGCCCACCCGCATGCACGCCTCGTGCGTCCGGCCGCCCACCCTGTCCCCTGGCTCCGGGACGTCTGTTGGCCCGTGGCGACTCACCTGCCCTAACCCTGACTCCGGGTCTTTCTCCCACAAACTTACTCCCGCCTTCCTCTCTCTCGCCTGGTCCAGTCGGTCGGTTCCGTCCTTCCAGTGGTCGAGGCCAGATCCTTGGCCTTGACCTTGACCCTTCTCTTCCTTTCACATCATTGTGTCAGTTCTGCCTCTGGCCTCTATCCGGGATCTGCTCCCTCATCTCAGCTGCACCCCCGGCTCCAGGACCCAGGCCGTCAGCTGCCTTCCGTGCAGGAGGACAGCAGCCTCCTGGCTTGGCCCCCTGCAGTCTCTCAAACGTAGGTTAAACCCTGTCCCTTTTTTTTTTGAGTCGGAGTCTCACTCGGTCGCCCAGACTGGAGGGCAGTGGCCGCTCCCGGCCACCGCAGCCTCGACCTGCTGGGCTCCGGCGATCCTTCCGCCTCAGCCTTCCGAGTAGCCGGAACTACAGGCGCACACTACCACGCCCAGCTGATTTTTTGATTCATTGTAAAGATGAGGTCTCGCCAAGTTCCCCAGGTGGGTCTCGAACCCGCGGGCTCAGGCCATCCACTCACCTCAGCCTCCCAAAGGCGTGGGATGACAGGCTGAGCCACCGAGCTGCTGGGCTCAGGTGATCCTTCCTCCTCAGCTTTCCAAGTAGCTGGAACTACGGGTGTGTGCCACCACACCACGCCCGGCTAAGCTTTTGATTTATTGTACAGATGAGGTCTTGCCATGTTGTCCAGGCTGGTCTTGAACCCCCGGGCTCAGACGAATCTCTTGCCTCTGCCTCCCAAAGTGCTGGGATTACAGGCATGAGCCACTGTCCCTGCCTGCTCCGAGCCTCACAGGGACTCCCACCCCCCCAGAGGAGAGGCTGGCGTCTTCACAGCAGCCAACAGGCCCTGCGTGACCTGAGTCCTGGGCCGCTCGGACCCCCTCCCTTCTCCTTTCCCTTGGCTCGGTCTGTCCCACCTGCACCGGCCCCTCACTCTTCCTCGCACGCACACTGGGTCAGTCTTGCCCCAGGGCTTGTGCCCCCTCCATGCCCCCTGCTGGAGGGCTCTGCCCCTAGACATTCACCTCCTCAGGTCTTTGTGCAAGTGTCACCTCTCAAGGAGGACTTTCCCGTCCACTCTCTGTGAAACTGCCCTCCTGCCTGTCTCACCACTTCCTGTCCTCTCCCATGTTTTATTTTTCTACAGAGCACTCATAACCACCTGACATGATATCGGCGGTGTGCAGAGTGATCCCACCCCGGCTGGGAAAAGTTAGTGTGCTGGCCACAGAAGGCCTCCTGTGGGAACAGTCCAGGCTCAAGTAGAAGCTTCCTTCCTACCTTGTTAACTCTGTGCCTTCAGTATTTGTTCCAGCGGGCCAATGGTAGATGAATATTTTCTTTTCAAGCACCATTGTAGTTGTTGTCTTACTCCAGGCACTATTCCAAGTGCCCTATACGTCTTCATCCATGAAATTTTCATCAGGACCCAGGGAGATGAGCACCGTGATCCTCTCTCTTTTACAGACGAGGAAACTGAGCCACAGAGAGAGGTTCGGTGCCTCGCCCCAGGCCGCACAGCTGAGATGACCAGGCAGACTGGCTCCAGAGTCTACACTCATAGCAAAATGTCCTCTGTGTTCATTCACTTACCCCTTCGTTAAGTATTTATAGAGTGTCTTCTTTGTGGTAAGTGCAAGATTCTGGAGTCCAGCCGATGACTAAAGAACGGCCCCTGCCATCAGGGAGCTCACAGTCCAGTAGGAAATGAGGAGTCAGTAAACAAGGGGAAAGGAAAAACATCTTTATTTAGCAACGCTTCACCGACACCGGCTGCACTGCAGCTCCGTGTTAGGCCCTGGGACTCCGAGATGAATGAGACGCCGTTTCTTCCTTTGAGGGGCTTGTACGCTAATGAAGATGAGGAGAAGTTGTGAACTGGGTTCAGCAGAGGAGCGCGTCGGAGGTCTCACCGTTTAGGGGCTGGCTTGGATGAGTGGGTGGCTGAGTGGCAGGACGGACGGGTGGATGGATGGAGAGGTGGATGGAGGGGCAGATGGACAGATATTTGAAAAGATGAATAGATCATATCTGGAAGGATGGACAGAGGGCTGGCTGGATGCTTGGATGCTGGGTGAATGGATGAATGGAGGAATGGGTGGATGATTGGACGGACGGATGAATACTGATTTGGGAAGATGGTTGGGTGAATGGACGGGTGAAAAGCTGAGGTCATTGCTGGAAAGTTGGACATTTTCCCAGTGAGATCACCAGACCGGCTGAAAGAAAGGCTTGGAAATCCATGCATTCATTCATTTAACAAATATTTATTAAGCACCTATTTATGTGTCTGGTACTGTTTTAGGCGGTGGGATTAGCCATGGTACTTGCCTTTATGGAGCTGACATTCTGGGAGAGGGCAGGCCACAAACAAATAATAGAATATATATAGAACCTATTGTCAGAGCGTAATGAGTGCTGTGATGAACAAACAAAGCAGAATGGGAAGGCAGAAGTGCCAGGAGGGGGCATTTTATGTTGGGCGGTCAGGAGAGGCCTCTCTGAGAAGGTGAGTTCCTCGCGGGAAGTCTGGAAGGAAGCCATCTGGGGAGCTGAACTTGAGTCAGAGGGAATAGCAATTTCCAGGGCTGGGAGGCAAAGAGGCCAGTGTGGCTCCCAGGGAGAAGACGAGGTCACAGACAGGTGCGTTCAGGAGTCGGGACTGCAGCGCCCTGGGAGGGGTCGGGGTTTGGCTGTGTCTCGGGAGCTGGTGGAGGACGCCAGTTCAGGGATGATCTGCATTGGGAAAGGTGCCACCCGCCCTGCACCCCTTGGGTCCCCAGCCCTGATCCCTCCGGGCTGCCTCAGCTGGGAGGCTGTCAGCATTTTAATTACAGCTCCCAGCGCTGGATGGCTCACAGCTCAAGCGTAAAACAGGCCCTGGGCAAAGTCTGGCACCTCTGAGTGGCTCACTTGCTCACCGCTTCTATATTTAGCGCTCCTTCGCGCTCGTGGGCCAAGTTTTCAGAGAGAAAATGAAGGAAGAGTTTGGGAGGGATTGGTTAAGCTTGCTTTTTGGTTTGGTTTGGTTTTTTAAACACACGACGATCTACCTTGTTTTCTAAGACGATTTCCCGGCCTAGAAGAAGTTACCGGGGCCGACACACGGTGTGCTCCGTGATAGCGCTCCTTTCTCGACAAGAGAGTCTGTGGCCTTGCAGGGCTGCCGTCTTCACTTTAAAGCATGCGTGTGCTTCCTGGTGAGCGAGTGGGTTTAGAGGACACTGAAGTCTGAGTGGGTGACTCAGGGGCAAAGGCCTCGATGACTTGCTGTTTCGCACGATCTGGGCTGGGCTTCAGGCCATGGGCTGCCCACGACCTGAGGCTGGGACCCCCTCCGAGACCTCCAGTCCAGGGCCCTGCAGGGCTCCTCAAACCTCATCTGCACACGTCACCTGGGGAGTGTGTGGAACTGCAGTTTCCAACCCCAGGTGCAGGCCTGGCGCGACCTGATCCCAAGTGACGCAGACGCTGCTGGGGTCTAGAGTCACCCTTGGAGCAGCGGAGCTTTTGACCAGCGCCGTCCAGTAGACATGGAAGACGAGCCGCGTGTGTGATGTAGCATGTGCTGCGCAAAGGCAAAAAGAGGTTGCATTCAGTTTAGGAAGAATGCATTTCATTGAATCGAATGTATCTCCAGCAAGGTCATTCCCTACATAGGCACCTTCAAGCCAAAGATGTGAACGTGCGTTTGCGTGTCCAGTCACGTAAGCTAGTTCATGTGTCTGGCGTGCATCCTCTAGGAGAGGCTGTGCTCGTGTGTACTTTCCTGTATGCTACAGTATGGAGTACAGTCGCACAG
Source organism: Cephalopachus bancanus (assembly GCA_027257055.1). NCBI lineage: Eukaryota > Metazoa > Chordata > Mammalia > Primates > Tarsiidae > Cephalopachus > Cephalopachus bancanus. Next base: position 312,190 of record JAPVLO010001117.1, on the reverse strand, counting down.
TATCTTTATTTCAAACCCAGGATGCTTGGAAGCAAGTGTCAAAGCAGCAATGATGTAGCTGGTCCTGTAGAGTCGGTTGTGTTAGCGGGGCACCTAGGCTAACTTTGCTGGACTTGCGAACAGATTGGACTCACAAACACACCCTCAGAACGGAACTCGTCCGTATGTAGGGGACTTAACTGTGGTATCGCTTCAGCATGTGATCAAGTTGAAAGTCCTGAGCTACCCGGCGCACTCTTTTTCTGTCGAAGTCTTTGGAGTTTAGCGTTTGCTTTAGGCTTGCAGCACGTCTCAATTTAGACGAGCCACACTTCAAGCACTCATGTGGCCAGTGGCTCCGGTTTCGGAGGCTGCAGGCCTAAATCCGGCTTGAGTCCGTGTGGGGATGGAGCACTCGCTACCTCCTGGGAAGCCCACTCTGCCTGTGGGACCTGTGTTGGGAGTTGCCCAAGACTTCTCCCTCCGGATCCCCAAGCCAGCTGGCGCCTGGCTCAGGGCAGGGGTGAAGTTGGCATGTGGCAGAAAGATGAACGAGTGAGTGAGAGTGAAAGAACCAATGCCAGGCTCCAGCTGTTCGGAGGAACGTGTGGGCTTGGTGGCTTTGTGCCCCTCCCATGGCCTCCCGGCGCCGCGTGCTGGAGTTAGGGTTCCCTGGCCGCCGCGCTCCAGGCCGCAGGCCACACTTCCCCCCCACCTGGGCCCTGGGACAGAGCCCCAGAGGCCGCTGGGCCCGCAGTCAAGCCAGCTGCCTGCGGCGGGAGAGCTCGGAGAGGGGGCGGCGTGCGTTTGGGAGAGAGGCCAGGCCGGAGGCTGCACCCCGTGGTGCTCGGCAGCTCCGCCTCGGAAATGGGTTTGCTATCTTAAATGCCTGTGGTGGGAGGGCTGGTGTCAGCTCCAGGGTCCAGCAGACTGAGGCGAGGCCCGGCCCGGGGCCCCAGGCAGCGTGCAGCGCGTCCGCCTGCTGGCCCGCCGTCCGCGCGGCCTTCGACTCGGAGAGGGTGTGAGGAGGCGGTGGCGGGACCCTGCGAGGGAGGGGCTGCGGGAGCGTGTGCTGTGCGGGGTGGATGGCACGGGGGTGGGCGCCTGCGTGCAAGTGTGTGGGCTGGGGGCAATCGAGGGACGTGCAAGTGTGCACACGCGTGTGAGAGCGTGTGCTTCAAGTTTGTGGCGACACGTATGACAGTGTCCGTGATGCCTGTGTGGGGTCGTGCGTGGGGGGGCGTGGGATGTGGCCGTGGCAGGCGCCCAGACTGGTCAGGGTGGGTGTGCTTCGTAACCTGGCAAGCACGGGATGTCAGAGGCCCGCAGTCCAGGCCAGCAGCCCCGGCCTGGTTTGGGTCGAACCGTGGTTCTGGCGTCCCCTGGGGCACTCAGGGCTACCCGGCTGCATTCCAGGCCCTGTCCCTGGAATGCGGCTTCTCCCTGCTATCCCCGCCACATCGGCAGGAACGTTCGCTTGAAGTCACTGTTCAGTCTGATTTAAAGAATGCACCCAAAAGAAAATACTCCAAGTGTTTGCCGGAGAAAAAGCGACTGCTGCCCTCTTTCATCTGATTTGCCCAGAGGAAGACAGCTGCAGCCAGGTGGAATTCGGCTTCTGTTCATGACGAATCGACGAGGAGGAGTGGGGGGTGGGGGGGAAGAAGCCTGGGGCGGAGCCAGAGGAGCTGGAGGGGGTGGATGGTGGGGGGTTGGCGGGAGAAGCCTGAGGGGCAGAGGAGCGGGAAGAGGGCTGGCCGAAGGAGCCCTGGGGCAGGAGGAGGAGCGGGAGACAAGCCCTTGGCCGCGGCTCTGGGCCAGGCCCGGGCGGCCCTCCTGGCGGGCCCCCCACCCGTCGGCGCCCAGGGCCGGGCCGTCTGCCCATGGCATGCCCTCCTGCCCCGGGACAGGGACCCGCGGTGGGCCTCCGCCAGCAGGGTGTGTCCCGAGCAGGGGTCTGGAGACACGCACCTGACGGGAAGTGAGGATGCAGCCCTGGGCAGGGAGGGGAGGTGGCCTGGCTTGCGGCGGAGGCTCCGGCTGGCCCCGAGAAACACGGAGCCGGGCTCCCCCGAGGGGGCAGGGGGCGGGGCCGGTGTCCCGGCACCCAGCAGAAGTCGTCTGGGGGCTGCACGGGAAGGCGCGTGGCCTTGCAAGAGGCGACTCCCATCCGGGAAGGGGATCCCCAGGGGGGACGCAGCTGCTGGCCCTCAACTGCCACAGGCCCAGCCCCTGGGGAGCCCGTGCTTGGTCTGACGGAGGGGTCTCGGTGGAGCGCAAGTGTCCGCCATGCACGGCGGCCCGGGCAACCGTGGCTGGGGGGCGCAGCCATCTCGGCCTACCCAGCCTCCTTCTGTCCAGCGGCGCCACGGAGCCCTAGAACCACAGTTCCAGCTCTTCCGGCTGTGTGCCTGTGGCCAGCACTGTGGCTCTGTGGCGCCCCGGCTTCCTCCTCTGCAGAATGGGGTGACGGTCGTAGATCTGCCTCCTGAGGTTGCTTTGGGGATTCGTTGTTTCACTCTTGAAGCCCGGCCGACCGACGGGCAGCGGCTCTTGTCAGAGGGGCGCGTGGTTCCTGCCCCATGGCACTCACGGTCTGGTGGGAGGGACAGGTGCCCACACAGGCGTGTGAGGACACAGAGCGGCTGGCACGCGCAGCCGGTGTGGAGCCTGATGCTGAGACGCGGTTCCCACTCTCATCCTGCGTCCAGCACAAGAACTGCCCGCTGTGTCTCAAGTCACTGGACGGTCACGGTCCCGCCGCCGCGCCCCCCGGGAGCCTCCTCTGCCCGGGCACTGTGCTCCTGGCCATGTCGTTCTGAGGCTGCCACCTCCCGGTGTGGGCTGGAGAGAAAACGGCGGTGGCCAGTGGACCCAGTGTCCCAGCCAGGGTCTGACGGACGGCACAGTCAGGGGTGATGTCAGAAGGGCAAGCTTACTAACAGGGTGTGGGCAGGACTCGGGTGGTCCTCAGAGGGTCCTGCAGCACCTGGGCTGGCAGCAGCCGGCGCTCTGGAGGCCCGGGGGCCTGGAGGCAGTGGCGGTGGAGAAGGTGTGACGGGGAGAGGAAACACCCAGCGGGGGCTGAGGCTCCAGGGAAGAGGCCATCACTGCCGCCATGTGGCCCGCAGACAGTCCCAGGGTCTCTCTCTACCTGCCCTCTGGCACCTGCGGGACCTGCGTCACCGGACCTGACCGGAAGCTGGAGGGCAAGGAGCCTGGAAGTGGAGGGGCACGGTCAGCCCCTCGGGGAGGGGCAGGGGGCAGCGGGCAGGACGCCTTCCATCCCACGCAGGATGGCGGGAGCGCGTCCCTTGGCTGGTGGCGCAGGGCCAGCAGTCTCTTCACGTCAGCCTCTGGTCCTCTTGCCGGTGGCCACAGGATGGCTGCCTGAGCCTCGCGAACCACGCTCTTGCCCCGAGGCATCCGCAGGCAGAAGCAAGGGGTCGCGTTCCCAGGTCTCTCTTCCAGTCGGGCGACGGCTGGGGTTTCCAGCCCACGTGGGCAGAGGCAGGCGGGCGGCCACGAGGAAGCAAGGAGCCGGGAAGCTCGCCCTCTTCTCTTGGGCCGCGTCTGCCCTCACGAGCACAGGGCGGACGAGGTGGGATTTGAATCAAGGCTCTTGGCCTTCCAAGCCCTGCCGCCGTGCCCGCTCTTCTCCGGCCCCCGTCCGTCCCACGGCGCTGCCACAGAGGGACTGATCCAGACGGCCCGGGCCCCTCCTGATAGCCTGGGGTGCAAGTGGCCTGGACCTGACCGGCCCTGCAGGGCAGCCGGGTTGGCCAGCCCCAGAGGGGGTTGGAGTGGAGAAAGCAGCGGGTGCCCGGGTAACCCAGAGCCTCGGTCTCCAGCCCTCGAGATCCCGCCTTCTGCAAGGCATTCCAGTCCCTGGCTCCCGGCTTGTTTCATGCCTTGTGAAACTTAGAACCCATCGGCTAGGGTCTGGCTATCTGCTCTCAATGGGTATCTCCACCACACATGACTTCTGTACCCAATAGGATGCTTTACGCCGTCGTGGACTGAAGCCCAGCTCAAACTTGCTTGAGAACAAAGGGAATTCATTCGTCCATGGAAATGATGACCTCGAGTTAACGCATTCAGGTCTGGCTTGATCCAGGATGCAAATGACATTTCCAGGAGCCATGTGCATGCACCCTTCACATCCTCTCTGTGTCTCAGTGGGTGCCAAACTCAGCCCCACACGGGTGCAAGGTGTCTGTCCCCAGTGCTGACCCCTGCGTTCCATCCTGTTCCTATCTGGTGGAAAATGACCAACAGCTCTTAGCTGCTGTTCACAGAGCCCACAGGACTTGCTCTGATGGGCCCTAACCACATCCCCCGTCCTTGGCAGTGACTGGCCAGGCCACTTCAGCTTTGGGAGCTGGAGAAAGATTCGCTGTGGAGTCAGCCTTTGCTGAGCTCCAAGGCCACGCACGGCTTGCTGGAAAACAAGGCAGAGATAAGAGGTCAGGTGCTGGGCTGGGTGGGGCCGGGGCAGGACCCTCTGGGGAGGAGGTGGCCCTGTGGAGGGAGAGCCTGCAAGGGCAGGGCTGGGCTGGGCCCTGGAGGGGAGCGAGAACGCATTCCTCCCGCTCCCAGGAGGTGGGAGGTCTCTTCTGGATGGTGCCTGCGGGCGGTAGGGGGTGGGGCAGTGGTGCTCGGCACTGGGAGGCAGCGTCGGGGTCTTCGGCTTGGAGGCCCCTCAGAACGCGCTGGACGGCGACAGCCCCTCCCGGTCACAGGAGGGCTGTGTGGGAGTCTGAGGTCTCTTTCTGGCCTCCCTCCCCTCGGGGTCCCTTCCTTTCCCCAGGGAGGCCACCCCCAGCTCCTCTGGGCGGCCCTGAGGGTCTGGGACGGGCCCAGGAGGCTGGCTTTGATGGTATCTGTTTGGCATTCGGAGTCAAGGAATTTCCGGAGCCAAGTTCCCCCCCCCCGCCCCTCCCCGGCCGAGAGCCCCACCCTGGGTAATGCTGGGCTCTGGGCAGTTCTTGGTACATTGTTGGCGCTTCCTGGGGGGCCTGTCAGAAAGATTGATTCTTCTCCCTCCAGCGGTGCAGAAAATCCTTCCTGCTGCTTCAGACAGGTTTGGGGCATGGCTGGGGGACAGAGAAGGGTCTGGGTGCCAGCCCGACCCAGCCCAGGGCGGGAATCTCCTCTGCAGACCCCGGCTCCTGCTTGCACACGTTCCAGGACAGGCAGCTCACCACCTGCTGGCAGCTCCCTCAAGCCCTGGTGAGCTTGGTGGGGGAGGCTGGCTTCTCACCGAGCGGGCGTCTGCTGCCCTGTGACACCCCCAGCCGCCGGGCACCAGCTCTGCCCTCTGGTCATGCGGTGCCCCCTGCTCGCCTTCTCCCAGGACAGGCTGCGGAGCCTGCAGGCCAGTGACCGGGGACCCCAGCTCGCTCGGTGGGCACCCCAGGCCCTCCCCCAGATGTGCTCTGTGTCTGTCCATCAGCTCAGCTCTGGAGACCGCGTAGCCGGACCGTCCCTTCCTTTACTGTGGGCACCAGGCCTTAGTTACCACGGCCTCCGAGCTGGCTTTTCAGTGGCCTTTCAGCTCACGTTGAACTTGGATCCACTGAGGCTTCCCGTCTGTCTGTTCTCTCCCATCCCGTGCGTTCGCCGCCCGTGTTTAAAACATCAGAAGTTGTCGGTGTCTCCCGCTCCTCCGGCTGGTTTCAGCCCCACGTTTCAGCCTGGGGAAGGGACTGAAGCCTGCCTGGGACTCCACTCACGGGACCCTGTGTGGGCGTCTGAGCTGACGGGAGCCGGAGCGCGGCAGCGCCAGGGCCCTCTGCCCCAGACACGCCTTCCCCGGCTGCTCGCTGTGCCAGGCCTACCCTCGCCACGTCCTCGGTGCCCTCCCTCCGGCTCGGCCTTCTCCACCTTTCCGTTCTGCATCTCTGCTCCCTGGTCCGGAGCGCCCGTGGCCCATCCCCGTGACTGTGACTGACTCTAACTGGCCCCTCCTGTTACCCGGCTCCTGGCTCAGGCCCGGGCCTCCTGGGGGCGGCGTCCCAGGGCTGCACCCAGCGCAGCTGCTCCCGTGCAGGCCCTCTCCGCCTCCCGTCCCTCACGGCACTCGCCCGTCTGAAGGCGGATCTGCGGGAGGCATCGATGCCCTGCTACCTTCGGCTGGAGACGCGAGCTCAGAGGCGGCAGGGGCTGTGGGGTCAGGGAGGCGGGGACGGGACGCCCAGGGAAGGCAGGGGCAGCGTCTGTGCGAGCCTCCGTCCTTCCGGGAGTGCCTCGCAGGGGCGACGCTGCAGGCGCACGGCCGATGCCTCCTGGGAAAGGAGGGAGGAGCGAGGGCGTGCACAGGCAGGCACCCCTGGGCCCTTTCCCCGGGCAGGACGGGCTTTCCCTGGCCAAGGCTGGGATGCGGCGGGAGGACCTGGCCCGGGCCGGAGCGGTGGCAGGTGGGGCCCTCTGGAAGCAGGAGCCGAGGTGGAGTTTCAGGTCCCCGCTGTTTATCGGGGTTTGTGGAGGGAACGGAGTAGCGCGGCTGGGCTGAGCGAGCAGTCTGGATTCTGGTCAGCGAAGCCTCCAGGGAACCTCCGGCAGGTCCTGCCGCCCCGCGCCCCGACTCGGGCTGACGTGCCAGGCCCTTCCACCCTGACCTCTCTCGGTCCCCAGACGCCGGCCACCAGGGATCCTGGCGGATGTGGCGGCTGGAGGCTGCGTGCCAGCCGCGCTCCCGGGTCGGGGGTGAGCTGCGGCCTATCCTTGGGCGGGCCAGACCCCATGCTAAATATTCAGGGGTTTGCCGGTCAACTGTGAAGCTGCTGGCATAGCAAGACACTGTGGGAGCATCTCCCTTACCCACGGAGATTGAAAGGCACTGCTTGCCCACTTTCGCTCTCTCTGTCTCTCTCTCTCTTGAGAGCCGGTTTTGCCAGAATACCACTCGCTGTAGCTGTGAAGCAAGTCCTCCCTTGAAAGCCATTGGAGTGCTCTGTCTCTGTGGCCACCACAAAGAGCTACTGGCCCAAAGGAGCCTGCGGACATTTGGGCGGGTCATCCTGGTGCTCGGGACAGCCATGGAAACCACGGGGGAGTCGCTGTCTCCCCTGACAGTCAGGGAAGGCTTTATGGAGGAGGTGATCCCCCCCCCAACATAACAGAATAGGCAGCAGGTACAAAAGACAATCCCAGGAGAAACAAGACCCCTGCCCGCCCACCCAGGCCCCTGCAGAAGTGCCCTCCCCAGAGGCAGCTGCTCTCACCAGCTTCCTGTGTATGACTGCAGAGATCGCCTGGGCTCTGTCAAGCACGCGCGGACAGGCCTTTGATTTCCCACACAGACAAGTTCGCATTCTGCTAACCTTTCTGCACCGGGCTTTGTTCTCTTACCCGTGTACTTTGCAGATGGCCTGGCCACCTAGTGTGGAGCAGCCGCCTCTTCCTGGAGAGCATGGCTTCAAGATGGCCGTTGTTTATTAGTCCCCACCGGCGGGCCTTCCGATTCTTTCTGGCCCTTGGATAGTCCGGATCATGCTTCTGCGGGACTCTTTGTCACGTGGCACCAGCGCAAGCCTCCCCCGCAGGGCGCAGGTTCCGTGGCGGGATTGCTGTGTCACTGTCCGTGATGGTGGTAGCGATCGGCCTTCCTGCCGAGGAACCACAGGTGCAGAGCCAAGAGGCGCAGAAAGGGCGAGCGGGCTCAAGAGGAGGCGGTCGCTGTGGACGGAGTGTGGGCTCGTGCTTGGCCCTGCCACGGAGGGGCCACGTGGGCCCCGGTGGTCGTGGCCAGGAGCAACGGGCACATTCAGCCCAGGAAATTAAGGGAGGTTACAAAGAGACAGCTGTCCAGCAACTGATGAGCGAGTGGGCAAAACACGGCAGGTCCACACCGTGGAATATTGTTCAGTCATGAAAGGAAAGATGGTTCTCGCACGTGCTGCAGCATAGATGGAGCTCAAAGGCCAGGCTGAGTGAAGGGGGCTAGACGTGCAAGAGGCATGTGCTGTGTGGACTGTCCCTCCGTGAAGGCAGAAAGAGGGCCAGCGGCCGCCTAGGACCAGAAAGGGGGGGATGGGAAGTGGCTCTCAGGGTGCAGGGCTGCTTTTTGGAGTGATGGAAATGTCTGGAAGTTAGCACAGCGCTGTGAATATACTGGAATCATTGGCTTGTACATCCTAGAGAGGTGAGTTGCACGGCATGTGAGTTGGACCACGGCAAAGCTGTTAAGAGAGAAGAGTTTGCCAACAAGACAGGCCCCAGCGAAAGGAGCCCCAGGGGTGGTGCAGCGCCCTGTGGCTGGCTGTGCTGGGAGCTGTTCGTCCCTAGGCCCGGAGGGTGGGGGGCTGAGCCGCTGGACTCCGGGAAGGCTGCACAGAGAGAACTTCCCGCAGGAGCTGTGACCGGTGATCGCAGAACGCAGCCACCCCGAGGGGCCCGGCCGGGAGTGGGCACTGGGAGTGACTCCCAGAAGTTTCCTCCGCCCTCCGATTTCCTGCCGGTGCCTTCCCCCAGCCAGAGCCCTCCGGAAGGGCCCGCCAAGGCCGGACGCCAGAGTCCCAGGTTTGTCTTCTGGTTATTTCCCTGTTGCAGGGTGAAATCGTGGCGTTGCCGGGTGGTAAAACGGTGAACCCCAGCAGTCGCATGCCACTGGTCTTTAACCTGGGACCCGGCGGCACAGACACTGATGTAAAGCGTTGACATTCCCTCAGCTGCCCCAAGCCTCCTGATTGTCCCCTTCCTCTCCCATGGGTCCTCCGGGCCTAGTGTCCATTAGGCAACGCAGAGCTGATGCCCGGCCGGCCTGGCTGGGCCGCAGTGACCCTGACTGGCACCTGCTCAGGCCTGGGGCGGACCGGCTACAGGGCAGTTTGAATGCACCCAGTTGGGGAGTGACCCTTGGGCATTTTCTGAGCACCTGCTGTGTGCCAGGTACATGGGTCGTGTCCTCCCAGGGCCTGTAAGCCCACAGACCGCCTGACACTGAGGCACAGAACCCACACTCTTCAAGTGGAAAGGGGGCTTGGAGGCCCCCCCAGGGCAGCTCCAAAGCTGGGTGGAGGCAGGGAGGCAGGGGTGCCGAGCACGCAGCTCCGTCCCTGGCACGCTTCCTGTGCTGCGGCCCCCGGCCTCGGGGAGAGGGCTGGGTGCCCGTCTGGGTGACCAGCCCTGGCCAGGGCAGCTGCGATTATACTGGCTTAATGCAGACAGAATGCGGTCACCGAGGCTCTCAAAATGCAGCGTCTGCAGGGCTGGTGGGCTTGATGCCACCTGATTAGGGGCCCATTCAATGCCACCATGGCCCCAGGCCATCGGTGGACACAGGAGAAGAGGGCGGGCTCGTGCAGGGGAGTGTGGGGGCAGGAGGGGCAGGGAGCCCCACCTGAGACCCAGGCAATGCCTCTGGCGCTGGACGCCCTGCCCGGGCCCGCACCGTGGTCGTGTTGGGTCCCACAGTCTGGGAAGTGTGCACTCGCGTTGGCTTTCTCACAGAAACCTTCCAGGAGCTTCCCACTGCCCCTTTTAATACGACAGCTTGATCACGGTGTAATTCACATACTACACGATGCCGCCACTTAAAATGTGCTATTTAGTGCCTCTTAATATGTTTGCGGATGCGTGCAGCCATCACAGAATCTGTTGCATGATATTTCCATCGCCTCAGAAAGAAACCTGCCCCTTGAGCTGTCACGTCTCACTTCCCCTCGCCCTGCTCGAGGCAACCGCCAATCCCCGTGTGTCTTTGCAGATGCGCTTTCTCTAGGTGTTGCATCTACGTGGAACCAAACGCTATGAGGGCCTTTGTGACTGGCTGATCTCACTGAGTGAAACGTGTTCGAGGTCCGCTGGCTATGCTGTAGTGTCCGTTCCATTGTTGTGGCTGGACAATATTCCATTGTATGAGCATACTCGAATCGGTTGATGGATGTTTGGAGTTTTCTCCTCCCGCTTGTTAGCTAATGTGACTAATGCTACTATGAACGTTCATAGACGAGGTTTTTGTGGGCGTGTGTTTTCGTTTCTCTCAGGGGCACGCCTAGGCGTAGGACTGTCGGACCCTATGATAACGCGACTTTTCACATTTTGAGGAACTGCCAGACTGTTTTTCCAAGTGGCTGCGCCATTTTGCACTCCCACCAGCAGTGCCTGAAGGTTCTTCACATCCTTGTCAACACTTGTTATTGTCTGTTTTTAATTTTAGCTTCCTAGTAGTTGTGAAGCATTGTGGTCTTCATTTGCATGTCCCTGATGACCGATGACTCTGAGCATCTTTGCGTAGTGCTTATTGGACACTGTAGCCATTGCATTTTTAGAAACTGTGAGATATCACTTATGAGCAGAAAAAGTACATAGAACATCCATGTTCGTTTACACAGATAATCACAAAGCATGTTCCATGTCACTATTACCATACCAAGGGACAGACCATTGCCGGGACCCCAGAAGACGCTGGGCGACCTGGCCGTCCCCAGCCTCCCCAGCCCTCTGCGCAGGGGACACCCCATCTTGACACCCGTGACCCTCATTTCTTTCCACGTCATCCCACCGTCTCCCCGTGGATGCAGTCTGAAACAATATAATCCAGGCTGCCTGCCATGGAACTTGATGCTTCATTCCCTCCCCACGTATTTCCAAGGCTGGTCCCTGTCCGTATGGCTCGCTGTGGCAGTTCATCGGCCCAGCCCTGCGGTGTTCTGTTGACCGCACACGTCGTCGTTCGCCCAGTCACCGAGGGTGGCCGCCTGGGCGGCTCCCAGTTCAGAGCGACAGCGCGCGTCGCTGCCGCGGACATTCTTAAACCTGCATTCTCTCGGGTGTCGATCTTGGAAGTGGAGGGTCTGCGTCATAGGTCTGTGCACCTTCAGCTTTATTCGCCGACTGCAAAACAGAATTCCCACATACCTGTGCTGTCTGTGCATGCCCCAGCAGCGTCTGAGTGGTTCAGGCGCCCTGCCTCCTCGCCAGCACTTGGTATTATCAGAATCCATTTTGACCATCCCCCAGGCGTCTTTGTGCTGACGTCTCCACCTGGGATGCAGTCTCAACCAGCCAGACCCTGGTGCCTCTGGAACGCCTCACCCTGCCCCTGCGGGCACCCTCGTCCTGGCACCCTTGCTTTCTCAGCCAAGGCAGAGAGGCAGGCTGGGCCCTGGGGGACTGCCTCCTTCCCAGCAACCAAAGGGGTGTCTGTTATCTGGGAGGCCGCTCCTCCAATGCCCGCCGCCCGTGCGGGGTTGTGGGTGTGCCATGCCGGAGGTTCTCTGGGGTTCAGCCAACGCATCTTGTCCCTGAATGCTGTGGCTGTCTGTGGCCTCGTTGGCCCAGCTGATTGCAGACACCGAGGTGGCAGCATGCCCCTCCGCCCCCTCGCCACTGCCTCGTGATTCTGCTCACCTCTCCCGGAAGCAGAGCTCTTAGGGCTGGGAGGACCCTGAACACGGACCTGTCCCTGGAGGTGGGGCCTTCCCTTGTCACCTCTGTGTCGTGTCCCCCGTGCCCCAAACAGGCCCAGGGCCAGAAGCAAGACTAGCGACTGTTTGTTGAGTGTCCGAGGCTGCTCCAGTGCCCTGACTTTTATCAGAAAAGGCGGCATTGTCTCACTCCATGTTCGAGCTGAGACTCCAAGGCTCAGAGAGGGAGTGTGACGACTCTCAGGTCACACAGCTGCCAGTGGCCCACGAGCACGGCACCCACGCCCCTCCGCTCGAAGTCCCTAGCCTCCGAATGTCTCAGAGGCCAGCTCTGGGGCTGAGCCGAGCCTCCGGTTGTCCCGTAACGTGGAATCACAGTCATACAGACTTCTTGGGATTAACAAGACGTACATACAAGCACGGCCCGGTGTGTGTGCAGGGGGCTAATCCGTGTCCAGCCACTCACTCATTCGTTTGTCCTCTCGTGATATACCGGGCACAGGCAGTTTGGCAATCTGAAGGGCCATGAATGCGTCCACTCACTCTGCCCCACCGCCTGTGCTCAGCAGCGTTTTCCGTCCCGGTACACAGTAGGCGCTCAGGTGTCCGTGAGGATGAACTCAGGCTGGAGGGAGAAGGAAGAGAAGCGTCAGTTCCAAAGATATTTCCTTCCATGCTGCTTACAGTTGAAGAAGGGAGAAGGGGAGGGAGGAGAGAGAGCGCGATGGCAGCCTGATTTAAGTACCCTGAAAACAACCTAAATCTCCTGCACTATGGGGTGCTTGGTAAAATGTCGCCTTCTTTTATTGCCGAGACATTTTAAATGAGGGGTCAGCAAAACACGGCTCCCGGGCCAACCCCGGTGCATGGTCTGTATGTGTGACCTTTAAAATACCAGCCAGTCTTGCCAATTTTTGAACTCCGTGCCGATGGAACCATAAAGTATGTTCTCTTTTGTGTCCAACAGCTTTTACTCAGCGTGGCCTCTTAGCGAGCCCCCCTTTTTTCTGGGTGTGGTAGCCACTCATTCTTTCTTGTTGTGTAGCATTTCGCTGTGTGATTGCAATTATTAATGATTGCGATTGCCATGATTATAAGCCTGACATTCTGTGATTCCGTTGTTATCCCCTTCCCACACGTGAGGAAACTGCACCACAGAGGACGGGAACGGCTTGTCTAAGGACACACGTCCGTGCTAGATCCAGGATTTCAGCCCCGGGTCCAGAATCGGTGCTTTTTACCTACTGCCCAATGCTGCCTCTCATGCTATGATGACGGAGACCCAGGGGGTATTGGAGACTCAGAAGAAGGGGTACAGCATCCGACCCGGAGAGCTGGGGAAAGCTGCCAGGGAAGGGTCCATCAGAACCAGGGTTCCCGGACTCAGATGGTCACAGGGGCCTAGCAGGTATCTTAAATGATCAAAACAGATGACCCCTGGGAAACCACAGCTCGAAGTCAGGGAGGCAGCAGGGGGTGGTGAGGACTGCAGCAAACTGAGGGATGCGAACCTGCGAACTAGGCAGCGGCTGGTGTAGCTCCAGCGGCAGTGGGCCAGCACACGGGGGGGCGGTCACATTGGCTTTTGGAGCCAGCTTCTAGGCCAGTAGGTCCGTGTCCAGATGCACCAGCTATTACGTAGTTGACAATCACCTTTGTGTTGCCAGAGGCTCCTTGCTTTCCAAGAAAGCCTGGACGTCTGTCTTTCCCCACGCACCCTCCCGGCCCTAAAGTACCGCGGCACACCTGCACGGGCCGAAGAGAACCCGTGTGAGGCCCGCACCGGGCCGGGCCGGGCGGGCCTCAGCGGCCACTCAGGGGCTGCCCCGGAGCTGGGAGGCAAGGCGGCCAGTGGTCCCCAGGTGAAGGGCGCCTCGCCCGGCCGGCGGGGGGCGGGGCCGGGGCCGGACCTGGGAGGCCCGCCGCGGCGGACGGCCGAGCCAGGCCCCGCTGGTCGGGGGCGCGGCCGGGCTGGGGCGGTGCGCGGCCGTCCGGCCTGACCTGTGCTGTGCTCTCCGCGCCCGCAGATCCTGGCAGAAAACATGAAGCTGGAGTGCAAGTGCCACGGCGTGTCGGGCTCGTGCACCACCAAGACGTGCTGGACCACGCTGCCGCAGTTCCGCGAGCTGGGCTACGTGCTCAAGGACAAGTACAACGAGGCCGTGCACGTGGAGCCCGTGCGCGCCAGCCGCAACAAGCGGCCCACCTTCCTGAAGATCAAGAAGCCGCTGTCCTACCGCAAGCCCATGGACACGGACCTGGTGTACATCGAGAAGTCCCCCAACTACTGCGAGGAGGACCCGGTGACGGGCAGCGTGGGCACGCAGGGCCGGGCCTGCAACAAGACAGCGCCCATGGCCAGCGGCTGCGACCTCATGTGCTGCGGCCGGGGCTACAACACCCACCAGTACGCCCGCGTGTGGCAGTGCAACTGCAAGTTCCACTGGTGCTGCTACGTCAAGTGCAACACGTGCAGCGAGCGCACCGAGATGTACACGTGCAAGTGAGCCCGGGCCAGGCCCGCGCCGCCCTCCCCGCCGCCGGGCGCCCCGCCGGGAGGACGGCCGGTCTCCCGGCTGCGCGCTCCCTGGCCGTCGCCGCCGCGGCCTTCCCAGGGAGCCGCCGGGAGGCCGAGCTCGTCTTTCCTGCGGGGAAGGGCAGTCCGCCCGGGCTTCCCGCGGGCACCCGTGGGAAAGACGGCGCAGAGCCCTCGGCCGTTCTGTTCCCCGCCAGGGCTGCTCCACCCTCCCCCAGGCGCCGCCCTCCCGGGGCCTCCAAGCTGGAGCGGAGCCCGCGGCCGCCGTGGGAACCCGGACCCTGGGGCCTCATCACAGCAATATTTAACAATTTATTCTGATAAAAGGTAATATTAATTTATTTAATGAAAAGGAATTCCTCCACCTCGTCGGGATCCGTTTTCTGCAACCCCAGCGGACTGCTGGCTTTCCTAGCGGGCTGACGTGTTGCTAGGATGAGGAGCCGTGTCAAACTGAACCTAGCTGCTCTTGTGCAGCCCTCTCGGCGAGTGGACTTTGCAGGCGCCCCCTGGCAGCGCTAGGCCTTTAAGGACACGAGCAGACCTCTTTTATACATATATAGACACACACACACACACACACACACACACACACCACACACACACACACACATATTTTTTGCTGTTTGCTGCTACTTATCCAGAGATGTCAGCTGGTCCAGAGTTGGAGACTTTCCTTCCAGAGTACGTTTCCCATTCTTTTGCCCTCCCCAGCCAAGCTTCACCCTCAGACAGATCCAGTTGGGAATATTCAGAGAGAGGAGAGAGGATACTCCGCTCCCAGCAGCTCCCACCTTTCGGAAAGCGAGCCACCGGATGAGAGAATATTTTGTCAAAGACTATTTTTATACGAATATTTTATTTATATCGAGTCTGCCTGTATCATTCCACGGCCTGTGCTGCTTTGTCATCCTGGCGCTCGCCTTGGGGCCAGGAGGGGTAAGGCCGGGGGTGGGGTCAGGCCCTACGGGGACCCACACCCCCCTGGGGTCTCGAGTTCTGTCTGCAGAGTGGGCACAGCTACCCCTGCGTGCCTGGGGCTGAGGCAGCCTCTCCTCCTCGGTAACCAAGAAGTAAACCAAATCCCAGCCTCAGCCTGTGAAGCTCAAGCCTTCTGAGTGGGGTCCCTGAGTGGTGGCCTCCAATGAGCCCCTGTGGCAGGTGGACAGGGTGTCCGTCACAGGAACTCGGCGGTTGCCACTGGGCAGAGGCCAGCTCAGGAGCCCTCCACTCACAAGGACACCCCACCACTGCCAGTGCGTCCTGGGAGGTGAGGCACAGTCCTCAGAGAAGGGGCAGAAAGGCAGGACGGGGTGGGCCAGCGAAAAGCTCTGCCCGAGGGGCTTTCTGGACGTCTCCCAGGGCAGGCCAGCGAGGGGAGGTAGGGCTAGGCACCTCTGCTATGGGCCCAGCCCTGCCCTCCCGGTGCCCCTCAGCCTAGAAAGCTTCCCCGTCTGTCCTCCCAGTCCCCGCAGGCTGTGGGTGTTCTAACAGGAGTCCATTTGCATTTCTGTGTGTGTGTGTACGTGTGCGCGTGCGTGTGGCCTTAGGGGTTCCGGGGTAGTCACGCGACTTTGCGCCTTGAAGTGCCTCTGGTGTGCTTGTGTGTGTGCATGGGTCTGGGTGTTTCCGTGTGTGCCCAAGTATCTGTGTGTGCCCGGGAGGTTAGGTGATGGGCTCAGAGCTGCGTTCTGCGCACCGGCTGCTCGCCTGGGGGGCTTGTGGTGTGGGGCAGAGACCTCGGGGGCCGAGAGGCGGCACCTCGGAACTCTGTCCCCACAGCCGCTGGTGGACCTTGATGGCTCTGAGACCACACCCCCACGGCCCCACATGCGGGGAGCCCCTTCGAGTCCAGGCTGCCTCTGACTCCGCCCTGTCAGCACTGAGCCTGGATCACAGCAGGGGCAAATCGAGTCTCTGGAGTGCGGATTGGCTGCTTCCTCGCCTCTTCTTTTTGTCGTGTTTCCTTTGCTGGAGGGTCTGGATGAGTGGCCATGTGGGGGGGGGAGGGAGGGAGGGATAGGCAGGTGGAAGATGGATGAAGGGACGGGAGAGTGGGCGGGTGGTCGGATGAGTGGACGGACGGACGGACGGACGGATGGTCAGGTAGGTAGGTGGAGAGAGAGATGCATGGATAGGAGAGTGGGTGTGTGGGTGGATGGGCAGGTGGTGGATGAGCAGACGGACGGGTGGATGGACAGGTGGGAGGAGGGACGGAGGGATAGAAGAGCGGGTGGGCGGATGGGTGAACGGAGGAATGCGCGCGCAGGCAGACAGACGGCTGAATTAGCGGATGGGCAGGTGAGTGGACAGACTCATGATGGATAGGAGGAGCGTGGGCAGGGGGTAGGCAGCTGGTGGAGTCGGTGCACCGGCGGGGGGACGGATGGATGGACGGGTAGGTAGGTAAGGAGCTTCTTGGAAGTCCGCAGTCACATTTTATCCCTGCCTGGGAAAACCTACGGCGTCCGCCACAAGCAGGGTGCCTTTCCAAGCCTGCAGCCCTGCTTCTCCTGGCCTCGTTGACGCCTGGGAATGGGGGGCTCCGACCATCCTCCCCAGATGACGTTTCCTGTGAGTGACATAAACACAATCTCAGAAGAGCCACCCCCACGCCCTCCCTTCCTGCCCAGGTGAGGAGTGGGCCTGGCAGGAGGGCAGCTGGGCCTTGAGAACGGCCTGGTCATCCGCCAGCCTGTCCCTGGGTCCTGCAGCACACGGCGGGCTCCCAGCCCTGGGGCCTGCCCTCTCTGGGCGCCAGCTCGGCCGTGCTCTGAGCCTCAGTTTCTCCATCTGTGAGGCCGGGATACTGACGCCTACCTCACAGGGATGTTGTGAGGACCCTCCCAGTCCTGGCTGTACGGCACTCGGGGCAGCAAAGCCATGGGTGATGCTAAGTGCGATGATGATCAATTGTGCCTACTACTCTGATTACTCTTCTCTTCACAGTTATGGGATTCTTTAAACACAGCTTGTGGTAATAAATATTTGGTTCTGTGTTGGGCAAAGGTGTTCTCCCCGCTTTGGTCTCTTCTTCAGGTGGCTTTTCCCCAAAATTGACACCGCAAAAGCCAAACGCTTAGGAGGCGGCATCAAAAAACCCAGACATCCCAGAGCTGCAGGGTTGGAAAGCAGGGGCCTGGAGCCTCCGCAGGACACGCTCAGACGAGCTGCAGGGCCAGCTTGCCACGTGGGACCGTGGGCCTCCCTGGGCAGATCTTCCGATTTCCCAAGGAAGGGTGACCTCCAGGTTTTAAAGCAAATGTCCCATTTTTCCGGCATGCTGGCACACACCTTGGGGATGAAGCAAGACAGGACTGCAGGCTGAGCTCGGCCTTGGCGCCGCGGGCGTGCAGCCTCTGACTTGGCCCAAACAGCTTGTTTCAGAAAGAAATGGAGAAACTGAGGCCCAGAGAGGGGCAGAACTTTGCTCAAGGCCACACAGCAAGGCCGACAGAGGGAAGCCCAAGCTCAAGACCCGTGCCTCCTGGGAATGGCCTTTCGCCAACACGGTGCCCCAGTTGAGGCAGCAAATAGCTTGCGGGGGGCGGCTGGGGCAGACAGTTCCTACACACACCCACACGCATGCACACACTCCAGACTCAAGTTTCAAACTAGCTCAAGGCTCCACGCAGCGGGAACTGGGCTTTCCCAAAGGCCCTGCAGGCTTGAGCCCAGCCAGTGTCTGAGCCACTCCGCAGAGGGTGCCCTGGCCACTGGCCAGGGGAGCCCCCAGCAAGCCCCGGGTCAGGACGTCCCCTGGAGAAGTTCCTCCCCACCCGAGGTGGAGCCAGCCCTGCACGCGTCAAGGCAAGTCCACACTGTTCCCGAGCCTCTGGGGACCTGTCGTTCCCCTGAACAGCTGAGGACCGATCTCGGAGGAGCAGCAGCGTCTTCGGAGTTCCACCATCCGGAGGGGAGGGAGCAAGGCAGCCCATGCAGTCCCACATCCGCTCGTGGGCTTGGGCCTTCCACCTCCTCAAACAGAGGCCTCAGAAGATGGAGAGAAAACATCCCGGGCTGCCCCAGCTGGACAGACCGCCACTGTCAGCTCCCCTGTCCCCCACTGGGTGAACCCGACAGGCCTCCAGGCTCTGGCACTTCTTCCCTGGGGCAGCCCGTGAGTTTCCCCACTGCCCACCCCACCTCGTCATCGGCCCTGGCCGCCGTCGTCTCTCACCTAGGAGGATGCCGCAGCTCCTCCAAGTCGCCCTGCTTCTTCTCGTGCCCTGTCGAGCCAGCCTTCGAGCTCTGGCCAGACCAATCCACACCCTGCCTCCCGCCCACATGGCTCGCCATTGTCCCATAGGTAAAGTCCAAGCTCTGTGTCCCCCCCGACCCGGCACCTGCCACACCAGCAGCCTTTTGCGCAGCAGTAGCCATGCTGTGATGCAAGCGCTCGGTGCCGGATGAGCTTCTAGCCGCTTTCGTGTCCTCTCTCTCCTCACCTGTTTGTCTCTGACTCCGAATCACTGCAGTCCCCACATTTGCCTGTGCACCTTGTCCGTTGCTGTCCCCTCCGTCTGGAGCACTCACCCTTCTTCCCCCCATCTGTCAACTCCTGGTCCTCCGGGAGAACCTTCTGGTGCGCACGCGGGGAAGATGAGGCCCAGGGCACGGCCCTTGCCCTTACCCTCTTCCTGGGCCGTGGCACTCAGAGCCACACTCCCTGGCAGTGCTCCAGAGCCAGCTTAGGGCCTCACCCACGCAAGTCACTGACGGGCACAGGACTGGAACCCATGTGCCAGGCTCCACGATGAGGGCTCCTTTATCACTCGAGGAAGTGTATCTGTCAGCCACCGCTGAGTAACAAGCTGCCCCAAAACTCAGTGCCTTCAAACAACGATAAATACTTATTGTTGCTCACGAGTCCATGGATGCACTGGGCACTTCTGGTCTCGGCTGGTTGGCCATGGGATGGGTGGGTAGCCCTGCTGATCTTGGAAGAACGCTCTCACGTGTTTTGGGGGCGTCTCACTATTGACTGGTCTGGGGCGGCTTCAGCTAGGACCACGGGCCCCTTTCACGTGGTTTCCTCTCACCACAGGCTGGTCCAGGTGGGTTTCCATCAGAGGGGAGGACTCCCACCGTGGGAGCAGATGCTGCAAGTCTCCATGAGTGCCAGACTCTGCGCTGGCACTGCATTCGTTCCGCCACGTCCCACGGCCCCAGGAGTCCGCCTGGATTCAGGTGCAGGGAAGCAGATGCCCCCTCTTACCAGAAGTCCCGACACAGCCAAGGGCGTGGGGACGGGGAAGGGAATCACTTCCCAGAACTTGACACAGGACGCCCGTTGAGACACTCTTATCAGCAGGAGAGCGCCGCAGCATGGATGCGGGCCAGGGCCACAGCCTCCCTCTCTGGAGCCTCGAGCCTCAGCCTCCCCCCGGCAGCCATGGCATCCTGGATCCGTCGTGGGACTTGTCTTCCTCCACCCCATCCACCAGCAATTCCCACTGACTCAACCTTGCATATACCCAGCTCTAACCTCCCTCTCTGTCTGCACAGCTACTCCCAGGGCTGAGTCTCCCTGGCCTCTTGCCACACCCAGGTCCTCTTCTTCCGGGCACGAGACTGGATGCTAGGCCAGGGAGCCGAGGTGACGGGCTCCAGTCCTGGCCTGTCAGTGCTCCCCCACGACTTACCTCACGTGGGCTCAGCACGGCCACCCAGGGGTCACGGGGAATACAGAGCCCATCTCTCTGAGATCCAGCCACTGTGGCCTCCCTTCTTCTGTCCTTCCGATGAGACGGGTTCCGCCCTGCCTCTGGGCCTTGGCACATGCGGTTCCGTCTCATCTTCACGTGGCTGGCTCTTTCTTGTGAGTGGGACTCAAATGCCAACACTTCAAGATACACCCCAACCCACTTGGCTCCCAGCACCCCCGACCACCATTTTTGTTCCCTGTGGCTCTTATCTGAGATGATCTTTCTCACTTATTAGAGGCTACACAGTGTCGTAATTAAGACCGTGGGCCCTGGAGCCAGATGTCCTGGGTTCACCCGGGCTCTATTTAGTGGCCGTGTGGTTTAGGGCAGGTGACTTCGCTTCTCTGCGCCTGCATTTCCTCACTTGTCAGACGGGTGCAGTGACAGGGTTATCACAGTGACTGAAGGAGCTAATGCCTGAAAATTGCTAAACACAGTCCCTGGCACACATGAGGGTGTGGAGGCGTGAGCTCTGGGTGTGGACGTAGCCGTTCAGTGTCCGTGGCCACTAGGCGCCCAGGGCCACACACAGTGGGAATTAGTCAACATGTGTTGAGTGAGAATGAACGGGATGCGGCGCCTCTTCCAGACGCGCCAGGGCCCCTGCCTGGGCCCAGGCTCGGGGCAGCGGGCTCGGCGGGCAGCTGAGGGGCAGGACTGGACGACAAGCCGAGGGCGGGGCCCGAGGGCTGCCTGCTTGGTCGGGCGGGGCGGGGGGGCGGAGTGCAGACCCAGACCAGGCCGCCTCGACGTGGCCACGGACACATCTGCCCCTTTGACTGGGCGGCCACTGGTCGTCACAGCAACACTCCTGGCCCCGGAAGAATGTGCTGGGGACAAAGCGAGAGCTTTGCCGCCACCCCCGGCTTAGCCCAGAGATGGCGGGCTGCCCCTGGCCCAGAGGAAGCGCCATGCGATAACTTTTCTGCGTGTGAAAGGGCCCTGAGATCCAGGGCTTTGAGGGCCGCTGCCTTACACGCTGCGAGCACTCGGCTGTCCTCCGCCCGCTCACCTCAATTCTGCAAATAGTTAAAATTAGGAAGCATATGTCGGGACCTCACTGTGTGGCAGGCCCCGTCCTGAGGGCTTTGGAAGCCCACGGAATCCTCACTCCAGCCTCCGCTCTGGGAAGTCAGAGCAGAAAACCGAGGTGAGTGTCAGGAGCTCGAGGAGGCCACGGGGCGAGCCAGCAGCGGAGGCAGAGCTCAAACCCAGGCGGTCGGACTCGAGCCCATCCCGCCCCAGACCCCATCGCCTGCTCTTGCCCTCCCCAAGCTCAGGGCTGCCTGATCAAAGGCAGGATGCCTGGTTAAGCGGGAATTTCTGGTAAGCACCACCAGCGACATTTATTATAAGTGTGCCCCAAATGTTGCACAGAACATACTGACACTAGAAACCACTGATGGTTTACCTGATATTCACGTTTCACTGGCCTCCTTTATTCTCATTTGTGAAATCCAGCAGCCCTGGCGGTGCCAGGCCCGCCCTGGGGACGGAGATAGGCGGGCCCTGGGACCCAACGCGGCTGCGGACGGGACCGCCCTGCCGTGTTCCAGTAGTGCGCCTGGCAGCCAGCACCCCCACCTCTGACCTGCAGCAGGAGGCACCCTGGTCCTTCTCCCCAGGGCCGAGACGGGGCGGGGCGGGGACCGAGCTGGGGCGGGGATCGTGGGCACTCTTCTTCCTGGCCACATGTCTCCTCCGTTCACAGGCTCCGCTGAGAGCCAGTGAGGCCGCTTTGAGCAGTTGTCCCAGGACTGCTGGAACCTGCGCCCCCCCACCCGCAGCCCCTCCTGCCTCCCCGTCCGCCTGACCGAGGAGGCCTGTGCTCTCTGCAGCCTTGCTCTGGGCAGAGGGTTCTCTGGGCGGGGAGGGCTGGGGATCTCGAGGAACTGCAGCCCTGGGGCTCCCCCACCCCAGCCAGGCCCTTCCACAGAGGAGGAGCCTGAGGCTCCACCCACCCCGCCCTGGACGTGCCACTCAGCACCTCACTGAGCACCCAGCGGGCACTTCTCTCCACAGGGATGTCTCCCGCCGGCCCCCACCTGCTGGCGCCCACCCGGGGGGTGGCGGGGTCGGCCACTGCGGACACTTGACGTGGCTGTTGCCCTGAGGCCGCCAGGGCCGGAGCCCAGGAGTGAGCGAGCATTCCCGTGGGCTTTTTCCCTTACGATGCGATGACGGCCTTGGGGATAACCCTCTCCCCGCTGACCTGGCTCCCTCTCTGTTTCCTCTGAAAGGATGGTCCCCAGACGTGGCTGAGCGCCCGCCGCGGGCCAGGAAGACACAGGGGGCAGGAATCCAAGCAGAGTGTGCTCCACTCAGGAGAGAACCCATAGGGGTCCTCTGGCTCGGGCAGGGCCGCCGAGTGGGCAAGAGACGAGGGCTTGGGGTCACACACTGTGTGGCCCCGGGAAAGTGGCTTAACCTCGCTGGGCCTCAGCCTCCTCATCGATGCCTGTGTGCTCAGGTGCGCCAGGCCTGACGCGAAGCGCTTTGCACGTGTTCTTTCATGCCGTCCTCCACCATGAGGTAGGCTCTGTGGGCAGCCTCGGGGGCGCAGGGTGCCAGGGTCGCTGGGACCAAGCGCCACGTGCCAGGGGCAGCCGAGGCAGCAGAAGTGCACGTCTCGCAGTTCTAGAAGCCGGGAGCCCAGAATCGAGGCACGGGCGGGGCTGTTTCTTCTGAAGCTTTGGGGAGAGTCCTTGGCGTACAGAAGGCAGTCTTCTCCCTGCTTCTCTTCATGTGGCCTCTCCGCTGGGCGTAGGTCGATGGCATTTCCTCTTTCTGTAAGGAGACCGGTCCTACTGGACTAGGGCCTACCCTAATGAGCTTGCTTTAATTTGAGGATCTCTAAAATGGCTCTATCTTCAAATGAGGACACTTTCCAAAGCAATGGGGGTTTAGCCCTCAACTTGGGGATTTTTTGTGGGAGGGGGCCACAATCTGACCTGTAACACTTGGGCGCAGGTGAGGAATCTGAGGCCAAGGAGTGACAATGCCTGGTCCGAGGTGCTGCACATTCTGGAGGCTAGAAGTAAGGTCCAGACCTGGCCGTTCTCAACCACTCAGCAGCACTGCCTGTTCAAAGCTGAGCCTGGTTGGGTGTGGTAGCTCACCCCTATAATCCCAGCACGTTGGGAAGCTGAGGGGGAGGATCGCTTGAGGCTAGGAGTTCAAGACCAGCCTGGCCAACATAACAAGGCCTCATTTCTTCAATTAAAAAACAAAACAAACCAAAAAATGGATCCAGTCATTCCCACTTGACCGGGCTGTGCTGGGGACGGAATGAGCCGTGTGTGGTGTTTGGAACAGTGTCTGGAACAGAGTAAGTGTTAGCTATTAATATCAGGGTCTGCCAGGCCTGGGTTCCAATCCTGCGCTGACCTCTTTGTGGGAGGCTTCATCCCTCTGGACCTCGAATTTCGTCTGAGACGGGAAATGGGCAAGGCTGCTCCCCAGCCATCTGCAGCAAGGCTCCGAGGGGCTCCCAGGTGGCCTCCTAGCACACGCTGCGGGGCACCAGCGAGCACTGCCAGGCAAGCCCTCCTGTCCTCCCCAGCTGCTGGACCCCTCCAGGTCTGAGGCTCCCTGGACCTCATGACCCCCCTTCCTGTGACTCCCTTTGGGGCACAGTGAATGGTCTGACCCAGGGACCCCATCAGCCTGGGCTGGCAGAAGGGAAGAGGGCGGAGAGAAGAATCGAGCTTAATTCAGGTGAGGAGGGCGCAGAGTCACCGGGGACATTCGCTCGGGACAAGGAGTCATGGGGCCAAAGTTAGTCTCTTGCCTAAAAGAACAGACAAAGTGCCTGAAACAGTGATTTTTTTTCAGGGTACTGGATTTCAGGCAACAAAGGAAGCCATGATTGTCCAGTTCCAGCCTCGAGAATCTCAGGCGGGGGCACGGGCATGGGGCTCTCAGCAGAGCCCAGAGGACTTCCTGGGAGTCCAGCAAGATCCAGGTAGCCGTGGGTCAGAGAGCAGAGCTTCAGCGAGGAGGGCAAGCCCTGGCGTCCGGCCAAGGGCCCTCTCGAGTGGTCAGCACAGTCAGCGCATGTGTGCGAGGAAACTGTTGGAGGCCCGGGAAGAACCCGTCTGAAAGGGTTAGGAAGAGGCTTGCCTGTCATCTCACAGGACCGGGAAGGGCACCTGCTCCCGCCAGCCAGCCTGAAAAGCCTCTCCATTGCCAGGCAGCAGGCAGTCTGCTCCAGAAAGTGTTGCCTCCGTCATGGGGGATGATTAGCCTTAGGCTGAGTGCCTGAGGAGGCACCAGAGCGCCATACTAGATCAGCAAAGCAAGACTGCAAAGAGCTGGGCTATTTCCCAGCAATCAACTGCATTAAGCCTCAAGGAGATTCACGGGGACACAAAAATATCCAGTGCCCAACAAGAAAACATTCACAATGTCTGGCATCCAATCAAAGACGACCAGGCAGGCAGAGAGGCAGGAGGAGACCACCCATGGTGAGAAGAAATCCAGTCCATCCAAAGCAGTCCAGGACTGACACAGATAGGAGAATTAGCAGAGAAGGACATGAAGATCCCTATTGTAATGTTATACCATGTGTTTGCAGAGTTAAGTTGAGAGATACAGGATATCTTTAAAGACTTCTAAAGGTGAAACTTCTGGAAAAGAAAGCTACAGTTTTCATCTGAAGGTCTGAGATGAAAAATATTGGGCAAGGTTGATAGCAGATTAGACACTGCAGAAGAAAAGATTAGCAACTTGAAGATATAGCAATAGAAAATAACCAGCATGAAGTACGTGTTGGAAAAGTAATTTTTCTTTGAAAAATGAGAAGTGCATCAGTGACCCATGGGACAATGTTGAGTGGCCTAGCATGCAAGTAATTGGAGTCTGAAGAAAAAGGGCGAGGGGACAGTATGCATATCTGAAGAAATAGCAGTCAAAACTGTTCCAAATATCTCAGGAAAACTGTAAAGCCACAGAGCCAAGAACTCAACAAACCCCGAGCACAAGAAACAAGGGGAACCGTACCAAGGAACATCATATTCATATTGCTCAAAGCCACTGTGTCACAAAGAGAAAAATCTTAAAAGCAGTCAGAGAGACAAAAGGCACATTGCTTCTGTAGACACACAAAAGCTGGGCGAATTCATCACCAGCAGACCCACACTGCAGAACGTCCCTTAGGCAAAAAAGAAGGTGATGCTAGACGGAAGTCTGGGTCTCCACAAAGGAACGGAGAGCCCTGGAAATGGTAACTCCAGAGGGAGAGGGAAAAGATGATGTTTTGAATTATTTAAATATCTTTCGAGAATAATTGTTTAAGCAGAAGATAACAGTCAACCCTAGAGGGTCTCACAGAGGTAAGGAGAGCGGGGTGCAGAAAGGGTCGGTCACCTGGTGCACAGTGGGGAGGCCTTAAAGAGGCTGGTTTTATTTTTGGTGGCAATAAAAATGGTTACAAATAAGTGGCCATGGAACGACACAAGGATCAGGGGTGCTGACTCCCCGGACACGGCCCACACGGTCAAAGGTCTGCATGAAGTTTTGACTCTCCCCAAAACTTACCTCCAACAGCCTCCCATGACCCGAAGCCTTGCTGTAACATCAACACTCAGTTCACACGTATTTTGTATGTTACATGTATTAGGGACAGTACTCTTACAGGAAAGTGCTCCCCTCACCCCTTGGAGTCCAGCACGTGCCTTGCCTTGGCCAGTTTGGCCAGTCGGGGAAGGGATGGGTCGCACGTCCAGCGGGCCCTTGAATAGCCTGTGTGCGACTCGCCGCGTCTTCTGCCCTCTGCCCAGTGACTGGCAGCGTTCCCAGTGGTGTCGGCTCCATCAGCCCCACTCCCAGCGCGGGATGGCCCAGGGCAAAGCCACTGCTGACCCACTTCGGACGTGCGGCATGAATGAGCATTAGACTTTTGTTGTGTTAAGCCGCTGGGATTTGGAGCCTTTTGTTGCTGCAGCACAGCCTCTCCGCTCCTGACTGCTGCCAACAGAATGCGCGCTTTGGGCCCGACAGATCTGATTCTGCAGCCCCCATCTGTGTGTTGCCAAGAGCTCGGGGTGGATGCCCTCGCGGGCACAATAGCAGCGGCTCGTCCGCATTGTGTGTCTGCATCCCTCCCTTGCCCTGCTTTGGCCTCGGACAGCCCCGTGACAGGTACCGTGTGTCCTCACGGAGACACAGAGGGGTGAGAGGACCTGCCAGGGTGCATGGCTGTGAGGTGGCAGGGAGGTACTTAACCCGGGCAGGCCAGCTCCAGCGCCTGGATCTTTGCCAGCGAGCCTCAGGGCAGGCGGTCCTGTGTTTCCGCCTCTCTCATGAGGCAGGTTCCTGCCACCCCGTCCCAGGGACCTGCTTTCTGCCTGAGGAAGGCTTGCGGCTCCCTGCCAGGCTTTCCTAGCAGTTTGGGCCCAGGCTGAGGGCACGCCAAGCTGCACCTCTCTTTGCTGAGGTGGGGACATGGACAAGGGACTGCTGGTCAGAGTTGGCCTGGGGGCTAGCTGGCACTAGGACGCAAGGGCTGGTGGCTGGGAACCCCTCAGTGTCCCCACGAGATCTCGTGGTCGTTTCAGCCTGCGTGTCTCTGGTTTTTCGTGCGTCTGCCCGTCTCTTCCTGCGCTTCTTGGCCTTTTCCGTCTCCTCTTCCATAAACTGCTGTTCTGCCCCCTTGGCCCATTTTCCCGGGAAGGCCACCACCGGGAAAACTTTCCCCCGGCCTCCTGCCTGGCCAGCCTCCGTGTCTCCTTAGGAGGCCTGGGCCGGCCCTTGTGCCCACGTCTGCCCTCCCACCGGCCCCGGGAGCCGCCCTCCCAGCCACCCTCACCCCTGCTTGCCTTCCTGCCCCCCTCATTCATCCGCTGGCTTCCCTCCACAATGGGAGTCACAGGGGACACCCTGCCAGGGCCAGAGGGGCCACAGGACCTGGCCACTGCTGGCCATGAGCACTCTCGGTGTCCTGGCAAGCTTGCTGGAGCCGCCTGGGCTTCCTGAACGGGTGCAGCCTGCTGAGCCTGGGTCCCTGGCCTCCCTGCCTCCAGGCAGGTCCCTGTGTAGATGTCACCTCCTCCCAGAGGCCTCCTCGCCTCCCTACCTGAAACATGGCACATCGCTAAATGCCGCCGCTCCAGCCAGCGGTACCCCTCTTCCGGTGCTTGCCAGTCTGGTCATTGGGTCGTGCGTGTTTTGTTGAGCGGCTTTTGGAGGTGAGACAGCTGAGAATGCCAAGTCCCTAGCGGTGTAGCCCCTGCACAGGAGCCCAGAGCAGACCCTGGGTGTCCTCCCCACTCCGTCCTGAAGCAGCTCCCAGGGCTGTTGTGACTCGGGTCCGTCCTGGCGTTTATGAGATTCCACCTAATTTCTTCCCCCAGAGCCCCACTGACTGCTCTGGGGTCGCGGAGGCTTCATCGGCCTGAGGAAGGAGGCTGGCAGTGGCGGCGGAGAGGCCCGCGGCCCCTCCTCAGAGCAGAGCCACGTCCCACAGGACCCAGATGGCTCCTCCTCAGGAAGTCGTGAGTGGGAGTGGAAGCACGTCGCAGCCAGGCCCGAGTGCCGAAGATGCGCGCCGACCTGGCCGCCTCTCTTCCCAGCAGCCACCTGGGTCCAGGAGGCTCAGGCAGCACGCGGCGGGACCAGCCTTGCCTTGAAGGGTCCGCTTGCCGCATGCCCGTGCTGAACGGCTCAGACACAGGGCCCCAGCCTCCATGGCGTGGAGCCACTGGACACCTCGGCTCAGCGCCAGAGTGACCGGAGGAACCAACTGAGACATGCCCGGAGGCCTGGAGGCATGGCCGCTGTGTTCGCTCGCTAGAGGTGGAAATCCAAGGGGGCACGCGCCTGGCCCCAGATCTCAGCGAAGGAACCATCAACGGGGTTCACCAGCCAGTCCTTCCCGCCCTGCTCTCTGACGTGGTCAGAAAGAGCAGTCACCTTATTATTATTATTAACAAATGTAATGTATGTTCCCTAGTTTAACGATATACAGAAGCATCTAAAATAAAAGGCGAAAATATACCTGTCTCCTCCCAAATCCTACTCGTCAGAGGTAACCCCCATGACCAGATTTTGCCTATGTGAGCATTAACCTATGCCTGTATATTCATTCTCATTATATGACTGTTTTACAAGTGGTTTTCTGAATGACACCAGCTCAAAGAAGCACGCCTTATGCCTCTTTTTAACAGTCATAAAGTATTTCATTGCCCAAAGCTTCCAGATTTATTTTATTAGCCTCCTGTTTATGGGACATTGAAGAGGATTCCTTTTGTTTTTTGTTTCTTGTTTTTTGAGTCAGAGTCTCACTCTGTCACCCAGGCTGGGGTGCGGTGGCATAATCACGGCCACCGCAGCCTGGACCTGCTGGGCTCCGGCAATCCTTCTGCCTCAGCCTTCCAAGTAGCCGGGACTACAGGTGCACGCCACCATGCCCAGCTGAGTTTTTAATTATTTTATTTATTACTGTAGAGACGAGATCTTGCCATGTTGCCCAGGATGGTCTTCAACTCCTGGGCTCAGGCAATCTTTTCACCTCGGCCTCCCAAAGTGCTGGGATTACAGACGTGAGCCACTGCACCTGGCATTTTGTCTATCGCTATCACACACAGCATCATAACAAAGATCCCTAAATATTTCTCTTTTGTGCAAGGGTGAGTATTGCTGTAAGAATGTCTCCTAGAAGTGGTGTTTCTGGGTCAAAGAGCGGTGGTTTTTACATTTTTGTTCGATTCCCCCTCAAAAGAGATGCCTCCACTGGCACTGCTCAGCAGAGGCTGTCAAGAGTCTGGAGGGTGCAGCGTCACACATCCAACAGGGTGACCAAGGTGCAACCCCACAGAGCCCAGGAGGCAGTGAGCTTTCCTTTGCTGGAGGGATGCAAGCAGCTTCAAGCAACCACCGGGTGCTGCAGTGGGGTTTCTCCATCAAGCTCTGGGTCGTCCTGGACGATCTTGCATCTGTTCCCACCAGCAGATTTCATTTCCTTGCAACCCCTGTGGGGCCTGCTCCTGGCTGCGGTCTGCATGCAGCCCCTTCGCAGCTGAAGCTCCCTCTCCCAGCGCCTGCTGCGAGGACCCAGAGCCACCCAAGCCAAACAACCTGCTTGAGAACGCAACGCCCCCCTCCTCCCCTGGGAGCCGCCCTGTGAAATGCACGCAAGAAATGCACAAGAAGTTCCCTTTAGAGTCTGTGCCAGGGTTTGCCACCAGATGTGCAGAGGCTGGGTGCTAATTTATGCAAGCAAGCAGAGGGGAGTGGAAGATGGAAGGGGGCGTGGAGGCGGCAGGAAGCCCATCCCAATTGCCGATGCGCTAGGACGGGCGGGCTCGGGGAGGCCGGGCGGGGGAGGTGGCACTGGGGGTTGCAAGGAAGTGCATCGGGCAGAGGCCCTGGGCCCGTGGGACATTCAGGGTCTCTTCTGGCGATAAGAATCTAAGAATCTCTGATCTTGTGACAGGCTCGTGTGATACTGTCGAGGATTTCTGTCACCAGGTGCCTGGCTTCTGTGCTTTTCTTTTTCTTTTCTTTGAGTTAGAGTCTCACTCTGTCGCCCAGACTGGAGGGCAGTGGCCGCTCCCGGCCACCGCAGCCTCGACTGCTGGGCTCCAGCGATCCTTCTGCCTCAGCCTCCCGAGTAGCCGGAACTACAGGCGCGCACTACCACGCCCGGCTGATTTTTGATTTATTGTAGAGATGAGGTCTCGCCAAGTTGCCCAGGCGGGTCTCAAACCCACGGGCTCAGGCCATCCACTCACCTCAGCCTCCCAAAGGCGCAGGATTACGGGCTGAGCCGCCGAGCCCGGCTCTGTGACTGTTTTTCAATGCACTGTCTCATGACTCTGAGCCTCTCACTCTTGG
The DNA here is from genome assembly GCA_027257055.1 of Cephalopachus bancanus. Taxonomy (NCBI): domain Eukaryota; kingdom Metazoa; phylum Chordata; class Mammalia; order Primates; family Tarsiidae; genus Cephalopachus; species Cephalopachus bancanus. Next base: position 282,761 of record JAPVLO010001117.1, on the reverse strand, counting down.
TTAGGGTTCTAGAGGGGCCGCCCCGTGCAGGAGAACTCAGAGGGAGTCCACCGAGGGCCAGACCCAAGTCCGAGTGGTTCTGAGAACCTGGGCACGCTGCCTGCCCACTCCATGCCCCGGTTTCCTGGGCCGTCAGTGGGGATAGAATGGCATGGGCTCCCAGCATCCCCGAGAGAGCCCAAAGCCCTCTGAGAGCAGGGCCTGGTGAGCAGCAGCCTTCGGCTCGTGCTGGCTTTGGCGGCTTGGCCCTGAGATCCAACAGCGGTGAGTCCGGGAGTCGATTCTGGGAGCCGAGGCCGGGACCCAGCTGTGGTTCGAGGCTCTGGAAGCGTCCAGGGCTCCGGGGCCCAGGTCCTCCGGCAGCCAGCCCTTCACAGCAGGCAGCTGCAAGAAAGCCAAGCCAATGCGAGGAGAGAAGGAAGCTCCCGGGGCCGCAGGAAAGCAAACAAGGGCCACTTCCTCGAGCTGCGGCTGCGGACGGCCAGTCTTTCCCGGGGCCGTTCCTCGGGAGTCCTCCTCCGGCACCCAGCCTGTGTTTGCACAGCTTGAGGGGCGCGGGGCTGAGAAGGCGGAGACACAGAGAGGGGACCCGGCCAGGCCTTTCGGGTGGTGGCCCTTCTGCCCCCTCCCCTTCAGGACGCTGCTGGGCATCCTTTCCCGCCGTGTGGCCAGCCCTGACCCACAGCCTTACTAGGCCTGGCGACGAAATGACACCAGGAGTAATTAGCGTCCACGAAATACTTCCCGGAGGCCAGGCACTCTTCTCAGTGCCCCGTGCAGACTATTTCGCTGAGTCCTCAAAGCATCCCCTCTGACTACCCTAATTTTACAGATAAGGAAACTGAGGCAGGATTGAACACTTCTACAGGCCAGGTCATCTGGTTCTGACATCACACTCTCGATACACCACATACTGCCTTTCAAGAGATAATAATAAGAGGCCCACAGGGAGCATTTTCGGAATAGCCAGCTTGCACTCTTTCTTTCAAGTCCCTCCAGGACCCTGGGAGGTATCGTTAAGAGGTCCACGTTGGCCGGGCTCGGTGGCTCAGCCTGTAATCCCAGCACTTTGGGAGGCCGAGGTGAGAGGATTGCCTGAGCCCGCGGGTTCGAGACCCGCCTGGGCAACTTGGCGAGACCTCATCTCTACAATAAATCAAAAATTAGTCGGGCGTGGTAGCGCATGCCTGTAGTTCCAGCTACCTGGAAGGCTGAGGCGGAAGGATCACCGGAGCCCAGAGGGTTGAGGCTGTGGTGGCCGGGAGCAGCCACTGCACTCCAGTCTGGGCGACAGAGTGGACTCCAACACGCACACACACAAAAAAAGGTCCACGTTTTAGATAAGGTGGACTGAGGAGCAGAGAAATGGACTCACTCGCCCACGATTTCCCAGTTAGAACAGGGAGCAGCTGCGAGGCAAGTCTACATCGGTCTCGTGCCAGCACCCATGACTTCAACCTCTCTGCTCGTACGTCAGTTTCCTACTGCCGCTGAAACAAATCACCCCAAACGTACCGGCTTACAGCAGCACAGATGTATTCTCTGACCGTTCTGGGAGCCAGAAGTCTGAGATCCGCTCCCCTGGGCTATCGTCAGGGTATGGGTAGGCTCTGAGAGGAGAATGCGTCTCTTGCCGGTCTCGGCTCCCGCAGCCGCCGGAGCTCCTTGCCCCGGTCCCGTTCCCGTCTTCAAAGCACGTCACTCCAAACTCTGCTTCCGTCACCGCTCTGCCTTCTCCTCTGGCTCCGAGCCCCTGCGTCCCTCTATGAGGACCCTCGTGACCATCTCAGACCCACGTACGTAATCCAGGACACTCTCCCCGTGTGAGGATCTTTAACTGATTCACGTATTCGAAGTCCCTTTGCCCCCTGAGGTTCCAGGGCCAAGGACACAGACTTCTTCAGGAGCCATGCTCCTTCCCACCGAGCTGAGCTGGCCGGCCTCTTGCAGAAGTGGAGGCAACCATCTCCTCGTTCCGGGATGCGTGTCAAATCCTGGCGATGGAAGTCAGGGCGGCTTCACTCGGAGTTCGAAGACCTCAGAGCTCACCCTCAGCCCATCCTGCACATTTCCGGGTGGAGAGCGGAAGCACCCCTGGCCCCGGCGGGGGTGGCTTCTTCTCGACCAGGCCCCAGCACTTGGCCCGCACGTCTCTGGGACACTCATCGCACCCAGGCTCGTATACCGTGATGTGTGTCGGTGCCTTAACGCCGCTGCCTGGCCGTGAGCTTGCTGAGGGCAGAGCTCCATGCCCCTCCCGCCACGCCCAACACACCTGCATGGGCAGCGCGAGCGACGGAGGCTCAGAGGGCTCCAGCGACCGTCACGTCCACCGGGCGCAGGGCCTGACACGCGCCAGGTGCTCAGCGGGTGTGTTGAGCTAACTCGTCTCCAGGCTCTAGAGAGGCCCTGTCCGAGAGAACTTCCTAGAATGATGAAAACACCGAGGTCTGCCCAGCCCGGTGTGGTGGCCACTGGCTTCGTGCGGCTACTGAGCACTTGTGATGCGACGGGTGCAATGGAGGAAATATATCTTTGTTCTTCTTTTGTAAAGTATAAATAGCCGCATGTGGCTAGAGGCCACCGCATCGGACAGAGCAGCTCTGGAGTCTTCCCAGGACCCGGGCTCTCCTGCAGACCCAGACCCCGTCTCAAGGGCAGCTCTAGCTGAGCACGGTCTCTCCAAGACCCCACACCCCTGCCTGAAGGTGGCCCGGTTTGCCCACCCGCCCCACCCCCGCGTGGTGGGTGTGTTTGCAAAGATCTCAAGTCCCGTTTTAGGAGCCAGGCCCAGGCCTTCCCCGGTCTCCGTGTAGAAATCCTCACGCCTGGCAACGCCACCCTTGCTCCTACTCTCAGGCCTGCTGCAGCCCTGCCAACGTTGACCGGGGGCCTGCTCTGTGCCGGGCGTATGCCAGGTGCACACGGCCAACCCTTCCACCACGCGGCGAGGTAGGCGTCCTCACCTCCACTTTGCAGAGCAGGAAGAGGAGGCTTCCCCAGGTCAGCCTGGAAGGAGCAGCAGCCCTAGGTGAGGCCCCCAGGTCTCCACGTGCTGCTGCAGAGAACCTTTGAGAGCAAAGGAGCCCAGTCTCCTGGGGCAGGGAGACCAGCCAGGGTTCCCTGGGGCAGTAGCAGCTCGCCACCACCCACCTCTGTCCCCAGCCGGACTCCTGGCCTGGAGCTGGGGTCCCACCCAGGGCGGGCCAGGGGCTCCAGGACTGCCCACCGGCAGGTGGCTCTGCTGGCAGAGCCCCTCGCGGTGCCAGGTCCGGTTTCGTCCAGGGCCCGGGAACAAAGGGCTTTCACGGGGTGTAATCCAGGCCGAGGGGAGAAGAATGGTCAGGTGTATCGAGAGGCAGGTTCACATGAGGGAGAGCGCGAGCCCCGCGGGCCTGGCTGGCACGGGGGCCCGGGTTCCGGCCCGCGCTCCCAGGGCGGCAGACGGTCGCTGGCAGCGAGTGAAGGCCCCGTTTGTGCGATATGTCAGCAGGGAGGGCCGCCTTTTAAGGGGCGAGATCGTGTGGCCCGATAGCTTGCCGGGGCCTCTCCCTGGGGGGGCCGGGCCCCCTGTGAGGACTGTCGGCCATTGTTAGCTGCACCGCGTGTGAAGGAAAACGGGACACAGGCGGTCAGCTGATACCTGTGCGATCTGGCCACCGGGGGACTCGGCTCCGCCGCCCGCAGCTCCGGTTTCACGGCCGGACGGGCAAGGGGGGCACGCCGGCCCCGGGAAGAGCCACAGAGCCGCTGGGTGGCTGATGGCCCTGCCGTCACGCCCCCGCGTGCCCACAGCAGGCAAGCGGGCACAGGCAAGAGACGCTGAGCAGCGTGGGGCCGCGTGGCGCGGCACGGAGAGGGCCTCGCACACACGAGACCCCGCGGAAGGGCAGCGCTGGGACACGCTCTCAGGACCGCCTGACGGCAGCCGGTATCGAAAGGAAGAGGAAGCGGAGAGGAAGACGGGGCGTCTGACTGTGCGCTGAGTGCGGGGGCAGCCAGCGGGCTTCGGGCGGCGAACCGGCTCCCGTCTCGTCGCCCCCGTCGATTCCCACGGTGTAAAGGTCAGGAGGACCAGCTGCAGCACGCCGCTGAGGTTTGACTTCTAACCCGCACACGTGGGGACTCTGAGGCCACCAGGTAACGGCCGCGGACCGAGGGCTTGTTCACGCTGGTGACGTGCACCCCAGCACCTGCTGTGGACGTGCTGGGTGACGTGAAAGCGCGCAGCTCTCCCAACAGCCCCGCGCTTGGTGTCAGAGTCGCTCCCGTGGGGGCGGTGTGCAGAGGCTGCGGAATTTGCCCAAGGTCGCTCAGCTGGGGTACGGCAGGGATGGGATTTGAACCCAGACCGCCGGGCTTCGGAACCCATGCTTCCAGCCACTGCCCTGTCCTGCCCCCCAGAGCGTGGTTTAGAACAACCCTGAGCTGGGCACCAGCCGTGGGCTGGCCACGCTGTGGAGGCAAACCCTCTCGCTTTAACCTGTCAAGCTGCCCGTGAAGGTGGTCGCTGTTGCCACTCCGTCTACAGAAGACGAGACTCGGCTCCAGAAGCGACAGAATCCCCAGGACGGTCTCCTGTCTCCCTGCACGAAGCACAACTGCACCCCAAGCGGGCTGGAGGCTTCGGGCTATGAGCTCTGTGGATACAGAGTGACCCAGGCCGTCTGGCGGCCACTGAAAACACTGTCCCCCGTCCGCCGCAAGCTGTGTCATCCCGTTGGCATCTGCAGGGCGTCCAGAGGGTCTGGGGTTACAGGTTGCAGCTGTCGCGGACGGTGTTAGGGAGACCCATAGAGGGGTGCCAAAACAATGCCACACGTTTTCAGTAGGATGTTCGATCAAAGATGTCAATCAAATGAATGCCGCGTCACCCTGCGACAGGCGGGACAGTCTGAGAAAATGGCAGAAGCCCGGGTGAGCAGACATCATACTCCCCTCGCAACAGTAATTTAATTCGAAGTAATGCGTAGATCACACCTCCTAAACTGTGTCTGCGTTTTCGGCACCCTCTGTATATGTATAATAGCATGTGCGATAATCACGTGTGTCACGATCTATGTGCGTATAGGTGCATACACGCATATGTCCAGCTTCGTTTCCAGACTGTGGATGTCCGGCGCTGCTTCATGTAGTCAGCCGTCGCACGGGAGGCCCTGAGGTCGCCTGCGGGCCCGTTACTGGGATAAAGGAGAGGGGAGACCTGGGCACCAAAGCATAGTAGCTGCGGAGCCCCTGACGCCAAAGACCCTGTCGTCAAGACGTCACGAGCCACAGGACGTGGGGAAGACCGGGACCCCCTCCTGAGGCCCTCAGAATCCAGCAAGGAGCCGAGCCTCGTGGACGCCAACAACGGTAAGAGGGGGCAGGATGTGCTGCAAACCAGACAGAAAGGTGGCTCTGGGAGCCCAGGGGGCCGGCAAGCCGGGGCTGACCACCAGGAGGGACAGCTGGGTTCCGGGGCACGGTGGGCAGTGGTGGAGGAGGCAGGAAGCACAGGGGCTCCTCCGTGGGCCGTGAAGAGCCCTGGAGACAGGCACGATTCACGGGGGTGCGGGCAGGGCTCAGGGAGCCCACAGGGCACGGAGCAGGGTGCCGGGGGGCCCTCGGTGCCACGAGCCCAAAGGGGCGGGTGGGAGGGGCTCCGGAGCCCGGCAAGGGTGGGAGCCACGGGAGGGGCGGGGGAACGAGGGGGCCCCGTCCCGTCCGCTGCTGGCCCCGGCCGACGAAAGCGAGAGGCGGGGAGCCTAGGCGAGGTTGTCCCTGGAGGTCAGCCTCCTGGGGGCATGGCAGGGCAGGCCGTGCAGCCGGCCCAGCACACGGCAAGCTCCGTGGAGCCATTTCGACTGGGTCCAGGTGGCAGCTCTGCACAGGGCGGCCTGTGGCCCGGCTGCTTCCTCCAGGGACGTGTGGCCACAGGGACTCTGGGCCAGCCTGCTCGCAGACCAGGGCGCTGCCCAGAGCTACGGTGAGGCTGGCGGTGTGGGCCCCACGGCCACCCTGTCGCCTGTGGGCAGAAAGGCCGGCGGGACCTGGAGGCCAGACCCCACCTCGGGGCGAAACGGAGCTGGACTCTCAGGGTGTTGTGGCCGGGGCGAAGGCTCGGTCCTCAGCCCCGGGGACTCACCACCCTCTGACGCCTGGACCCCGGGTGGCAACGGGCCCCGGCTGCCAGCCTGAGTGCCGGCCGGCGGGAGCAGCCCCCACCGAGCCCCCAGTTTGGAAGTCTCCAGGCTCCTCCTGAACCGCCATGGCCAGCTAGTTCGCTCTCCAGGCTGGAGGACCTGCCGCTCTCTAGAGCTGTGCGCCTTCGGGCAAGTCGTCCCCGTTTCTGAGCCTCTCGGTGGCACGCCTGCGAGAAGAAGCGCTCGTGGAACGCGCTGCTCAGGGCCGACCGGGATGAAGGGGGTCGCTGCACTCTGTCGACAGTAGCTGCCGCGGCACTGGCTGCACTGCGCCGTCACGCATGTGGGTTGAGCGCCGTTGCCAGCGGAAACAAGATGCGAGCCCGATCGGGAATCAGAAGTGTTCTCAGGAGTCAGGAGAGACGCGTGTCGCGAATTTTGATGAGATCGCTGTTTAACCCAAGATACCCCCAGACTGTTCCGACACCCAGCAGCAGCCACACTCGAAGTGTTCGGGGGCCGCGTGTGGCTGCTGGCTACCGTCTGAGACGGCGTGGGCTCACCGATGCATGCAACCACAAGGGAGTGAACGACGGGGAGTTTGCTTCAAGCCGGGGAAATCAAGAGACTTCCTGGAGGAGGAAGCGTCGGCACTGAATATCCAAGGGAGAGCTGGATTTGGGCACGTGGGGACAAACCGGGTCGCCCCTCCTAGTCTACAGAGGGGGAAACCGAGGCCCAGAGAAGTCGTGAGCCGGAAGCCTCGGCACGGCTTACGAGGAGAAGGCACAGCACTTCGAGGCCGAGGAGGAAACGGGCGAGGTTCCTAAGGCCGAGCCCAGAGTGGGCGAGCGTGAGTCGGGGGCTGAGTGAGCGAGCGGCTGAGCCAGCGGCCTGAGGAGGCAGGGAAGGCGAGGAGCGAGGCAGCGGAGGGAGGAGGGGGAGAGCCTGGCTTGGATGCTGGGCCAGCGGTCGCCATGGGAACGGGAGAACATCACAGAGCAATTTGCAGTCGGCGACTGTTCCTGCCGCTCCCTGGGAACGTCGTCCCCTCGGAGCGGGGGGGCCTGAGGGTCCGAGTCCAGCCCCCCCGTGCCCGGGAGCCTGTGCGTCCCCCTCCGCGTGAAGCCTTCCCCCCGCAGCTCAGACCGCCCTCGCGGGGGCTCCCTCCTCGATGGCCGGCCGGCGCCCTCCCCAGGGGCCCGCCTGGGAGCCAGCGTTCTCTCTCCCTCCGCAGGAGCCGCCCTCCTGTGCTCTGGCCCTGGAGCCCAGCTCTGCCCTCTGGGTCCACAGCCCTGCCTCCTCCCCTGCCTTAGGGCAGCCTTCGGAGACCGCCGGCAGCCCCAGTCTCCAAATGGAGGACAACACCCCTCCGGCCCCCTTCCCAGGTAGTGTCTGCAGACCCCTCCCAATCCCAGGTGCCTCTTCTCAGCCAGCCCAGGGACAAGATCCAGGAGAAGTCTGAGTCGCGTAAAGCACCAGATTCACCTCCCTCCTTCAAGACGGAGTCCTTGATTAATGGGACCTGAGCTCAAGTTGGCCCAGCCACGGGCCCACCTTCCTGCTGTCTCCATCGTCCTGTCTGCTGGGGGTCTCCAAGGCATCTTCCACGCAGTGAGGCCAATGTGGAGCCCCCGATTACCCCCCAGATCTTCCTGCATGTCCCGAAGGACCAGGGTCATACCAGTCATTCACACTGTGCCTGCCACTGTGTCCCCAGGTGCAGGGGTCATTCTCCCCGATTTACAGATGAGGAAACAGACCTGGCCAAAGTCACACGGCACGTAAAGGTGGGAAGCATCGAGACCAGCACCCCCAGGCAGCCAGGCCCCATCCGAGCCGGGGGAGGGCAGGGTGGGAGCCCCACGGCTGGGCCCCTCCGCGCTGGAGCAGGCGGGGGGAGGGCTTGTGGTTGAGGCTGCTGGAACCTCCGGACCGGGAGGAAGAGCCGCAGGCTCCAGAGTTCGCGTCCGGCTGACCTTGGACCAGGCCCTGCTCTCCTCCAGGCCTCTGTCTCCACTTCCGGAGAGCGGAGTCGCCAAGCCAGCCTGGAGGGCTGCGGAGACTCCGCGCAGGCCAGCGTGGGCCACGGGGAAGACCGGGCCAGGGGGAGTGAGGCCCGCAGGACGCCACGTCTCAGCTGCACTGGAGCCCGGACAGCCTCCTCCGCCGGCCCAGCCCCCAGACCTCTGAGTCTGGCTCCGTGGCGCACTCCGCGGTCCGTGACCACCAGTTCCAGCTCCGGCCCTGGAAACGGTCCAGTCGTCATCGGAGACGGCCCGGGGCTGGCCGAGCGGGCCTGCGGTTCCCGGGATGGCTGCCTCCTCGGATCAATGGGGTCTGGGCGGGTGAGGGAGGGAAAGGAGCCATGCCTGTGCCCCCAGCCTCAGCCCCCAACCCCTGACCGGGGAGTGGCCCTCACCGGCCGGCAGGCACCCACCTCGCCGCGCCTGCCCACACAGAAGCCAAGCAGAGAGGGGATGCCCTTGGCCTGGAGTCGCTCAGCAGTCAGAGCGGTGCAGTCCCGGTTCAGGCTAGAAGGTTTCCCAGTCACCGCTCACTGGGCTTCCACCCACAGGGACAGCGTCCTTGTATGGAAAAGCCTCATGGCGCCCGAGGAAACCAGGCACAGGGAGACTCTTCCAACTGGACTAGAGGCCGGCGAGCATCCCGGGCCCCCCCGCCTTTGGGGAACGGGCATTTGCGTGCACTCCTACGGACGGGTTCCGTGCGGGAAGCCGCCTTGGGGGCCCCCTCCGCGGCTCGGGAGGCGTCCGTCTGGTCACCCTCCAGCCCTGACTCCCTCGACGCCCACTCAGTGGCTGAAGAGTGGCCCGGGGGTCCAGCGCCGCCCTCCCGGGGTGCCTGCCGCCCAGAGCCCCACCCAGACCCCGAGTCGCTTGGTTTCTCTCCGTCACCCAGAAGCCGGTCCCCAAAGAGGCAGAGTGATCGCCTGGGGCGACAGAGCAGGCGGGCAGCCCGGCAGGAGCCAGCGCATCCTCCAGGTTCCCCGAGAGCTGTGCTGGTCTCACGGCAGCCACCAGCCACGCACGGCTCCCGGGCGCAGGGAGCACGGCACGTCTGGAGGGGCGTGAGCGCCAAGCGTCAGGGGCACACCAGACTCCGAGGCTCGGCACGAGAGGAGGATGTCCTGTCTGCCTGGCAGTGCCGTGAGTGTCGGCCATGCCTGTGCCCCCTGTCTAAAATGGGGTTGAGACCCCATTTTAGACAGACGAAGCTATGGAAAGTCGGCAGCTGGGATCCGGTTCGCCTGTTCCTTCAATATGCCATTGATGGTGGCTCCCAGGAAGCTGGCACTCACACCCGCCTGGCACGCCCTGCCACCGGAGCCAGTCCACCCCCAACCACGCCGTGCCCCAGAGCTCCCAAGCCTCGACGGCCTCCTCTGTCACGGGAGGCCATGGGAACTGTTGGAGCATGCACGGCCGGTGCTGTGACAGGCGAGAAGCTCCTTGCTCCGTGGCTCGAGCCACCACTGCCCCGACGCTGGCCTAAGCCCAGAGAGGGACACGCCTGCCCCAGGCCCACCCGCCAGGGCCGTGGGACCAGCAGCCCCCCAGGAAGGCAGGACCCGGAGCCCCTGCGCCCGCACCCGGACGCCCGGGCCTCCGCGGCGGGGGCGGCGGCAGGGAGGCAGCTGGGGACCCCTCTGAGGCGCGCAGGTCCAGGCGCCTCACACAATGGAATCCCTGACCAGGCCGAGGCCGGCCGGGCAGAGGCAGGCCTGGCCTCTGTCTGCTTAGCATGCCAGGGGGGCCCCCGCTGGGAGAGGGTTCCAAGAGCAGCCATAATGTCCCGATTGTCGTACAATGCCATGATGGAGGGCCCTGTCACATTTTTGTCCCCGTTACTGGGGTCCCCATTCACGGCCACTGTCACCACGCTCAGAACAAGCCAGGCCAGGCTGGGCAGCCTCCTTTGCATGAAAATGGGACGAGAAATAAGCCTTCTCCGCTGTTCAGCTGGGCAGAAAACGGGATTAGGCCAGGGGACAGGGCTGAAGGCCGCGGTGGGGGCCGTCCCAGCCAAGGCCGGTGTCGGCCCCTGCCCTCCCAGCCCCGGCAGGGCCACGGACCTGCGGCCGAGGTTCCCAGAGGGCCGGGGCGCGCAGGCCCCGTCCCTAGGGGAGCAGGAAGGGGCCCCCGACTAAATGAGTGTCTGCAGACTTCGTTCTGCAGCTGAGAAAGTCCAGGTGCGCAGTAAAAAAAATCCATGTCGTCCAGGACAGAGCAGAGTCGCCCCAGCAGGGAGGGTGGCAGGGAAAGCACAGAACGACGCACGTGCGCCTGCTCACACCGTGCGGAGACCCACGGAACAGGTCTGCGGTGGAGTGCCAGGAACTGTTGACGCTGGCCACCTCTAGAAAGCTCGAGACTTGACAAGGACAGTTTCACTTTGCACCCTGAGGACTTCGTTACTGTGGTGTTCGTTTCCCTGTGAACATCTATTTCCTTTATTTTTCTTTATTTTTTTTCTTTTTGAGTTGGAGTCTCACTCCGTCGCCCCAACTGGAGTGCAGTGGCGTGCTCCCAGCCACTGCAGCCTCGACCTGCTGGGCTCCGGCAATCCTTCTGCCTCAGCCTTCCAAGTAGCTAGAACCAGAGGTGCGCACCACCACGCCTGGTTAATTTTTGATTTATTGTAGAGAAGAGGTCTCACCAAGTTGCCCAGGTGGGTCTCGAACCTGCAGGCTCAGACAATCCACTCACCTAGGCCTCCCAAAGCGCGGGATTACAGGCTGAGCCGCCGAGCCCGGCCATCTATTTCCTTTAAAAGCAAGGAAATTCAAAAGCAACCACCCTGACTCAGAAGTCCTCTAAGGGTCTTCCTGGCTTGCCACTGTAACGGATCAGGGGAAGTCATGTTTGGCAAGTTCTGTGGAGCAACGTGTTCAGTGTGGGTATGATGCCAGCCACAAGAACACCCGCTCAGAGGCAGAGACAAGCCGATGGCCTTCTAAGCTGAATGCCGTGAGGGCAGCTGGCGCTCAACAGGGATTGCCCCCGACAAGAAGGAGAACAGCAAAGACTGGACCAAGCGGGAGAAGCCAGCTGGGCTTTATTTTTATTTATTTCTTTGAGTTGAAGTCTCACTCCATTGCCCAGGCCGGAGTGCAGTGGCACGCTCATGGCCACCCAGCGTCGACCTGAACCAGCTGGGTTTTAAAGGATGAGTAGGAGTTTGCCAGGCAGGTCAGCAAGGGAGAGTTTTCAAGGAGAGGGAGAGGGAAAGAGGGTGGTATATGTGCTTGTGTGTGTGTGTGTGTGTGTGTGTGTGTGTGTGTATAAAGGGACTTTGTCTATTTTGTTCTCAATCCCCGAGCACATGGTAGCCACGCAAACGATGTGCTCCAAGGGTCAAAGACACAAGAGACGGCCCCGGTGTTCATATGAAAAAAGCCAGTGTTGCGCTTGTCAACACTGGTTGACATAACACGTGTTGAGTGCCTGCCGAGGCCGGGCCCCAGCCTAAGCCTTCGTCTTCACGGCTCTTCACGGCAGCCTTGAGGTCGGCAGGCCTCCTTGCCATCAGCCGTGACCTCCAGAGGAGACCCAGGGGCTGCAAGTTCAGGAAGTGCCCTGGTGCTGTCTGCCCCGGAGCCCACACCGTATCATGCTGCCCCTTGCAGCTGGACAGTGTGTTGGCTGAACCGTGCAGGCTGGGCATTATGCATGTGTGCATAGCTCTCCCTCCGCCTCTGAAGGGACACAGAGGGACCCTCCCCTGCCCGCAGCCACTCAGCCAGCAAGGGCCCGGGCACAGACTTCAGCGCCGGGCTCCAGCTCCAAAGCCCGCCTTCCTCTGTCTCAGACCCTGGAAAGGGGCTGGCAGCTCATTGCCGACGGCTCCCGGCAGGAAAGGCGGAAGGAGCAGTGGAAGACAGTGGACTCCGGGGGAGACGGCGGAGAGGGGTGGAGCGTGTGGCTAAGGAACGAGCGCATGCCCAACCAAGGTTTCCAGACGTGCTGAAACAAAACACACCAGGAGCCACAGTTTCTGGCCTCTGATTCGGCCCACCCCTCAAAGGGCATGGAGGAAGCCAGCTCGGCCGTGCCCGTCTCTGGGCTCACCAGCCGCCCAAGCCTATCAGGGAGGCGGGCTTCCCCTCCCACCTTCCAGACGCTTCCAGGTTCCACCTGGGCTGGACCTCAGCCTCTCTTGCAGGCATCCTGCCTGGGTCTGCGGGAAGGCCACGCCGCGGGTAGGGCAAGAGGAGGGTCGAGGGGTCTGCAGCCGGGCCTCGTGCACACGCTCTGTCTTGGCACTGCCTGCCAGGTGAAGGATGTCCTCTGCCCCCCACCCTCGCCGAGCCCTGAGATGCCGACTAGGGAGCCCCACGCTAGATTAAATGGCATTTATAGCAGCTGTCAGCACGTTCGAGCCGATTACCCTATAATTTGTATGCAGTTGCAGGTCATTACCCAAATTACAATTAAACCCCGGCACCCTGCAATTAGATGCTTTTATGAATTAGGTCCCGGGGTGTTAATGGCGAACGTGCACACTCTGCCCCTCCCCCAACGCCAACATGCCTTCCTGTTCCCGGCCGGCCCAGGGCCCAGGGGCCAGGGACCACCTCAGTCCTTCTGAGGACCTGAGCTGGCTGCACCTGGGGCTTTGCTACTTCCTGGACAGTGATTACCAGCTCAGGCAGTGGTGGCTTGGGACGGCAAAACCTAGAAACAGCCTAAATGTCTGTTAAGAGAGGACCAGCTAGATAAGCCGTGAGACGCCCACACCTAGAAACACCTACCACGGAGAGGCAAGGGGTGGGCTGTGACCTCCGAAATGGAAAGATGCCCGAGAAATGTCAGCAGATGGGCAAGGACAGACGTCAACCCCCCAGGAGGGACCGCGTCCCACACATCTGCCCGAGCCCAGCCTGCGCTCATTCCCACAGGACCGCAGCGGATGGATCAGACGGTGGTACCTGCCTGTCCAGGCGGAGCTGACCCTCAAGTAGCAGTCATCCCAGCGGCGTCAGATATTCGGTGTGCTGGCGCACGGTGAAGGTTAGAGAGAAACAGTGGCACCAGGAAGGGAGATGGAACACGGCGTGTGGGCCAGGGTGCTGGGCTTTCTGACGCCGTGCTCAGAGAAGGCCTGCCTGAGGAATCAGAGGTCTTTGGAAACGAGCCGGCCAGCCAAGGGAGAAGAGACGGCCGGTGCAAATGTCTGGGGCCAGGAGCGTGTGGCCGGAGGGCAGAGACCCAGGGAAGCGTGGTGGGGTGAGGTGGGAGGGGCCGTGGGACCCAGATGGTCGCAGAGGCCTCGAGGCCACGGGGGACCTGGGTAGGTGCTTAGAGTTCACTGAGGTCGTGAATGGAGGTGCTGGCGGGAAGCTGGAGGCAGCGTCGCCTACTGTTTTGTCTCCTCTCGTTCCCACCTCCTTGCTCTGTGCGGGAGAGAGGTTGGCAAGGTGCGCGTGTCTACCCGGTCATTTGCACAGCCCGTCACCCCAGATCCCAGTGGGGGGCCTGAGGGGGGTCCAGCATCGCTTGGAAGCCGGAGTCAGGCTCACAGCTCAGGAGGAAGCAGTGTAGACCTGCCCAGTGCAAATGGCAGGGTTAGCCCATGCCACAAGCAGGCCACAAAGCCACGCCGCACCTCTGCTTTCCCACCCCTACCGCGGGCATGAGACGGTATCTGCCCTAGGGCCTTGCGGTAAGAGAGTCTGGGCCTGGAGTCCAGCCAGGCAAGCAGTTTAAAATGTGAGCTCGCAGCCAGGCTCGGTGCCTCAGCCTGTAATGCCATACTTTGGGAGGTCGAGGCGAGTGGATTGCCTGAGTCTGTGGGTTCGAGACCCACCCAGGCAACTTGGCGAGAGCTCGGTCTCTACAATGAATCAAACATTAGCCGGGCGTGGCAGCACGTGCTTGTAGTTCCGGCTACTTGGAAGGCGGAAGGATCACCTGAGCCCGGCAGGTCAAGGCTGCGGTGGCCGGGAACGGCCACTGCACTCCAGCCTGGGTGACGGAGTGAGCCTCCAACTCAGAAAAAAAATGTGGACTAGCATTGTCAGCTCTGCTCCTCCTTGGCATGTGACCTTGGGCAAGTCCTTCCACGTCTCTGAGCCTCAGTTTCCTGATGTGGCCGTGGCAAGATGTTCATGAGATCCCGATGGGGAAAGGTTTGTGTGAAACAGTAAGTGTGTGATTTGGGCTATTGGTGTTGGTTTTCACTGTGGCCAGGGCACGAGAGTCTGCACCCCAAAGATGCCTTCCTGAGTCCCTTGAGCATGATAGACTGAAAAGAGACAAAAGCAAAATGTGCACCACGCAGAAGTCATAGCAAAGTCCAGTGAAAAGGACTTTAAGGGCTACTTGAGAACTTACTGGCAACAGCGACGTGATAGGCCCTCTAAAGAAGAAAGTGCCTAGTACAGGTCATATCAACCCAGATCTATATCTAACGTAAGGGAGGTGATTGTTCTAGTCTATTCTGTGCTAGGCAGAGTCCCCTGGAAAGAGCTGAGTCCTGCCCTAGAAGAGAAGAAAGGACATCCTAGAGTGTTTCAGAAGTGGGCAGGAGATGGGCAGAAGACCCCAGCCTGGGAGGAAATCACAGCAAGGCAGACTGTAGCTCCCTACAGGAAAGAGCATCTCCACTGTCAGAGTTCTGTAGGGCTGAGCGGGCTTCCTGAGGTGTTGGGGTGGGGTCCCGGGGGACAGACCCCCGCCCAGGGCTGGGGTTTGATCCCTGGATCCATGAGGCCCCGCTGCTCACCCCACCTTGAGATCTGGATTCACGGAGGCAGGGAGCAGGTGCTGCAGTGAGTTGACACGGCTCGCAGACTTCCAGGCCCGGCGACACGGGTCTGAAGCCTGGCATCTCTGGGCCTCAGTTTCCCCACGCCTCGCTCACAGGACAGTGAAGATTCATCAAGTAAGAGGAGGTGAGGAGCTGAGCGTCGGGCCTGCCATGGTCGCCGGCGGGGGTCTGGGCTGCAGGCCTCTGTGTTCCGTCCGGAGTCTCAGGAGGGAAGAGGCCGGACCCAGCCGCCCGAGATGTCGTGCCACACCGACACGAAGCCGTCTCCTGGGAACGGGCTTCTCCCCGCCCAGCCACCAGGGGTTCCTTGCGAGCTGCCACGGCCCTGGAGATGGGGAACGGGTGCTTGGTGTCTCCGCCACAGCCTGTCGCTGCAGGCCCCAGCCCCCCGGGCTGCACGCAGCCTGTGCGTCCCCCGGCTCCTGCCCAAACCCGGGGCGGGACGCAGGCCTTCCTCATCCCCAGGAGACAGGCACCTCTGGAGGGCCAGCCCGGCTGCCTCCCCTGAGCGCTGGCCCCAGGCGCGGCCTGGTGTCCTGGACAGCGGACAGCAGGACTCAAGAGAGGCGGGACTGAGAGGAGCCCAGAGCCCTGAGCCCCTGGAGACCGCATCCCAACCTCCGGAGCCCCCTCTCCCGGGCGCAGGCCTGGGGCCGCTGGGGCCTGCCGGGCCGCTGCCAGCGCCCCACGGAAAACACCCGTCCTCTGCTGCACCGAGCCTTTCCCTGTGACTGAGCTGATCTCGGGGGCAGCTGGGACCCCCAGAGCAGAGGCTTCGGAGGGGTCTCCAGGCCCAGGCCGCAGCCGCACAGTCGGGGGCACTCCCAGAGCAGATTCCCAGGCCCGCTCCCAGACCCACCGCATCCGAGCCTTCGGGGTCTGAGTTCACAGACAGTCGAGACGGACTCGACCCCGGGACTCAGCACACCCCAAAGGTGAAAACCACTGCCTCATTCTTGCGCTGTGGGTCTCTGGCAGTTGGAGAGTTTTGCGGTCGTCCGCTCCTTTGGGCCATGGAACATCTTTTGGACTCGGGAATGTTCTGGTTCTGAAGGGAAGGCAGCAGGCTGGGAATCCTTAGAGCTTCTGAGCGCTCTCATTTCTAAAGAATCGTCCAAACTCTAGAGTGATGGGATGCTTTGGAGCAGAGCTTCTCCCGCGTCAGACACCTCGACACCTCCTGCAAAGCTTCTGCCTTGTCTGCCCTCATCCTACTGGTGGATTTTCATTTTTAAACTCAGTTAACCCATTTCTCTTCCTTTTGAACTTGTGATAAAGGAATCATTTTAGATTTGCGAAGATCTTCTCTGTGGTCTTCACCCAGCTTCCCCATGTTCGTACCTATACGATAAGTACAGTGATTGAAACCACAAAATTGGCCAGGCCCAGTGGCTCAGCCTGTCATCCCAGCACTGTGGGAGGCCGAGGCGAGAGGACTGCCTGAGCCCGGGGGTTCGAGACCAGCCCGGGCAACTTGGGAAGCCCTCGTCTCTACAACAAATCATAAAAACTAGCCAGACGTGGTGGCGTGCGTCTGTAGTTCCAGCGACTTGGAAGGCTGAGGGGGAAGGATCGCCGGGGCCCAGCAGGTGGAGGCTGTGGTGACCGTGAGCGTGCCACTGCACTCCAACCTGGGCGACAAGCAGGAGACGCCAACTCAAAAAAAAAAAAAAAAAAAGAAAGAAAGAAACCACAAAATTATCACGAATAAAATGTCTCCTTTCCGGTCCCAAATTCGATCCAGAATCCCATATTGCCTTTAGTTGTGGTGTCTCTGCCAGCTGCACCATTCCTCTGTCTTGGTGGGCCCCTTATGTCTTATTTTGTGTTTTGAAAGAACAGCAGTCAGTTTTTTTATAGCACGACCCTCAGTTTGGCTCTGCTGATGTTTTCTCATGATCAGAATGAGGTTTTGTATTTTGGGCAAGGATGTTGAGTTCTTCCCAAAGACCTCATAGAGGGGTACGCGTGGTATGTCTTATTACTATCGACCTCTGCTCTCTTTTATATTTGTACTAACTTGAGCCCCTGTTTTAAACTTAGTGCCCGAGTTCCACTAACCATAAGCAAGAGTATCCCCCAAACTGTGATGGGTTTGACGTGTTATGACTACTAAAATAGGAAATATTTTTTCTTATGCCCCTGAAAGCATCTCAGGGACCTCCAGGGTACAGGTACCACTATTGACAGACATTACTTTCAGCTATTTAGGATTTAAGTCAATAAGAAAAAAAACAGCCCCATTAAAAAGTGGACAAAGGACATGAACAGACACTTTTCCAGAGACGACATGCAAGCAGCCTGCAGACAAAACAGGCTCAGCCTCATTCATCATCAGAGAAGCGCAAATCAGAACAAGATGCCGTCTAATGCCAGTCAGAATGGCTGTTATTATTATTATTTTTAAAGATGGGAGGTACAATGCAGGGTTAGGTATACAAGCGGTCATTGTGTAGGTAAAGCTTGGGTCTCACTTTGGCCCCCCCCACCTGGCCTGAAAGCAGATGCCCTTACTGACGAGGAGTGCCCCCCTCCCTGGCTCCCTTGGCAGTTCCCCACGACTGCCGGTTCTTTTCTTAGAGCGTTATCTTAATTGTTCAGGGTCGCTTATGAGTGAGAGCATGTGATACTAAGTTCTTTGCCTCTGTGACAGACCACTCAGTATTATAGACTCTAAGTCCATCCAAGTTGCTGCGAAGTTCATAATTTGTCCTTCTTTATGGCCGAATAATATTCCATGGGGTATGTGTACCACATTTTTCTGATCCAGTCCTCTTTCGGTGGGCAGCACGGTTGGTTCCATGTTTTTGCCATTGTGATTAATGCTGCAATAAACATGCAGGAGCAGGTAGCTTTTTCATAGAGTGACTTGAATTCCTCCGGGTATATTCCCAGAAGAGGGAAGGTCGATTTTTAGATCTCTTAGGACCCGAGAATGGCTATTATTAATAAATCAAAGGACGGATGCCGGCGAGGTTGCAGAGAAAAGGGAGCACTCATACCCTGTTGGAGGGGGTGCAATCTAGTTCGGTCTCTGTGGAAAGCAGTTTCTCCAAGAACTAGAAACGGAATTACCCCTCACCCCGGAAACCCCAGGACTGAGTATGTACCAAAGGAACATCAGCCAATCGCCTGCACTCGTGTGTTGATCACAGCACTATCCACAATAGCCAAGACCCAGAGCCAACGCAGTACCCATCAATGGCGGACTGGTACACGTGCACCATGGAATACTGCACAGCCATGAAAGCGGCTGCAATCGTGTCTTTTGCAGCAACATGGAGGCAGCGAGAGGTCGTTATCCCAAGCGAATTAATCCGGAAACAGAAAGCCCCAAACTGCACATTCTCACAAGGGAGAGCTAAACACTGGGCACGTACGGGCAATAAAGATAGGAAGGAAAGATACTGGGGTGTCCAAAAGTGGGGAGGCGGGAGAGGGGAAAAGGTTGAAAACTACCTCTCGGGTACCACACTCACTATTGGGGTGGCGGGCTCAGCATCACACAATGTACCCATGTAGCAGATCTGCACATGTATCCCCGAATTCAAGATTTTAGAAGAAATGAATCGTTTAGGACTTAAGGAAGTGCAAAACGTTGGCTTGGTTAATTCTGTTATGAGTATCATCTCCAAGGAGTCATCAGAACCATGGCAACTCTCTGCCGGCTGCGTCTTTCTCCGAGTCAGGCTGCTGGCCGCGGAGTCAGCAACCAGGAGATGAGGTCCGCGAACCCTGTCTCAGCTTTCCAGCCTGGCTTCTGGGCCTTCGCAACTGCCTGGAGGGACGTGGCTTGCTCAAAAGACAGCTTTCTTAGCACCAAGAAATCGTGGCTAGTTCAGTAGCTTTGGAGTGAGGACCTGGACACCGACATTTCAACTGTTCCCAGGACTGGGATCCCCCTATGTGGAAACACCCTTGTCCTTTTGGCACCTGTGGATGTGTCCTTGTCCCTCCGGGCTGCTAAACACGATGCCATCGGCCAAGCGGCTTACAAACAACAGAAATGTATTTCTCACAGTCTGGAGGCAGGAGTTCAAGGTCACGGAGCCTGCAGGTCTGGCACGTGGTGAAGGCCCACTCCCTGGCTCGCAGATGGCTCCCACTGCGTCCTCACACGGGCTGGAGCGGGAGGGAGCCCTCCGAGGCCTCGCTCCTACGGGCACAAGTCCCGTTCCTCGCAGTTCAGCCTTCGTGACCTCAGAACCTCGCCAAGGCCCCGTTTTCTAATGTCACCGCCTTGGGGGTGAGGACTTCAGCATATGAGTTTCTGGGGACACCAACATTCAGGCCATACACTGGACGTCGGTCACACCTCAGCTGATAAATACATTTCCACCTAGGAATCGCAGAGGAACCCCAGACGCTGTGGGGTCTGCCCCCGAGAGAGCACCATGAAGTGGGAGCTCGTGCGGGGTCAGCGGAAGCCGTCACGTCCGTCCGGGCCACTGCACCTGACCCTGCCACGTCTGAGCCACGTCTGTTCTGTCTCCCAAGCCACCCAGATACGGCTCACTGGAAACTCTCCACTGGGCCAAACAGGGAAGGAGTTCCAGGAAACGCTGCTCCCAGCCTTTGTGGTGTGCCAAGCTGACCAACAGACAACCCAGCATGGCGGGGGCCTTGTCCAGCCGGCACACTGCGCTGGCCACACTTAACTTCTGAATAAAGACCACAGCACCACGCTTGTGTCTAACATCAGGCAGCTACCCCTCCGCCACCTGAAGGCACGCTACCCTCTCCCCCAAAGGCGACACATGTCTCAGCGGTCGCTTCATCTCTGTAGCAGAGTCACACGCCCCCTTTGATGTCTGCAACTCAAATGTGGAGATCCAGGTTTGCTACCGTCTGTCTGCTTTATGGTTCCCTGGGATGGAACTGGGAAGGGGAGCAAGAGAAGACAGATGAATCTGCACAAGCGTATGCATATGAAGGCCTAAAATTGCTCACAAACTCCACCGTCTTCGTTTCTGCAGCCGGTCCTGTGGCCCGAGCTGTGCTGGTGACTTTCGTCCCCCTCGTTCCATGTCCACATGCCTTCGTCTAAGCTGGGCTCCTGTGTCGCTCGCGGTTCATCCTGAGCCAGGATGCTGTCGTTTCCAAGTAGCCACAGGATGGGAGCAGGAGTCTAAGAGGTGGCCCAGAAAACCGCTGAGTGCATCCGTACTCCCCTCTGCCCTTGGGCGCTCTCTGGCTCGACAGTACCAGTTCTTCCTGACCGTGGAAAAGCACCTGCCTCTGCCTAGGGGCTCAGGGTATGAGTGGCTGGGTGGCAGTTTCAACTTCCAGATCAGTGGAACGATTTCTGGGTCTCCTGGTAGGAGCGTATCTTCCTTGAGAACCAATATCTCTAAACCAATCAGAAGAAAACAACAGGCTCATGGGACACGGGGGGTCACAGTAAGAAGACCCACTTCCACTTCCAGCCCTGAGCCCCATGTCTGTGGAGCCTGGGTGGGAGACACGCGCTAGGTGTGGGGCTGCCGTGTCAGGGCACAGACCCGGAGGATATTCCCTCAGCCCCGCAAATTGTTGGCACGCAGTTGAGAGTCTTCAAAAGACCACGGCTCGGTCCATCGGCCAACCGCTCCAGGGAGACGGAGCGGGGGTGCAAGGACCCGCTAACTCCATGAGCACAAGCCCGTGGCTGCACGAAGCATGCTGTTGAATGAGCTTTCCTGGTCATGGTTCTGGCAGAAACACCGCAGAGGGGAGGCAAATACAGGTCCAAAGACAGTGACAGTTCCAGTGATGACAAGCCCTTGCCCTCCCAGGCTGGGAGTGGTCCCATGTCGTCCCCTGCCCCCAGGCGTCCGGCTGGTGTTCCAATAAGGGCAGAGAGGAGCCCAGTGCTGGCCTCTGCTGTTGGCAGGATGGAATGTCAGCCATAGCTGTGGCCAGATCACCCCAGGAGCGGACATCCAGGTGTCGCTGAGCTCCAGCATGACCTCCCTCCATGACCCCACGGCCACTTTGTCCATGAGCCTATCGGGCAGCGACAGATGTGGCTGAGGAATGAGGCTGACCAGCGTTGCAAGACGGGTCATCTTGCCCCCTGACCACGAAGTCTCCTCTGCCGAGGCTGGCCTTGCCTGGTGCCATGGTGAGACACCAGGATCCCCACAGCACGTGCTCATCTGGAGAAGACCGCTCGGGCACCTTGCCCCAGGCCTTCTTGTCACTGATTTCCCAGCAGTGTTCCTTCCAGCCACCTGTGTCCCTGACCGTTCAGCCCAAATCACGAGCCACTGACCGTGAACCTAGGTAGATCCATACCCTTCTCTCTTCCTGAAGGCAAAGTGTTCTCACTCTTCTCCCAGAGAGGACTTCTCTTCGCCATCACCCTTTCGGGCCGTCCCGCTGCCTCTGTCTGTGGAGCGGTGTCAACGCGTCATGCCGTGCTCTCTGTCGACCGGCACGAATGTTTTCTTCCTGCACCACCTGGCTGGAGCGCCTTCTCATGAAACCATAGGTGTGAGTAGAGAAGCAGGGACGGGCATCTGTGCTGCTTGTCTGTGAGTCTCACTTGGACCCCAGCCCCCGTCCCAGCCCAGTCTTGTACACAGCACTTCCACGAGGACGGAGCACGGCCAAGGGCACCCGGTGTTATGGGCTGGTGGCCCAGACAGTCCTCAAGCCAGGCTGGGCAGCTCAGGCGGGAGGGCAAATGTGCAGGCTGTGATCTAGTATTCAGTGTGTCCCGGTTCTATCAGTGGCAAGCCAGAAGCCTTTCTTCTAAAGGGAAATGACCGGGCCAGGCTCCCAACTCAACCTGTCATCCCAACACTTTGAGAAGCTGAGGCGAGTGGATGGCCTGAGCCCGCGGGTTCGAGACCCACCCGGGCAACTTGGCGAGACCTCGTCTCTACAATAAATCAAAAATTAGCCGGACATGGTAGTGTGTGCCTGTAGTTCCAGCTACTTGGAAGGCTGAGGTGGAAGGATCGCTGGAGCCCAGCAGGTCGACGCTGGGTGGCGGTGAGCATGCCACTGCCCTCCAGCCTGGGCGACGCAGACTAAAAAAGTGGGAAAGGGGTTGACCCTCTGCAGATGATGACACAGCTGCTCCAACCTCCTGAGGGCCCTCACTGTGCTCCCCTGCAGAGGCCTGACAGAGGCTCTGTGGAGCTTTGCTGTCTGCCCCGACATGCCAAGTACCACTGGGTCTGCTGGGTCATCTGGCCCAAGCGGCAAAGCCATTTGGACAGCAACCCGGGCCTGTTGAAGAGCCTTTTTGTACTTGGGGTCTCGTTGAAAACTGGCAGCAGGGAGGGCTAGAGCCATGCTTTCCACACTGTCTTCACGTTCCCAAGAGGTCTGGTAGGCTCGCCGCCTCTTTCTCAGCGGCCCGAGAGGCCACTGCAACCATGCGTCCCTCTCCTCGGAGAGGACACCCTGACGTGCCCTCGCCTCCCTGAGCCCCCGGCAGTTTCACCCAGGTGGCAGCTCCTGAGTTATGCTGGGAAGCTCTCCCACCCACTTCCAGCATGTGTGTGATCAGGGTAGCTGAGACGCCCACCACTTCTTGCCAGGTCAAGTCGGCACGACGTCCTGGATGATGTGGACCACGGCTGGGTCCTCTACTCACGGAGGAGGGCCGGGAGCGGACGTGGCCCTCAGGGAAGGAAGACCAGGGTGCTGCTGTCCCTCCAGGTGGCAGCCAGTGCTTCCAGGCGTCGTAACCGACAGGTAGAGGGGAGAGCATGCACCACCAGTGGCAAGGGGCTATTCTGACCAGCTCTAGGTTACAAACAATGATGGGCAGCCCTGCTTCCAAGGTCACAACATGGCTCTTCGCTCTCCAAGGTCCGTGTATCTCCTGAATAGGCCAAACGCATGCGTCTGGGGGCGCGTGTGAGGGAGTCATCACCCCACACCCTTCCTGTTGGATGGTGGGATTTTTTTCTTTTTTTCTGAGTTGGAGTCTCACTGCCACCCAGGCTGGCGGGCAGCGGCACGCTCGCGGCCACTGCAACCTCGACTTGCTGGGCTCCGGCGATCCTTCTGCCTCAGCCTTCCAAGTAGCTGGA
Organism: Cephalopachus bancanus; assembly: GCA_027257055.1. NCBI lineage: Eukaryota > Metazoa > Chordata > Mammalia > Primates > Tarsiidae > Cephalopachus > Cephalopachus bancanus. The sequence continues at coordinate 259,813 of JAPVLO010001117.1, read as the reverse complement.
ACTATAGGCGCACACTACCACGCCCGACTAATTTTTTGATTTATTGTAGAGATGAGGTATCGCCAAGTTGCCCAGGAGGGTCTCGAACCCGTGGGCTCAGGCAGTCCACTCACCTCGGCCTCCCAAAGCACTGGGATGACAGGCTGAGCTGGGCCTGGATGGTGGTTTTAATCTATGATGCCACTCCTCCCATAATGCACTGTGGCTTTCGCTTTAGGATTATGATAGGAAGAAGCAGTTCTGGGGGCTTCCCTTTGGCATATCCTCCCCTGACAGCCCTCCTTCCTCAGGTCTGGGAACCAGCACGGAATTCTGCCGTCGTCCGCTCCAACTGTGCATTCTGGAACTGGGGAAATACCCACGGACGGGGTTTGGGTGTCCGCTGGGCCCACAGTGGCATGGGCTGCACCCAAACTCTGCTAATCGTCTCCAAACCCGACTCCAACTGGGGGATCAAAGAGCATCTGGGACCCTAGGATTTGCGCTGGTCCAGACCCACGTCCAGGAATGCCCGAAGTCTGGGTTTCCACTCCCCGGCTTTCCTTTGGGAAAGGCTAGAAGGAGGGCCAGCGTGTGCGTGTGGTGCCTTGCTTAAGGGGACCTGGCCTCCTCCCGCCTTGAGGGCTCTGGGTGGCGAACTGGCTTGGCTGTCCCGCTCCTGGGTCCCACACCCTATGCCGACCCCCCAGACCCCACCCTGGGGTTAGCCTTTCTTTTTTTTTTTGAGTTGGAGTGAGACTCTCTCGCCCAGACCGGAGTGCAGTGGCCGCTCCCGGCCACCGCAGCCTCGACCTGCTGGGCTCCGGCGATCCTTCCGCCTCAGCCTTCCGAGTAGCTGGAACTGCAGGCGCACGCTACCACACCCGGCTAATTTTTTTCTGATTTATTGTAGAGATGAGGTCTCGCCAAGTTGCCCAGGTGGGTCTCGAACCTGCGGGCTCAGGCAATCCATCCACCTCAGCCTCCCAAAGGCGCAGGATTACGGGTTGGCCTTTCTTAGCTGGCCTCACACTAGTGTTAGAAAGCATTGACGTTCCCACCCCGGACCCTCGATTCTCAGCCTCTTGATGTCCCTGCCCCGGGAGACAGGCCCAGCTCACCCTGGGCCCAGGCGGGGCGTGCGCGTGCATGCAGATCAGGCCCCGCAGTGTGTGCAGGCCGCGAGCACCTCGCTGGACAGCCTTGGTGGCCCTTGAAGGTTTGCACCACCATCCCCAGCCAAGGCTCAGGAAGGGCAGGCAACTCTCAAAGCCTCGCAGACGGAACCAGACCCCAGATATACCTGGCCTCAGAGTCCGGTTTGGTTCCAATTAAGTCCCTCCCCTGCTTCCACAGATGTCCTCGCTCGAGCTCCAGAGGGTGCCCAAGCCCTGGCGCCTGGGCGTAGGGACGCAAAGCCAGGGCAGCCCCTCCAGCCCTGCAGGTCCCAGAGGCATCAGAGATGGCCAGGCCCCACCCCCTCTTGCTCCCACTGGGGAGACCGAGGCTCAGCCGTCTGGGGAAACCAAGCTTTGAGAAGGAGCCTCTCAGTGGCTGGCACCAGGACACCGCCTGGACTGCAGGCAGCCTGTGTGTGTGCAGGCTTGGCCGGGGCCTGGCAGGCCCCCAGTGGATGCGGCCTCTCCCACCAGCGGGGTACCGCTCCGGCTCATCTCTGAGTCTCCATCTCATGACCTGGCCTCAGAGCAGGAGCATAAGAAGGTCTCAGCCCCGCAGCAGAGGGACAGATGTGGGGACGAGTACTGGAGAGCCCCCTGTGAAATATCTCAGCAGGCGTGGGGCTTGCGGGCACACATGAGCACCAGGTCCAGCTATTCCCCACCACTCGCTCTGCCCCTGCTGCAGAAGGCCTCACAGCCATGCCATGCACGCCTTCTCACGGCGACACACGCTTGCCACGCCACCGCCCCAGGGCACCCACGCAGCCAGCCCCCATGGAGGCCGTGCACAGCTGCTCCCAGACAGCTTCGCCCGGTCACGTCCCTGCCCGCAGCGTGGGGTGCGGGAGCCGGGTCCCACCTGCTCATGAGCACTGGCAGCGTGCGTCTGGCCCGACCTGCATTCAGGGTCTCCGTGGCCTGTCCGTCGCTTGACGTCAACCCCATGGGAGTATTTACACCACGGGAATTGTCCAGTGCTGCACATCAGAGCTTGCTGTTTTCCTTATGAACACTGACAGGCACCCCGCTGGCGGGGCCACCCCACACCCACCCTTGGGTGCCCCTCCCACACCTCGAGCTACAGTCCCTCAGCCACTCAGCTCTCTGTCCCATAGCAGAGCCTGCAGAGCCACACAGCCATGAATATACCCACACACTCCTCACACACACGCACGCACGCACGCACACACACCATTCCAGGCTCAAATCAAACATGCACACCCTCACATCCACTCAGCTATACACAAAGAGCCCGCACACACTCGCCCCTGTGCACACACAGTTGTCGCCTCTCACTGCCATGGACTCAGCTCCTCCCCCCAGGCCGAAGCCCCCATGGTGGACACACTGCCCAGCCCTACAACTTCTCCTGGAATTCCTGCCCCCTGGAATTCCACACTCATAGTTGAGCCCTCCCACACACCCAAACCAAGTGCACACAAAAAATCGCACGGCACGGACACACACTGTCACACCACGGTGCACACACACCCACCCCCGTGCTGCTGTTCACAGAACCACACACAGGACACGGTCAGTCACCACTGAAGACCAGCCCAGCCCCTCTTGGAGACAGGTTCAGACAGATACACACACACACACATGCACGCACACCCTGACAAACACGCTTACTCAGGTACACACGAATGCACCGTCCAAAGTCAGTCACAACCGGTCCTGCCCAGCCACTGTGTCTCACACACACACTCACACCCGCACACGCACACGCACGCAGGCTCTCAGTCGCCAGCACAGAGCCTCCATTGCCTTGAACGCCCTGACGGGTGGCTGCAAGATGTGGTGACTGCCGGTGTCCCAGGCCCTGGTCATCTCTCTCCCAATTTGGAACCAAATAAAAGATTAAGAAGAAAATAATGCCCAGGAGGCAGATCATTGGCAGTCATGCGCAGGTGTTAAATCACTCCCGGCTCCCAGCTGCTCCCACCCCACCCTGCCTCCTGTGTACGGGGGACGCGATTCTATAGCCCGCTGCCCCCACATCTCCGTGTTGGACCACGCCTACCCGCCTGGCAGCCCAGGCGCAGAACCAGCGCCAGGGAAGGAACGGGAGCACACCCAGGCATCCAGCACGTAGCCGGCCTCAGTGCCATTTGCAGGGCCTCGCAATCGCCCTGCGAGCGCAGCTCTGAGATTCAGGCCCACCTCCCAGAGGAAGCTGAGGCTGCAAGCAGGGGTGTGACGTGCCCAAAGTCCCAGGCAAGCCCTGCCGGGCAGGGCTTCTTCCCGGTCTGCGTCTCAGCAGGACGGGCAGAGTCAGGATAGGAGGTGCGGGGAAGGGGCGAGGCTGGGAGGGGCTGTTCCGGAGCGCTCTCACGGGGTCCCATCGCTGCCCCCCGTGCCGGCAGAGGGACAGAGCCCAGGCGGGGGGCACTGCAGGAAGCAAAGCCAGCTCCCCCTGAGGAAATGGTCACCCCGGTCACAAGCTGCCCTGGAAGGAGCCAGCACCTCGGGCTGGGAGTGTGCAAGCTGAGGTGGCCAGCCACGCTCCAGGGGACCAGCGACGGACTGGAGGCTTGCGTATGTCCCAGCATCCTGGCAGCGGCGACACTGGGCTCCGGGACCCTCATCACCCGGGGTGGCTGGCCCCATTCCGGGCAGACCGGGAGAAGTGGCCCCAGAGCCCACCGCAGGCACGTTCACAGGGGCCTGCCAGGCCCCGGCCACGCCCACCCGCCGGCTCAAGCCCCTTCCCGCCTTCTCCCTGCAGGGATGCCCTTCCCGTGGGCCCCAGCGAGCCCCCCTCCCCGTGGAAAGGCTGCTTCCTCCGGGCATCAGTCCTTGTCCCGGGCCCAACGGCCTCCCCTCATCTCACTGGAGTCTTCTGAGATGTGCCTCGAGGACACGGGCCGAGTCGTGTCCACCTGTGTGTCCCCAAGTCCCTCTTGCCCCTGTCCCCAAGCCCCGGGGACTTCCTGCCCAAGCCAGGCCCAGCCCCTCCATCCCCACAGCCTCCACAGGGTCTGCAACAGGGGCGGCCTCGCTCCGGGGATGGCTCCGGTGTGGATCAGCCAAGAGGGCAGCCCCCAGGCCGTCCAACCCCCTGGGCTCACGGGACAGCCTCCAGGAGGACCTTATCTGGACTGGCAGAGCAAGATCCTCAGGGGAGCGGCCAGGAAGGCGAGGCTTCTCTGCAAAGAGCCAGAGGCGAGCTGACCGGAAGCCAGGCCTCATCTCCCCGGGTGCTGTGGCCCTGCCAGCCTCCCCTCCTCCCATGCTTGCCTAAAGGTCGAGCCTTGGTGGTAACGCCGGACACAGGGCAGACGCCTCCTCCGTCGAACCACTGCCACCACGTGTGCTGAGGGGCACGGCAGGGCACAGAACAGGACAGATTCCCCGCCCTGGAGGAGCTGCGTGCCCCCGGGAGGGCAGGGACGCGCAGGCCGGCAAGAGCACCTGCGACTTGGCAGGAGGGTTAGTCCAGGAAGAAAGACAGGTCAAGAGCCGGGCTCGGTGGCTCAGCCTGTAATCCCGCGCTTTGGGAGGCTGAGGTGAGTGGATTGCCTGAGCCCGCGGGTTCGAGACCCGCCTGGACAACGTGGTGAGAACTCATCTCTACAATAAATCCAAAAATTAGCTGGGTGTGGTAGCGCGCGCCTGTAATTCCGGCTACTTGGAAGGCTGAGGTGGAAGGTTCGCTGGAGCCCGCAGGTCAAGGCTGCAGTGGCCGGGAGCGGCGATAGAGTGAGACTCCAGTCTGGGCGACAGAGTGAGACTCCAACTCAGGGATGGTGACCCCACATGCCAGCCACCCAGGTCATTCTGCGCTTCCCTGTGGCCCCTGGACAAAAGCAAAAGCAAACAGATGAAATGAGCCTCAACCATGTGAGTATTTAAGGCACTGAGTCCAAAGATGACCGTGTCGACAGGTAATTGACGTAAACGATTGTCGATAAGTGACTTGGCTTTCTGAAACATGCGTGTGCCTTTGATGCCAGTGCATGTTGGACCCTTACAGCCCAGCGGGGTTCTGAGCAGCCACACGCGAGTGCAGTGCAGGTCCAGGGTGGTCGGCTCTCTCGTGGTCAGGGAGGGCCTCTCTTGGGAGGTGATTTCTGAGCAGGGGCTGGAGGCCACGGAGTGAGCCCAGCAGCTCGGTAGGGAAGGGTTGTCCCAGGCGGAGGGAACCGCAAGCACAAAGGCGGCCAGGCAGGCGTGAGACAGCAGCAGGGGAGAGGGAGCCAGGGGAGAATGGCTGTGGCCACCATGAGGCCCCCGGCTTTTCCTCTGAGCAGGCGAGAGCCACGTCGGTGTGAGGCAGGCAGCTTGGCCGCGGCCCGGCCGGGCTCTGAGAGCCCACCCATCCCTGTGCAGCCCCAGCCCCAAGCCACAGCGGGCAGCCCTGCTCCACCGCTCAGCAGCATTGCATGCTGGGAGGGCCACGTACAGCACCATGCCGGGCCCATGGTGGGCATCCCTAAAAGCAGGCGTCGGCCAGCGCCTCCGAGTCTGGGTCTTCAGGGGAGACTCAGGTGCCCGGTGCCGAGGGCCTGGCTCCTTGGCTTCTCGGAAAGGCAGGTGGGCGGCCCCTCGCCCCCCTCCCTCTGCCCTCCCGACTGGGCCTGTTTCCACATTCCTGGAATGGCTGCAGGTGATAGATGGCTCTGCAGCGCGGCTGCCCTTGGGCTTCTGACCAGCAGCTTCCACTTCCTCTGCCCCACCCTGGGGGACTGGGCGGCGCCTCTGACCCCACCAGGAAACCTGTCCTCACCCGGGCAATCTCCACACTCGCCCACCCTGTGGGGACAGCCCAGCCTCTGACTCCAGAGGGCAAGACCTTCTCTTCCCCGTCCACGCGCCCTCCCCTCGCGACTTAAGGCCTCACTTCTTCCTCCAAAAACGAGGCTCTGAGTGCCGGCCTGAGCCCGCCCCGCCGCAGCCGTGGGATACAGCGCTGGACAAGACCGGCAGAGGCACCTGCCCCGTGAAGAAGGCCCTCGCGGCGGTGGGCGTCACTCAGCGAGTCCCAGTCCTCACTCCAGGCCTCTCTGCCTCGAGGCCACGAAGACCCCCTCTCACCCACCTCCACAACCCAGAATGGTGTCTTCTCAGGGGTCCGCCACTCTGGAGGTCTGGGCTCGTGGTGGACCCCTGAGGGGGAGTTAGGCCAGATGCAAGGAGGACTTCCTGGTCACCTGGGAAATAAGCCCTGAAATAGGAAAGGAGAAGACAGACCTCCTGTTGCCTGTAGAGCTTCAAACAAATGCTGTGAAAACTTTGCATCGCCAAGGGAGGAAAAAAGACGAAGAAAAGGTCCGTGGGCAAGACCCCACCTTCCAGCAGCAGCCGTCTCCTGAGGAGGGCTGGGACATGCGGTGCTACTGGCGGTTCACTTTCCCGCCTTCCAGACTTTCGGCCTCACATACACTGTTCCCTCAAGGGCCTGGCGAGGGACAGCAAGCAGGTGACGAAACAATCCCAGTTTTTTGTTTGTGCGTGTGTTTGAGTTGGGGTCTCACTCTTTGCTGCCCAGGCTGGAGTGCAGGGGCACGCTCCCAGCCACCGCAGCCTCGACCGCTGGGCTCAGGTGATCCTTCCGCCTCAGCCTTCCAAGTAGAGCCGGCACCTCTTAGAACTCCCGGGGTGGTTCTGTCTGGCTGGCGCAACCAGGAACTCACCAGGCGGAGGCAGGGCTGCTGTTCAGGCTGCCCCCGGCCCAGAGCACAGAGGCGGGCTCAAATGCAGACGCCCAGCTTGTGGGACGGGAGAAAAGGCCTTTGGGCAAGAGAGCAAGCAGTGGGGGAGGCAAGGGGCAGGAGAGAGCAAGCCCCCAAGGAGCCCCCGGCGGTAGAGGGGAGACCCCAGGAGGGCACGCCAGGCCCTGCACTGGTCCTGTAGGCACTGGGGAGCCACTGAGGGTGTGTGAGCAGGAGAGGGCGGTGGTGTAGGAAGAACAGTACGCTCTTCTGCCGCTCAGAAGTCCTCAGCCTTCTGTGAAAGGCGTCGTGATCTGGTGGTTCAGGGGAGGGCCCCAGAGCCCCACAGCCTGGGTTCAGATCCTGGGTCTGCCACTTTCTAGCTGTGTGTTCTGTGCTCAGGCTGGGGCCCGACCCCTCTGGGCTTCAGTGCCCACCCTAAAATTGCAGGGGATCCTGAAACGCCAGCCTCGTCGTGGGTCGAGAGCCTCGGATGAGCTGAAACGCGAAAACGGGACCCGGCACGCAGTCGGTGCCTAATAAGGGCTAGTCCTTGTTGCCCCTGCCCACCATCAGCAGCGTGTCTGAATCTCCCGCGTCACTCTGAGATCTTCTGTAGGGCAAAGACCCGCCCAGACTTGGGTCGACCTCCAGGTGGGCGCCATCACCGCCGGCGGGATGGAGGCGTGAGCAGCATCCGTCTGCCCTCAGGAGAGAGCCCCCAGGCCTCCACTGCTGCCCCGCCTCGCCCGGGCAGCCCAGGCCGCTGGCAACCGGGGACGGCGAGCCACCCAACGGCAGGGCCGTGACCCCACCAGCTCTTCTCCCTCTCAGCGACCCTGCTGGGGTCCCTGCGCCCCTATTTCACAGAGGAGGAGACGGAGGGTCCGAGAGGTGAGGCTCTGCTCCACCGGGCCCAGCGGCACGGCCGTCCTGTCTGGAAGCCCCACCGCGCCCTTCGCAGGCCTGGCCCCTCGAGGCGCTCGCTATCCATCTTCCCAGGAGCAGGGACCCAGGGTGGGGGGCCGGGAAGGAACAAGAAACCCTCTGGCTTTCTGGGATGCCTCGGCCCTGGAGCGCCAGGTGACGGGGCCGGCTGAAGCCGGAGCCCAGGTAAGGAGCCGTGGAGACGGGGCACCCGGCCTTTCATCCGGAGCCACGGCCAGCCCTCCTCCCCCAGTCCTCCCTGGGGGCCCGCGATCGCTCACCTGGAGCCACACACGAGCCGATTCTCAGGCCCACCTGTTGCCCGGCAGGCCTGCCGATCCCTGAGAGGGGGAGGGCCCCAAGAAGGGAGCACCCCCACCTCCAGCCCCCAGGCCGAACTTCTGAAGCCCTAGGAAAGCCCCAGACCTTGGCTCTGCCAAGCCTCGCCCGCCAGCCTGCCAGCCACCCCCTCCCCCAGCCCCGCTGGGGGCTGAAGCCGGAAGTCCAGAGGCCGACCTCGCCCAGCCTCGGTTTCCACACTGGGAAGGGGCAGGGGAGCTTCCCGCGCATCTCGAGGAGATGCTCCGGTCTGGGGCGTAAAGCCAAGGGCCCGCGCTGTTGCCTGCTGGCCTGCGCTGCTGGCAAGGCCCTCCCAACTGGGGAGGAAGCCGGCACCCCGCCGCCGCCCGGGGCCATCAGCTGTTCCTGCGGTTCTGAGCTGGAGTTTGCCAGGAGCTGGCAGGCTGGGTGGTCCCTGGGCGGCAGCTGGGAGGCCAGGCCCAGACAGCGGGCCCAGCCTTCGCCTGGAGCGGTGTGGCCTCTGTCTGCCCCATCCCGGGAGGGAGGGTGAGGCCGGGCCCTCCCCGCGAGCACCCGTGTGTGCCGGCTTTCCCCACCGAGGTGGAGGTGCTGAGGCTTGGAGGCCAGGACCCTGGCAGCACCGCGGGCTGGGCATCCTCACGGCTCTGAGTCCCAGGGGCTCTGGAATCTGTTCTTGCAGCGGCAGCCCCAGCCAGAGAGGGCACAGACGCAGCGCTGAGCTCCAGAGTCGCTGGGCTTCAGAAGCCAGCTTTTCTAGGAGAAGGGCGGAATGGGGGGTCTATACCCCAGAAAAGGAGGAAAGCCTCGGGGTAAGGATTGTCCGGGTGAGGGGCTCAGTGTGCATTCTCTTCCTTTCGTTTTTTCTTTTTCTTCCTTGAGGACCCCAGGCTCACGAGATTTTCCCAGAGTGGCCAGGGCCATCACCTGTCTCATACCCTCGCATCGCGCCGGCCCTGAGCACCGCTGAGGGAAGGCGGTGGCAGAGAACTCGGCTGGCCGAGGCCGAGGCCGGGGAGGAAGGAGGCAGCCTGGGACACAGGGAGACGCGAGATCAGAGGGAGCAGGCGAGCCGGGCGCAGGCAGGCCTCCACCCGCCCGCCAGCCGCAGGCCGCCTGCCCACCTCTGCAGAGCGCCAGCTCGCTCACCGTGGAGCAGCCGCCGTGCCGGCCCACCTCTGGGCCCTGCTCAGAGGAGAGGCCGTCCTGGCATTCGCCCTCCGCCGGGCGGTGGAGGAAACGGGCTCCTTTGTGCATTCATCCATTCACCCGCTCACCTTGCTCATTCGGCACCCACACAAATGGTTAGCCCCGGCCTGAGCCCTCCAGCCGTGCGTTAGGAACAGGGAGCACCGGGAGCAACATACGCTTTGGGGAGGAGCAGGACAGCCCATCAGCCGCTGGCAGTGAGTGCTGGGGCAGAGCTGAGACAAAAGAGAGACCGGAGCGGAGGCTTGGAGGAGTTTTACAGAAGAGGCAGCCTTTGGTCTCCAACTGGGCTTTGAGGGGTAAGCAGGCGTTTGCCAGAAAGAAGTGAGCCAATAGGGCATTTAGGTAGCAAGAGCAAAAACACAGAGCTAGAAAGGGGGTGTCAGGGTGTCTGGGGAGCAGGAGGAGCTCCAGGTGCCTGAAGGGGAGAGAGATCACCGCAGATGGGGGTGTGGTCCCTGGTGGGGTGTGCGACTCTCAGGGCCTCAAGCAGGGCTTCCCAGAGGCGAGGGCGTGGGTCGGCTCCTACCAGAAACACAAGGCACCGCCTGGGGTCGGAGGGAAGTCGTCACTGACGGGAGATGCTCCCTGACTGACAATGACGCCATCGCAAGTTGAGAAGCATTCAGCCGCCCGACACTCCTGACGCCGCCCCTGAGCCTCGCCTGCTCCCGCACGGGATCAGAACACCCACACTGACCAGAGCCGGGCAAATCGTCCAGCCCAAAGCCTGTTTTGCAACAGAGGGCTGAATATCTCTACGCAACTGACGGCATCCTGGGCTGGGGGTGACAGGCAAAATGGCTGCCCGAGTACTTGAAGCAGTTTCCACCGAATGTGCCTCGCAGCCGCACCGTGGCAAAGGCAATCGGACGTACGTCGGGGGCTGTGTCTTCAAAGCTGTTGGTCACCCACCAACGAGAAAGTTTTGTCTAAAACACGAATGCTAGCTGAGTTCGGTGGCTCAGCCTGTAATCCCACGCTTTGGGAGGCTGAGGCGAGTGGATTGCCTGAGCCCGCGGGTTCGAGACCCACCCGGGCAACTTGGGAGACCTCATCTCCACAATAAATCAAAAATCAGCCGGGCGTGGTAGCGCGCGCCTGTAGTTCCAGCTACTTGGAAGGCCGAGGCGGAAGGATCGCCGGAGCCCAGCGGGTCGAGGCTGCCGTGGCCGGGAGCGGCCACTGCACTCCAGTCTGGGTGACAGACTGAGACTCCAACTCAAAAATAAAAAATAAGAAAATAAAAATAAATAACTAGAACGCGAATGCTGACTGAGCAAGTTCCGAGGGGAGGACGCCGGGCTCGCTCAGGGGCTCGGCGACAGCGCTGAGGACAGGAGCTTTTTCTGACTCCCACTCTGCCACTCCTGGCACGTCGTGGTGTCACCCCGGGGGTCGCAGGATAGCGTTTCTACTTGCCACAGGTCCAGACCACACCCTCATCTGGCTTTTCACAGCGGTCAGGTGGGTCTCTCCCGCAGGACAACCGCCGTAGCTCCCGTGCCCCCCCGCCACGAAAGCGGCTCAAGCAGAAAGTGAGGGAGCGAAAGGGTTTTCTCGACTCGGCCCCTCTCGAGGGAAGTCACCCCAGGAGCCCCTGGAAGTCCTTCCCTGACGTCCTGCTGGCCAAAATGGAGTCTCGTGTCGGTCCCTGGACCAGCCCCTGGCCACAAGGAGTGAGACTGCCAAGGTCAGCCACGTCCAGTCAGGATTCATCCTCAGAATGGGCCTCGAACTGGCATCACAGCCACAAAATTCGGGCCCTACAACAAAATCGTGTCTGATCCGCCCTTAAAACTTAAAAATTCCCTTCTCACATCCTGTCCCCAGACCCTGCTCCCTCTTTCTTCCTTGCGCTTAACTCCAGCGGTCGTCTTACATCTTTTGTGTTTTCTTGGTCTTCTGTCTCCCACCCGAATATCAGTTTCTTGAGGCCAGGTATCTCTCTGTTTGGATTCACTACCGGATGCCTGGGCTCTAGAGGGGTATCCGGCACACAGTAGGCGCTCAGGAGATATTTGTTGAAGGAATGAGTATACTAGAGCAGAGCGGCAAGAAGCAACAGGCGCAGGCTGGAACAGCCGGCAGGCCCGAGTCACCAGGGACCTGGTGCCCAGCAGGAGACGCAGCCACGGGGGGCTTCAGCAGGGGCTGGCCAGGCACCATGGGCCATGAGTCTGAATATTTCCTCTTGGCAGGAGGCGTCAGGGCTGACGTGGAGGGACACAGCTGGGGACAAGAGAGGCGTTGTGGCAGCAGTGCAGATCTGAGCTAGGCTGGTGACACACAGAATTGTTTTCTACTTCTTCCCATGTTCGAGCCTCTCAGATGCTGGCCACTCGACTCCTTCTCCAGAATGACCTCATCAGAGCCCCACGTCCAAACCCTTCCCACCTGCAGGGCCCCCTCAGGTCCTCATCCTCCGGGAAGCCCTGTCTGCGGCCTTTAAACAGCAGGGCTTGTACAAGCACCCATCTGAGACTCTTTCACACCCTCGCTGGGCTTCGGGGGTACACAGCAGGTGCTCAAGCAATGTCTGAGTGAAGGAATCAGAAATAGCTAGAGTTGCTGGGTTCCGGATGGTACTGGCCCGAGGAGGGCAAGGGAGCTCAGACGCAGTGCAGAGCCAACCCACAGAAGCTTCTGGAAGCAGGTAGGGCTGAGTGGGCCTGACACCCAGCTTCCTGGAGTGAAAGCGAGGGGCGGGGCTGGAAGTCCTGGTTGAGGACTGCCGGAGAAAGCAGAGGAGGACTCCTGCCCGCCAGTTTCCTGCCGTGTGTTGGCATAACCAAGGCACAGGGAGCTGAGCCGTTTGCCCACGACCAGACAGAGTCAACCTTGGTGCTGCAGCTTTCAGATTCTTTTATTTTCTTTTTTAGTTGAAGTCTCACTCTGTCACCCAGACCAGAGCGCCGTGGCTGGGTGCAATTAGAAATATGTGTAAACTATTGGTCAGGACCTTTTCAGTTGCTTGTGACAGAAAATGTAACCCAAACGGGATTTTTTAACTTTTAAAAATTATCTGATTATCAGGACACAAACAGACATGTCTCAAAAGAAGACATACAAATGGCCAACAAACATATGCAAAAATGCTCAAAAAAAAAAAAGCAATAGATGCTGGCACAGATGTGGAGAAAGGGAACGCTTATACACTGTTGGCGGGAGTATAGATTAGTACAACCTCTGTGGAAAGTGGTGTGGAGATGTCTCAAAGAACTAAGACTAGATCTACCGTCTGATCCATTCCCAGGGGAACAGAGGTCGTCGTGTCAAAAAGACACCTGCACTCGCATTTTCATCAAGGTCCAATTCACAGTTTCAAAGATGTGGAATCAACCTAAATGCTCATCAACTGACCAGTGGGCAGTGAAAATGAGGTATATGTATCTATGCATATATGTGCGCGCGCACACACACACGCACACACTCACACACTGTGGATTGCTATTCAGCCATCAAAAAGAAGAAAATAACGTCTTTTGTGGCAAGTTGGATGGAACTGGAGAACGTCATCCTAAGTGAACCCAGGCAGGAACAGAAAGCCAGGCGCCGATGTGCTCACTGGTCAGCGACAGCTAAGGATCTGCACAGGGGATTTTTTAACTCTTGAAAATTATCCAGAATGGTGTCATGAGCACTGGAGGCTCAGAAGATCCCAGGAGAGGGGGAAGGGGTGCAGGGCAGAAGATCACAGAAAACCGGGCACAGTGTGCGCAGGTGGGGCTGGTGGGCACCCGTGAAGTCCAGACTGCTCTGCCGCTGTGCAAAGCAGCCGTGTCACCAAAAGCTGTTTGCACTCCCTCGGGCTCTTGAAGCGAGACAAATCAATAAAAATGCATCCGCGTGTCATCATCATTCTTCTGCTCGCATGCTTTGAAAGGTACAGCCCTTCCCTCACGGTAAGTCCCCGCACGGGTCGACCCCTCTGCACTGGCTCCTTCGTCAGGCAGGCTCCCTTTTGGAGCGCGGAGGGGGCGGCAGAGGGGTCAACTCCACGGCTCCCCAGCCCCAAGTCCCTGGGGGCAAAGAGGGCCCCACCACCTGGAATCCAGTCTCAGTTTCTGATGGACCAGACCGGAGTCACGTGATCCCCCTTGAGCCAACCCCTGCGGCCGGGGAAGCACAGCACAGATTGGCTGGAGCCAGGGCCATGGAGCCAGGGTGGAGCCCACCGGGAACGTGGGGGCTAGCCCCTGGAGAGAAGTGAGTTCACGAAGGAAGATGGGGCGTGTGCCCGAGAAGGGGTGATGGGTGCTGCAGGGACAAAGAGAGTGTCTGCTCGACAAAGACACTTCGTTCACACTGCGGAGACCCGGATGATGAGGACGATGGCAACCTCGCATTCACTGAGAACTCCCCTCAGGGAGATGCAGCTTAGAACCGCCACGAGATGCCACCTTCCGGGTGGGCACTCTTCTGGGCATGTCCCCTTTCTTGATCTCTTGTAATGCCCTCGCCTTCAGGACACACCGTTATTGTCATCTCCATTTTGCAGATGGGGAAACTGAGGCACAGAGAGTGTAACTTCCCCAATATCACACTGCTCTGAGAGCATTTCAAAGTCAGCCTCCCTCCACCAGATCATGTCACTGCCCTAAGGAGATGAGGTCTCTACAGGAGCTGGTCATGCGGCCAGGGAGACAAATCCAGACTCAAATGACAGAAACACTCACTTTGGGGGAAGAGCCAGAAACCGCCAACAGAGTGGCGACTGACCAGGGGCATGGAGGGGTGTTTGGAAGAGGAAGGAGAGGCTTCCTAAAGGAGGTGTGTTTGAGCGCCAGTTTCCTTATCCATAGAACATCCAAGGTGGGCTCAGATAATTTGATTAAAACGTTCCAAATGCTGGCCGGGCTCGGTGGCTCAGCCTGTCATCCCAGCACGTTGGGAGGCCGAGGCGAGTGGATTGCCTGAGCCGGCAGTTCGAGACCAGCCTGGACACCTTGATGAGACCTCATCTTTACAATAAATCAAAAATTAGTCAGGCGTGGTAGCACATGTCTGCATTTCCTGCTGCTAGGAAGGCTGAGGCAGAAGGATCACCAGAGCCCAGCAGGTCGACACTGGGGTCACAGCGGCTGTGAGCATGCCACTGCCCTCCAGCCTGGGCGACAGAGTGAGACTCCGACTCAAAAAAAAGAAAATTTCAGATGCTGGATGTCTCACCGCCTGTGGTTTTCAACTGCCAAACACAGAGCCGGGTCTGGTCTCCAAGCTTCCTGCCTCTTCCTATAGACCACAAGTGCCAGGGACTCCGTGCTGCCCAAGGCCACCCAGCCTGGAAAGGGTGGCATAGGTTTGCATCTTGGCTCCTCCATAAATTAGCTGCTGGGGATTGGACAAGTTCTCTGAGGACTCTTTGAGGCCTGGCTTTCTAGCATCCGTGGCCAAGCACTTCCTGTGCTGGAAAGCTGTGACGCATCCAGGGTCCGCTTCTGGCAAAAGTGGCGATTTAACCCCTACACAGCCTCAGACTTCTGTGAGTTGAGTTCTGACATCTGCTTGGGGAGTTTCCGCGTCCCTCTGCACCCTCCCTGCCCCCGCTACCCTCTGTCTAGCTCCAATCATTCATTTCCCCAGGAAACACTTCCCTGGTCAGGCCCTTGGGGTATAGAGAGAAAGGAGCCGCATCATTTCCCCTGGGGAGCTGGTCTTCAGGGGTCCGCCAGGCGCACACAGGCCAGGTGATAGGCGCCGGCCAGCACAGGAGCCTTGTGGCAGGGGCGGAATCTGGCAGTGTATGTCCCCTGCTTCTGCCATGCACCTGCCTTTCTCGTCTTCAAACCTCTGAGAGGGGAGGTAGCGGCTCACCGTCCCTGTCGCTCACCAGCTGCAGGGGAGTGGCGGTCACTGCCTTGGCTCGTGTGAGCTCGGTCGTGGCTGTTCACCGGTCAGGACTGTGCCAAGCCCTATGTGTTGTTGGGATGGCATGGACGGAATTTAACGGCCCCCAAGTGTCCTCAACCGCATTGCACTATGACGCGACGTTGAATCGGAAAGTTATTGCCGATGCACAAAAGCCCTGAAAACAGAAAAACCTCCATAAATGAAGCAAATGTTTATTGCAGGAAAAAGAATCCTATGTTCCTGCAGGGAGCCCACCAGATGCTGTACCCCTACCCAAAAGGAGCGTTCTCCATAAGCAGACAAACATTCATCCCACACCGAGCAAGAAAACACCAGCACTGAAATGTGGAGAATGCATGTCAGAGGCTTGGAAGAAAGTCCCGGAGGCAAACAGCAGAGCACACTTTTAGAAATGCTGCACCGTTCGTGGTCTTGGTGATGGTGCAGCAGGATATCAGTCACTGAGTCGAAAATTACTCTAAACATTCAGACTCTGGAGTAAGAAAGTTTTAAGACCGACCTACCAATGTATTTCTTGTTTGTCTTTCTTTGTATGCACAAGAAGGAGGATGGTAAAATCTAAGTAAGTCTAAAGGGCTTTTTCAATGACAATAAAAATGTCCAAGTGCATTTTTAAAATAAAGCATTACACCAATGCTTTCAAAAGAAATCAGCCTGTCAAAGTTTAACTGGAAGAATGTATTTATTCTCAGATGTATGTAAAATAAGGTGCATCTTACAGTCAGTGATGTTTTAGACTCAGTGGCATAGACCAGACTGTGAAGTGGGCTTTTCAGCCAGGGAGATGTGACAGGACTTTTCAGACAGAGGAGGTGGCATCACCAAGAGGGATGGACAAGAAAAAACTTGGAGAAGTTCCAGCTCAAAGAACTTCCCACAGCTTGGCGTAGTGGAGATTGGGATGGGGTGTCACGGCCGGCGGGGGTGTGAGAGGCAGGGGCGGTGCTGTGCTGAGATCCTCGTCCCGGGGCCCACCCAAGCAGTGGCGGGAGGACCCTCCTGCAGGTACACAGGAAGAGTCCGGCAACACAGAGCCATGCAGCGAGTGCCCAAAGGCAGGGGTTGAGAGGACAGGCTTTGGAGTTGATGTCCAAGTGCAGTTCTGTCTCAGCTGCCCACTTACTGTGCCTGTGACCTGAGAAAGGGACTGGACCTCTCCGCATTTCAGCATCTACGTCTATGAAGTGGAAGCCATGACAGCACCTTGCCCATAGGGCTGTGGTGAGGACTCAGTTGTTTGTGGCATTTCAAGTGCTGGTAGTCTCGGACGCAGAGTACGTTTGCGATCAACGTGATCTGGCTTTGTCTCAGAAGTCCCTGCAAGAGTCGGCAGTTTGTCCTTTTAATAAACATACTCATCCTCAACCACGCGCCAAGCTCCATGCTGGAGCTATAAAGATAGAGAGGAGTTCCACCTCTGCTCCTAAGCCCACATGCATGACGCCTCTGCCAGGGTATTAGCGACCCCTCCGAGAGAGCCTCAGCAAAACTGAAAATGCAGCTTAAAGTGATTTATTGGAAGAATTGAGGTGTGAAAGGAGCTGAGACCGGGATATTCAGAGGAAATCAGGGCAGAGTTTCTTTCTTTCTGTCCAGAGTGTGCACTGGTTCTAGGCTGGAGAGTTGTAGATAGCCTAGGCGTCGAGAGCCAACGTTCTAGAATCTGCCCCTCACTAGCTGGTGATTTTTTTTTTTTTTTGAGTTGGAGTCTCACTCTGTCGCCCAGAGTGGAGTGCAGTGGTCACTACCAGCCACCGCAGCCTCAACCTGCTGGGCTCCAGTGATCCTTCCACCTCAGCCTTCCCAGTAGCCGGAATTACAGGCGCACGCTACCACGCCTGGCTGATTTTTTTATGTATTGTAGAGATGAGGTCTCGCTGCCCAGGTGGGTCTCGAACCTGCGGGCTCAGGCCATCCACTCACCTCAGCCTCCCAAATTACAGGCTGAGCCACCGAGCCCGGCCTAGCCGGTGATTTTAAACCTGCTCTTCTGTCTCTCCAAGCTTCCTCACCACACAGACAGTGAGAAGAATAAGGAGACTTGTGGGGAGGGTACGATAAACCCTTGGAGTTAAGTGCTTAGAACGGTGTTGGGCCCAGAGCAAGTGCCCGATAGACGGCAGTTCGAGAATACAGTGTGGACAGGTTCTCCTGGCGTGACTCAAGACAAGAGCCCCACCTGCCTCCTCCTTTCAGGCCCTGATTCCGAACTCAGGGTGTTCTCGGTGTTAGCTTGGTGATGGGAGGATTATGTCTCCTCACACACAGCCACCCCTGCCTTAGACTGGGGCCCCCGACAGCTCTGCTCCAGAAGATGGGTTCTTCCGCAGCTTTGAGGAGGGGTCTCTTCCTGGCTGCATGCAACACAAGACGACTCCGCCTGTCCAACTCCATGAACTGTCCCCTTCAACTTCTCCTGGGAGAAACTCAGGGCTGCTGGTGCTCTTACTGTCCGGCCTCTGTGGCTCCATTTCCATCCATGCTGAAGATGAGCTTCACACCTCCTGAACTGTATCCAAGCCCTGATCCATAAGAGAACCAGCAGAGAGGAAGGTTCTAATAGCATGAACTGTGCCATTGCCTGGCTCATTGCATGTAAATTTCAGTGTGACACCATCAGCAAGCAACATTTGACTTCAGGTGGGATCAGTTTGGTGTTTGCCCTTCTTCCTACCCTCAAATGCACAGACTCAGACAAGTTTTGGTCCTTGATTCATGGGAATTCATCAAACCAATAGATAAACTATTAAACACAATGAAAAAGCTTAGCAAGGTTCCTGACTGTAAGATCAATATACAAAAGGCAATTGTGTTTTATATACCAACAAAACAACTTTTGAAAACATTGCCTTTCATGGCACATTTGTATTATCCAGAAAAAAATACAGAGTACCTAGGAACAAATCCAAGAAACTATGTGTAAAAGCTGCACACAGACAATTAAAATGTTACTGAAACATTTTAAAGATGATCTAAATAGATGGAGAGATATTTTATGATCACAAATAGGAATATTTAGTATTGTAAAGGTATCAATTCAACCTCAAATTGTCTATGGAGGCAATACAATTCTCATTAAAATCCCAACAGATTTATTTGGGGGCATTGGCAAGCTGATCCTAAATATTATTTGGTCCACAAAAAAAAAAAAAAAAAAATTAGAGCTACTAAAGTTGTAGAGAACAAGATAAATATACAAAAATTAGTTGTGTTTTTATACACTGGCAACGAACAATTCAAAAATGAAGTTAAGAAAAAAATTCTATTTACAGTAGTATAAAAGAGAATAAGATACTTAGGAGCAAATTTAACAAAAGAGAGCAGGACTTGTATGCTGTTTATGTATCAAAAGACTTAATACTGTTAAAATGACCATAATTCCCTAATTGATCTACAGATGCAAATAATCCCAATGTAAATGCTAACTGCCTTTTTTGTATAAATGGACAAGCTGATCCCAAAATGTATATGGAAACGTAAGCGACTCAGAATAGCCAAAACAATCTTGAAAAAGAACAAAGTTGAAGAACTCACACTCTCCAATTTCAAAACTTATTACAAAGCTATAGTAACAGTAATCAAGACAGTGTAGTGCTAGCATAAAAGTGTGTGTGTGTGTGTGTGTGTGTGTGTGTGTAAAATAATTGAAAGTCCAGAAATAAATCCATACATCCATGATCAATTGATATTAACAAGGATGCCTAGACAATTCAATGGAGAAAGAATAGTCTTTTCAACAAATGGTCCTGGATATTCACATGCAAAAGAAGAAATTTGGACCCCTACTTCACACCACATACAAAACTTAACTCAGAATGGGTCAAAATCCTAAGGGTAAGTAAGAGCTAAAACTACAAACTCCTTAGAAGAAACCATAGGCGTAAATCTTTGTGGTTGTGGATTGAGTAAGGGTTTCTTATATGTGACACCTGACGCACAACTCACCAAAGGAAAAGCATAGATAAATTCGACATCATCAGAATCAAATACTTAAAGAAAACGCATCCAGGTGTGGCGACGCACAGCTACAGTTACAGCTACTCAGGAGACCGAGGCAGGGGCATTGCTTGAGGCCAGGAGTTCCAGACCAGCCTGGATAACATAGTGAGATCCTGTCCTGCCCCCCGCCCAGAAGCAAGAAAGAAAAAAAAGGAAAAGATGGCCCACAGAATGGGAGAAAATATTGGTAAGTCGTACATCTGGTCGGAGTCTAGAACTGAAACAGATAAAGAGCTCTCACAATTCAACAATAAAAGTGCAAATAATCTAATTTAAATGTGCAATTTGAACATTTCTCCAAAAAAAGGTATAAAATGGCAAAAAAAAAAAAAAAAGTGAAAGGACACTCAACACTATACACAAAAGCTTGTCCATACACATTTATAACAGCACTATTCACAACAGCCAAGCAGGGGAAACAAGCCAAATGTCCATCAACAGGTTAGCTGACAAACAAAATGAATATCCCCACACTGGAATATTACACAGCCGTGAAAAGGAATGGAGTGTGACACATGCTACAACAGGGATGAACTTCGAAAACGTTAGGCTAAATGAAAGGTCATCTGTTGTATGACTCCGGTGATAAGAAATGTCCAGGATAGGCAAATCCATAGAGGCACGGAGCAGATGTGAGGTGGCTTAGGGCAGTGGGGAGTATTGCCAGTAGACACAGGGTTTCTTTTGAGGATGACGATATTCTGGCTGTGATAACACTCACAAAATCCAGTTAATATGCTAAAACTCTCTGAATCGCGCGCTCTGAAATGATGAGTTTTATGGAATGTGAAATATATCTCAATTCTAAAAGGAATAAATACCATATACATCTATGGGAGCTAAGAAGAAACAGGCCATGCCTGAAGAAAGCTACAGACGCCTCATCAGATATCAGCATGTGTTATAAACTCTAGCACTTAAGAGAGAGATGCCTGGGTTTGTGTTAAAATCTTGCAACGGTGCTACCACACTACTGCACATATTTTCATTTCGCGACAGGCCTCCATGAGAATGCCATGGACAGCATTCCGCAGATGTTTGCCTGCGTCTCCATCCCAGGCACCCGTGAGGTAATCCATCATCCTGCCAGCGACACGGCAATGTGACAGACCCACCCCCCAGGCCTGTTGAGGGCCAAGCACACCGGCACTAAGGGGCGCATAGATGGGAGCCAGCCAACAGCTGTTTCCCAAGGTGTGGTCCCTGGGATCACCGGGGGGGGGGGCGAGTAGGAAAAGCTGAAGCTGTCTGGGTCCCCTCCAAGCCTCCGGTGTCGGAAATTCTGCGGGCGGAAACTTCCAGATCCCGACAGGGCAGGCTCACTGTGCAGTTCCTCTGCAAGGCACCAGGAGGAACTGCCATGGAGGTTGTAACGGTGTGCCGTCCAAGCTCACCTGGAGTTTTCCCGAGCTGGAGCTCTTCTGGAGATCGTTCCGGAAGGGAGTAGCATGCTTTGATTTTTTTTAAGATGCAAAGACTTGGGATATTGACGACCTAAAGGATTTAGAAACCTTCAAAAGTCCTGGAAGAGACAAAACGCTTCAGACATTGACAACCATCCGCCGTTGAACAAGACATTTGGCTAACGGATGCGCAGGACTTTGTTAAAATCATGGACCGATACCTTGAAAATAATCCAACCGCCTTCCTAAGAGCTGCATGAAAAGGAACTTAAAAAATTCGTACTTCCCACATCCCAGAGTCCCTTGGTCAAAATTTTGACAGACTCTAAATGATGTCTCAGAAATTTTCAGCATTGTCTGATCCTGCCCATTATTCTGGGAAAAGCCAGGAAGCCAAATCCCTGACCTGCGTTTTAGGACATATTTCACTGAGTGTTTGATCTTGTAAACACTATAAGTGTAAATGCACTTAGGACAAGATTTCAGGGGTGAAGTATTCGTTTGCAATTTCGCTCCAATCATATTTGATATGAAAGCACAAGAAATTTTTTCAAACTCTTGAGATCATTACAAATGCAATGACCGGTTTGAATAAAATCGTTTCTAAAATCACATGGAAAAACTTCCAACCATGCTTGCGTATGCTCAGCATGCTCTCATGAGACTTAGTTCCAAGTTCCAGTTTTCTTCAGTGTGTTCTTGTTTTATTACAGACAACTCCCATCCCGGCACCTGCCAGTTACCCTTTACCCCCATTAGAAATCATCTGTAGCACACAAATGAGGGAAGCAAGGTGTTCCCCAGGCCAGACTCCTTAAATTCAAAACCTGAAAACCTAAGAGCTGCTGTGTGTATCCACGATCTTGCTGACGCCAAGTTATGCCAAAGCCCCCTCTAAGTTTGCTGAAACGTGTCTGCATTGAAGGAGAGGTTTAATATATTAATATGTTTTAATAGATTGCCACATTATTTTTCAGCCTTTGATGTTGTTCATGTAGTCACTCTTTTACTGAGAAGAAAGTGAAGGCAGTTCATGGGGTTTGGTCCCTACACACACATGACACCTTCACAGTGGGGCGAGGACAGGAGGGGCTTCATTTTGGTTCAAGGCCCCTCTGTACAGGCTCAGAAAATGGCGTGCATGCTATTTTTCTCTGAACTGCCGGCACAGGGCTTTCTCTTCTGTGACATCCAATCTCTTTTTCTGAACTTAAATTCCTGGGAGAAATATTTTACGTGGAACACAACAACCGCTGCTAACAGTGACGGTGACGGTGAAGATGGTAATGATAAGACCTGTGCAAGAAGAATTTGGCCTCATTTTTTTTTTTTTTTTTTTTTGGGAGTTGGAGTCTCATGCTGTCTCCCCTGCTGGAGGGCAGTGGCACGCTCGCAGCCACCCCAGTGTCAACCTGCTGGGCTCGGGCGAGCCTTCCGCCTCAGCCTTCCAAGTAGCCAGAACTACAGGCCCACGCTACCACACCCGGCTAATTTTTTATTTATTGTGCAGACGAGGTCTCGCCAAGGTGCCCGGGCTGGTCTCAAACCCGCGGGCTCAGGCAATCTACTCACCTGGGCCTCCCAAAGTGCTGGGATGACAGGCTGAGCCACCGAGCCCGGCCTAGGCCTCATTTTAAAGGCCAATGTGTGTGTTCTCGCTGTCCCCATTTTACAGATGAGAAAACTGAAGCTCAGAGCAAGAAAGCACATCACCAAGTCATGCCACCCACAAAATACGAACCTCACTCCTGCAAGCAGGTGGCCACTAGAGGTAGGTCAATTGCTGGGCTGAGTCCGCTCTCTCCTTTCCCACCTCGAGCCAGGGTGCCGGGATGCCAGACCTGAGAGGAGTTTAGCCGTGCGACCAAGAGCTCCACCTCACCGACCCTGGGAAGGCACATGTGGTTCTCAGATACAGGCATTCTGATGGGAGTTTGTGTATTAAAGTAACAGTTGGGGCACCTTGTTTGGTGTCTAGAACGGACCACACGCAAGATGTAAAGAATTCAGATCAAGAAATACCCCCACCCCACCCCATCAACCATTGCGACTTACGGCAGCCAAGGAAGCCCACATGGTTACCATGGAAACAGTGTGAATGGTTTGAAACGAAGACTCTGTTGCAGCCTGAGGAAGGAAATACCTTTTGAACTGGAGAAAGTGTGGAGCCGGAAAATACTTTATGCAACTTAGTGGACGATACAAAATGTGAACCTTAGTCCTGTCTCGCCCTGATCACTGGTCAGAACCCTTCACAGAGAGAGAGCCCAAGCCCCTCCAAAATTGTAAAGCAGCCAAGATGAAGGATATGACCATACCCACACCAACTGTGTTGCAGAGCACCCAGGGAAAGCCGTCGGAAATGAAGATTTCCAAGCCCCAACCCCTTGATGCTGGGGGGCAGGGGGCTCGTTTTGTCTGTTTGCTCTGCAGCCTTCTAAGCCATTCTCGAGCAGGCAGCGGGTTAATTTTCCTCGTAAGCCGGGAATTAGAGCTCACAGATTTTGGGAGTTTTTATTGTTGTTGTTTTGTGGTGGTGGTGGTTGTTTTGAGACATGGTCGCCCTCTGTTTCCCAGGCTGGCCTCAAATTCCTGGATTTCCAGGGATCCTCCCACTTCGGCTTCCTGAGTAGCTGGGACCACAGGAGCCCCTCGCTGGGCTCCAGGGCCATCGGCATGATGCAAGTAAGCCATGAGCTTGAGGAAGAACACCCTAGGCCAAAAGCCACTCAGGTTTGCAGTTCCGGCTCCCAGGACCCTCACCTGCCCCTCCACCCGGCAAAGCCCATGCAGCCACTGCTCTCCCATCGTAGACGGGGAACTTAGTCTGGACACACACATGCTAATTCTCCCACTCGCGTCCTGTACCATTTAACCCGTGGCAACAGCTAACAAAACGCCAGGTCCTGTGTTAAGCCTGCTGCATAGACGAACTCGTTTAATCCTCACCACAACCCTGGGAAGTCAAGGCCGCTCGCACCCTCACGGAGGAAACTGGAGTTCAGGGACGTGAAGCAGCTTGCCCAGGGACACAGAGCTGGTAAGTGAGGAAGGCCACCACGCAGCCTTGCTCCAGACCTGAGTTCCCGAACGCGGTGATTCGTGAGCATCCACGCGTTCCCTCACTCATTGCTTCGCTCGGTCCGTGACATTGTGGGCTCCGGGATGGCGTGCACGGCCCAGAGGCGGTGTGAGACCCACCGTGGACCGGAAGGACACACAAGCAATCTCTTCACCCAGCTCTTTAATGTTACTACTTTTGTGCCCTTGCCTGTGCAAAGACTAAACCCTATTTTTATAAATATAAACAAATACCAATATATTATTATTCAATTTAATATTATTCAATAAACTGAATTTTATAGATAAAAGCTGGCACATAATTCATACGAGAATAGATTGCAGAAAACGGGGCTGTATATCAAGTTTTTTTACTTATAAGGGCATGTGGTCAAAACAGCTTAGACCCCACTGGTTAGAAGAACCTCTGTTTGGGGCAAAACGGAAGTGAGAATGCCACCTGCCTCATGGGGTTGTTTGAGACGAAACAGGTGGGTGCAGAGGGGACACGCAGCCCAGTGCCGGGCTCTAGTACCAGTCCCTAGAGACCCGGAGGACATTGAGCACTGGACCCTGGCCCAGGAATCCACTGGGACAGACTTGGAAACAGGTGATGGCTGAGTGGAGGGGAGGCCCTGGCAGGGGCGGCTGTGGCCCACGGGGGATTCGGCCGGTCTTCCAAGAGGAGGAAGGCTCTGGGTGCAGCCGTGGCGGTGACCAGAGCTTCGGGTGACACGGGGGAGCCCGTGGGCTGCAAGGCAAGCGAGCTGTGTGTCGCTGACTGGGCACCTGCTGTGTGGCCGGCACGGTTTTCGCCACTGGGTAGACAGCAGCGGACCAGCTAGACCCAAGGCTCTGGCCTCCCGGGGCCGACAGCAGAGAGCAGGGTGGGCAGAGAGGAAGGCTGAGGGCCCTGGAGTGGATGTTCCTCGCACAGGCGCACTGGGCCAGGACCCAGGCGGCGAAGGAGCCAGCCTCGGGAGGAGCGCCACAGCAGGAGGAGGGAACAGCCGGTGCAAAGGCCCGAGGAGGGACCGTGGGAGGCATGCCCTCGGAGCAGCAGGGAGGCCCGTGGGCCGGGGCGGAGGGAGGGAGGGCGAGGCAGAGCGAGAGAGGGGCCAGATGGTGCGGGCCTGGAACCCGTCACGAGGGCTTTGTCTCTGCCGCCGAGGAAGGTGGGAGCCACAGAGGACGTGGAGCCGAGGAGGGAGGCGGTGTATCTTCCGGTTGGGTTGCCTGCCTTCTGGCTGCCTGAGAAGGGATCTTGGGGAAGGAAGATGACCCAGAGGCTGTGGCGCTGATCCCGACAGAGGCTGCAGCTTGGACGGGGAGGTGGCAGGCCGTGGGCGGGGGATCCCCTCTCCCCGTCTCCCAGGGAGGCTCCTCCGGACTCGCCCCATCCCCACCCCTCCCTGCTCCCCGGCCAGGCAGCACTTGCTCAGGAAGCCCTGCCCGTTCCCCCACCCCCCGGGAAAGGCCCCGGCTAGCGGAAAGAGACGTTCAGAGTCCGCCAACCCTACAATTACCTGTAAGATGGATCCTTCGCCTGACAGGGTGCGGGAGGTGCGGAGCCTGTTATTACCAGGGCCTAATTACAGCGTCTCGGGCTGCAATGCTCCCTGCAAGAGAAATACCAAGGGCCTGCAAAGCGGGGCTAATTGCTCCCTCCTCCTCCCTTCTTTCTGTCAGAGCGTTCACTCAGCAGGAATAATGACACATCTTCCCCCAAGGGGCTGGGTCACAGGCTTTGCTCTTCTCCCAGGGCTGGAAGCCCAGCTCCCCGCGTCTGAAATTGCCAGCGGGCAGCTTGGATGCCGGCTTCGAGACCGGGCTGCCCTGGATGAGACTTCTCCCGGGGCCTCTCTTTCCCGGGTCCTGAAGGCCGGCCTCGAGTCCCAGCACGGCCCGTGCCGGCCAGGGGCCTCCAGCCTGTCGAGTGTCCGGAGCTCGCAGACTTGAGCCAAGGACGTCAGGCCTGGGCGCCTCAGGGTCCGCGTCGGCTAAATGGCTCTGTCCTACCGTCCCATGGGCTGGTGGGGAAACGATTGCAGGCTGGCCCAGCCTTTATCGCATGCAGGCACCAGGCCAGGGCCCCCAGCTGGCACCTGGATGCCGTGGAGTCTCCTGTGAGGAGTGGAGTGCTGAGGACCTACTGTGTGTGCCCCACACAAGGTCCAGGGAGTCTCTGTTGAGTGAGTGACCTTCTCCCAGCGACATCTCACAGTCCACCTAGAAAATGGAGAGTTATTGTTCCTCTTGCACCGATGAGAAAACTGAGGCCAGAGTGGGCAGTGCTTCTCCCGGGATTGCGGTCACAGGGTTTGGGGTGTGTGTGTGTGTGTGTGTGTGTGTGTGTGTGTGGTCACCAGAACCTGCGATCCTGGAAACAGGCTGTCAGCAACAGCCTCCTGCTGTGTGACTCTGGGAAAATCCCTCCTCCCTTGGGCCCTGGGTTCCCCCACTCATCTTCGAGTTTCCCGTAGACGGCGCTGGACGGGACCAGAATACTAATGCCGGCTGCCTGACGGGAAGGCCGTGTCCATCTTTCTTCCCACTGCCTGCCGCCTGGAGAAAGTGTCTTTGATGCCGACCTGACTCCAGCTGCCGCCAGCGCTGGCCTGCCTGCTTATTCACCAAGAGGACGGCGTGGCCACAGCCCAGGGCAGATGTGCCTGCAAACGCCCGCCGCCATTCCCCAGAAGTCACTGAGCTGGCTTCGACTAAGACTTTCACGGGTGGTGTGTGATGTTGGCTTTGGGGGCTGTTGCTCGTCTCTTCCCGGGCGTTTTACCACATTTCCGTCTGAGTGCAACAAGCGCACGTGTTTCAAGAAAAATCAGGCTAAAAGCAAGGCCTTTGTGGGTGTGGCAGCAACGAGGGGGGCAGGGCAGCTCCGAACGGCTCAGGACCACCTTGGGGGACCCTCCGTGGGGTCCCCAGTGCATCCAGCCCCGAGAGGCTGCAGGCCCGTGAGCTGAAGCCTGGTCCGGTCAGTCTCTGCCCTCAAGTCACGGCTCTCGCTGGCAGCGCCTTCCCCTCCCTGGGCCTCAGCTCCCCCATCTGAAAGGGGAAAGGACTGGCCAGAGTAGCCCTCCTCTCTCAGCCTCTTCAGACCCCAGGCGGACGGCTCCGGGCCTGGGTCCCCACCGGGGCCCCGGCTAAGTGAGATGTCGGCGGGCAACAGCTCCATCAGGCTGATGGGCTAATGAGGGGGCCCTGACAGCCCTGAGGACCTGACATGTCTATTCTCAGGAAACGGCACATCTGGTTCCAGCCCGGCCTTCTCCACACCAGCTGCCCGGCCTCCGCAAGGCCAGGAGCGTCTGCGCCTGACAGATCGCCCTTCTGATATCTGTATTACTGCTGTGAAAAGACGCCACGGGGCTCCTGACCCCCCATCCCTTCCTGGAGAAAGGCAACCCACAGGGCGTTCCGATGTCAGCCAGGTTAAGGACGTGACACCACCGGCAGTTCCTGGCCAGAAGTTCCCCCTGTCACTCGGATGTCTCCATAAATAACGCCCTGCTCTCTCCGAGAAGTCCCGCTCGGGCTGGGGCGTTTCAGGTTCTTGCATGACGTGCCGCTGTGTCCACGTTTCCTACCGGAGGTCAGCTCCTTGGACGGGTTTCAGGAAATAAGGATTTCCGGAAAAACCAGTCGATAAACAAATTCAAGTACCACGGACTGGACACACCCTCCGAGGCCTAAGGTCGAAGTCATTACTCTCCCCCTTTCCTGCAAAGACACCCTGAGAGAATGCACATGAGCTACCATTCATTCAGTCACCCATTCATTTGTTCATCCCAGAGCGAATCTACTTTGTCTGGTCAGGAAAAAGCTTGATGGGCGTTACATTGAATCTGTGGATTGCCTTGGGTAAGATGGACACCTTGACAACCGTTTTTCTCAGACCTGGAAGCAACAGTACAGAAACCATATGGAAACAAAAAGAGCCCTAATAGCCAAAACAATCCTCAACAAAAGGAAGAAGGCGGGAGCTGTCACACTTCCAGACTTTAAACTTTGCCACAAGGCTACGGTATCCAAAACAGCCCGGTAGTGGTATAAGAACAGACACACAGGCCCTTGGAACCGGGCAGAGATGACGAAAGCAGAAACTCGGTCCCCGATCAGCTCATTTTCGGCAAAGCCACCCACAACAACCCCTGGGGAGAGGAGATTGTATTTAGCAAATGGTGCTGGGAAAACTGGCCGCCCACATCCAGAAGAATGAAACTGGACCCCTGCCTGTCACCATATACAAAAATCAACTCTAGATGCATCAAAGACCTGAAAGTAAAACCTCAAACTTTAAGAATCCTAGAGGAAAACGTAGGAGACACCCTTATACGCATGGAAGTAACCGGAAAAGCTAAGATAGACAAGCGGACCTCTCAAACTGAAAAGCTTTTGCGTAGCAGAGAAGCCATCAAGAGAGTGGGGAGACAGCCCACAGAATGGGGAAAAGACCTTTGCAAGTTATGTATGTGGCAGAGGCCTCACAGCCAGCATCTGCAAGGAACTCAGAGGAGCTGAAAGGAAAACAAACAGACAATCCTATTAAAAGATGGGCAGGCAACCCCCTTGGGCCCTCTCCCGACTGGGAGCTTTTCTGTCTTCTCTGTAGATCCTACTTTTTTTAAAAAAGTGGGCAAAAGACATGAATAGACACTTGTCAAAAAAAGGAAGATACACAAACAGCCAACAGATACACAAAAAAATGTTCAGTCTCACTAATCATCAGAGAAACGCAAACCAAAACCACAATGAGATACCGCCTAACTCCAGTAAGGATGGCCACCATTAATACGTCACCAAACGACAGATGCTGGCGCGGGTGCAGAGCAAGGGGAAGGCCTTGTATCACTGGTGGCAGGGCAGACTAATTCAGCTCCTATGGACAGCTATGTGGCAATTCCTAAAAGAACTAAAAATTGACCTTCTATACGATCCAGCAATCCCTCTCCTGGGAATATACCTGGAGGAACATAAACCATTCCACCAAAAAGACACCTGCACACACATGTTCATTGCTGCAGTCTTCACCATAGCAAAAGCATGGAACCGATCCTGCTGCCCATCAAAAGCGGACTGGATAAAGAAAATGTGGTACACATACACAATGGATTATTACACAGCCATAAAGAAGAACAGAATCATGGCATTTGCAGGAAGTTGGATGGAGCTGGAGACCATCGTACTTCGTGATCCATCACAGAAACAAAGAAGCGACTACTGCATGTTCTCACTCCTAAGTGGGACCTGAACTCTGATCACATTAGCATCTGGGAGAGATCGCCAGTCGACGGACACTGCCAGGGCAAGGAGGAAGGGGTGGGGGTGCCTAGCCTCCTAAAGGGTACCGGTTCCCAAACCAGAGGAAGTGAGGGCCAGCAGGAGGTCCAGGCTTCACCTGCGTGCAGCCTACTTGGGGAGCTAATCCTGACCTGTGCCCCATATACCTACAATAAAATAATTTTTTCAAAAAGGAAGTGGCACGAAAACGAAAAGCAGGGGGACAGACATGTGATGTAGCGTGCTATATAGTCAAGGACGCTTAGAGACCACAATGAGATACCACCCAACTCCCGCAAGGATGGCCAGAAGCAACGTGTGGCTCTGGCTTGGATCCAGATTCAAAGGAGGCAGCTGTGAGAAAGCACCCTTGAGAGGGGCAGGGACAGCCGAACACAGACCAAGTCAGGAGAGCCTTGAGGCGTTGTCGTCAGTTTTGTTCGACGCCATGACGGTCTTGTGGTTCCTTTTAAAAAATCCTTGTGTGTGAAGTCTGGGGTTTCCCTGAGAAGATTCCAGCTCCTCCCCCTCCATGCACACACCCGGGGACTTCGGGACTACGTGAGAGCGGCAGCATCGGATGGCGGTTGCTGCTGGGAGAGGAGCGGGAGGCTCGCGCCAACATAGCGACTGGGCTGTGCTGGCTGATTCTGAGCCCGCTTTCGGTGTGGAGAATGATGATATTGAGTCGAAAGGAATGTCTGCTCCTGCCATGCCGGCTGTCAGCTAAGCCTCGTTCTGCCGGGTGTGAAAATTAACTGGCACCTTGTCTGTGCTTATTAAGTTTTGTTCCCCAGAACCTCTTCGTGGCGTCATCCCACAGCCCTCCGGGGGTGAGGGGCCAGGCCTCGGAGACACGCCGCAACGGTCGCGGGGCCGGGACTGCGGCCGCCAGGGTGTCCAAGGCACATTCCGTGTCCCCGCGACATGGGCCCGGAGCTTGCCTGCGGGAGGTCAGGACTGCACATGAACACGCATCACAGAACGCGTGATTTGCAATTATCGTGTATAGTGTATCATTTCATATAACTATGTGCTCTAATTACCGACATGTGATCATGTCACATATTCTGTTACACACACTAGGGTGTGCGGCGCTGTAACGTATAATAAATGTAACAGGTGATTGACTCTCTGTGGTATTTTAGGCAGAAGGACTGTGATGCACACTGTTACAGCAGCTGTAATTATGCTTGGATGCCATGACCTTAGGGCGATGTGTCTGGCCTTTTAACTTGCAGCTGGTCCTCCCAGGGCTTCCTTCCCCTTCCCGCTTTGCTTCTGACAGGGAGGAACTGTTCTGTCACCCAGGCCATCGTGCCCTGTTATAGAAGGGGGTCGTATACCCCGTGTGTCCAAAGCAGCAGGCAAGGCCGTCGGCGCTGTCTAAGCCCTGGCTCACCGTGGCATCCAGCGATGGGCAGACACAGCCTGAGGCTCCCACACACGTGCGCCCCTCGGGCTCTCAGCCAGCGGAGGACCCAACGCCCGCTCCTCGTCCTCAGAGGCCCACAGGGAGGAGTTGCGTCTCCAGGTGCTCTGAGACCGGGGCGTGCACCCACAGACTCCCCCGTTCATCCCTTTTCCCTCGGTCACTCAGGCACTCGGCTGTTCTATTCGTGTCCGTCAGCGTGGCGACTGTCTGTGCGCAGTCCCAGCGATACGGAAGGACAGGCAGGCCCCGGCGCTCCTGGCGTCTCCTTGTGCAAAGGGAGAGGCACACCCGAAGCAGACTCTTAAATAGTCACAGACGGGGTCGCGAAACGGAAAGGAGGGAAAGCCAGAGGCTGCCGGGGTGGGGAGGGCGGGAGGCTCGCGGGAGCGGGTGGCCGGGAAAGCCTCTCTGAGCAGGAGACCTGTGAAGAGCCGGGGGAGCAGCAGCCCGGGCCAGGGAAGAAAGAGCACGTGCAGAGGTCCTGAGGCGGAACGAGCCCAGCACATGCAAGGACCCCAGAGGCCGGCGTGGCTGGATCCGAGCTCGGGGAGAAGGACGGGAACGGGGCGATGGAGCTGCGGCCCGGGAGGGAAACGGCCAGCAAGGACCCTGGGTCTGCGCCTCGCTCTTTCCTGTGCTGCGCCCCCGTTTCCTCAGCCAAGGCTCGCGTCCTAAGGCTACACCAACGGCACCTGTGGTCCTCGGGGGCCGCTCGAGGGGCTTCTCACGGAGGCGGATGGAGTCCCCTCTGCCGGGAAGAGACAGGACCCAGAGGCCTCCGAGGAGTCCGGCTCGCTGCCTCCCACGCCCCAGCAAGTGCCCAGCGTCCCTCCACCTCCTCCGGCAGCGCCCAGCCCTGGGCTCCCACCCGCCCTGGGCGTGTTTTCCCTCCGTCTGGGACCCTCCCTGGACAGCTCCAGGGGAAGAAGCGTCTTTCTCACACTGAAGTGGAGGCTGCTTGGCGTGCTTCCCCCAGTCCAGTCTCCTGCCGCTGGTTCTGTCCCACCATCCCCCACGTCTGGTGTTGCCGCCGTCCCACGTTGACTCATACCGACAGGCCCGTGGCAGCTACCAGTCAAGAAGCTAGGTGTGTGTCTGGGTCGCGTTCACTAAGATCAAATGCCCAGAAGAGCAGAGGTGACCTTCACTGGCCTGTGTTCCTCGAACTTTCCAAATCCCGGGCTTAGCTCCAGGCTCTGTCCAGGAATTGGCCAGGAGTGTCCAGAGGAGGCGGTCAGGGCCGTGTGGGAGCTGAAGAGTTCATCCAGCAAGGAGTCACTGAAGTCGTCAGGCCGGCTCAGCGCGGAGAAGGGGACCCTTTAGAGCCCTGGTGCCGGTCTCTAATTTCCACCAGGACCAAAAGAACAGGCAAGAGACCTCGATGAGCTTTTGAAAGACATGGAAGCCGGGCTCGGTGGCTCAGCCCGTCATCCCGCGCCTTTGGGAGGCTGAGGTGCGTGGATAGCCTGAGCCCGCGGGTTCGAGACCCGCCTGGGCAACTTGGCAAGACCTCATCTCTACAATAAATCAAAAAATGAGCCGGGCGTGGTAGCGCGCGCCTGTAATTCCGGCTACTCGGAAGGCGGAGGCGGAAGGATCGCCGGAGCCCAGCAGGTCGAGGCTGCGGGGGCCGGGAGTGGCCACTGCACTCCAGTCTGGGCAATAGAGTAAGACTCTGACTCAAAAAAAAAAAAAAAAGAAAAGACAGAAAGTGGGTGAAAGTAGGTTCAGCAGCCGGAGGAACTGCAACCCCAAGTGCACGTGGAGGGGGGCCCCCAAGAGGACCGATCCCTCCCAGACCCCAACCTCAGGTCTTGGGAGCCTCAGATCCAGCAGAGGGTGGGAGCAGGGAATGGAGAGAAGCCGACAGTCTCGGCTCCGGAATGCTTCATCTTGCCCCCCCCCGCAAGAGACCCTAGCAGCCAGGTGCGCACCTTGCCCACCTCTCCCACTGCCACCCCCAGCCCCATCCAGGCAGGAGCGGAGACGTTAATTCCTCGGGGTGGTGACAGGAAGGGCCCAGGTCTGAGGGGGCAGCCCAGAGGGCCTTGGAAAGAGGGGCTTGATTAAAGCTCAGCCCAAGGACGGTCAGACTCTTGTCCCCTCTGCACGTTCCCCACCGACACCAGCAGGGCAGCTTCCAAGTAGGAGACGGAAAGAGCCTTCTCTGGGGAAATGGAACAGCCTCAGAGAAAACCCCTTCTCATACTGATACTTGGGAGACCCCCGAGAAAATGTACCTTGGGAGGAAAGTCACCAGAGGACAAGGCCCACCGGAACCTCACGTCTTCCAGTCTACTTTGGAGCACCTTGCTCTCAAATGGAGTGGATGGCAACGACCCCCGACGGGAAACAGAGACCAGGCCTCAGAGGACCGAAGTGGCTCATACGGGCTTTCATCTACTAAGGGCACCCTGGGCACCAGGCGTGGTCATGAGTGTTTTGCATGGATTATGTGACTGAATTCTCACAGCCCTGTGAGGTCAGTGTTATCACGAATCCACTTTACCGAAAGGTTAAGGAACGTTCCGAGATCACACAGCAAGTTCAAGGCGTGTGTCGGACTTGACCTCAGCCTGTCTGTTCTCTCTCCCCAGGTTCACCACATAGCCTGTGGACTCCATGAGATGGTTTCCTGGGAAGCTACTATCACATCGTATCGTATACGACATCATTCTTATATGATGGCTGTTTGGAGCGTAGACACACAGGAGGAGGAGTTTCTCATCCGAGGTTCCCCTGACACAGACCAAACTGTCCCAGAGCAAAGTGCATGGCTGAACCTGCTGGGTTTTAAAAAAAATACTGTTAGGGCTCTATTTGGTGGGGCAGGGAGGTAAAAAGAGAAATCCAATCCAGAAAAGCCTGCGAAAAAACAAGCAGGGCTTTTGTCAGTCTCAGTAGGGAGGGAGACCAAGTTGGGCTCTACCAAAGGGGAGGAAACTGAAAAAACACTCACACTTCGGATGCCATCCTGACATCTGAGCCGGAGACGCAAGCGTGAACGGGAAGTGAGTCCAGACTCCATTCGTGATAACCAGAAAGCTCCATCTGTGAAACTGTGTCAACACGGGGATGCTCAGTTGCCATGCCCACGAGGAGACTGGTGGCAGCAGCATATATATATACACTTTGAAAAAGAATACCTACCATCCTATGTCTGGAGTTATTTCAGCAAATTATTTTGCGTATAAAAGATCTACCACACAACCCAAAATACCTGAGCATATTAAGAGAAAAGACCACATGAATAAAATCAGAAAAATCAACAGGCAACAGAAATAAACACACAGAAGCTCTAGATATTGGGATTATCAGGAACAGGCTTTAAAATTGCTATGTTTCTGGGTTCCAGGAGATAATGGAAAAGATTGATCATTTTATCAGAGAACTGGAAACTATATTTTTAGAAAAGAATAGCAGATTTGTACCAAATAGAAGTAAATGTTGCAATTTCAAGATATAATCACTGAAATTAAAATATATGGGATGGGTTAACAGCAAATTAGACACAGTTGAAGAGAGAATTAAGTTAGATGATAGATTAAAATATCCAAAATGAAGCATAGTGAGGTAAAACTGCAAGAGGAAAACAAATGAGAGAATAAAAGATATTGAGAACACAATAAAAAGGTCTGGCCTACATTTTATTGGAATTCAGAAAGAGATATAAGAGAAAGGGCCAATATATGAAGATAAAATGGCCGTGAATTTTCCAAAAGTCATGAAAAAAACCAATCCATAGATGCAAAAATTCCAACAAACCCCAAGCGGAGTTTTTTGTTTAAAAGTCTACATAAGCCGAGCTCGGTGGCTCAGCCTGTAATCCCGCGCCTTTGGGAGGCTGAGGTGAGTGGATTGCCTGAGCCCGCGGGTTCGAGACCCGCCTGGGCAGCAAGACCTCATCTCTACAGCAAATCAAACAATCAGTCGGGCGTGGTAGCGCATGCCTGTAATTCCAGCTACTCGGAAGGCTGAGGCGAAAGGATCGCCGGAGCCCAGCAAACGAGGCTGCGGTGGCCAGGAGCGGCCACTGCACTCCAGTCTGGGCGACAGAGTGAGACTCCAACTCAAAAAAAAAAAAAAAAAGTCTACATAAATATTTCAAAGTAAAACTGTAGAAAACCAAAGAGAAAGCCTTAAAAGCAGACAGAAGTACAGAAAGGATCACCTTAAACAAAGCAACAATAGAGTGAGTGATAACTTTTCAACAAGAAATACTAAGGACAGAAGGCAAAACAGTAATAATATCAATGTGCCAAAGAAAATAACTACCAGCCTAGGAACAAATCTATTCCAAGAATAAAGATGAATAAAGACATGTTCAGACACATTGTAAAAATTACAGAATTGTCACTAGCAGACATGAAATAAATACTAGGATCTTATTTAAGCAGAAGTAAGATAATTTCAGATGAAACCTCATAAATTCAATTTTTAAAATGAAGACAGTAATACAAACAGTATCTTGGTGTGGAACGTGTAAGACTTCCAACTATGGCAATGTGGGGATGTTAGCAAATCCTGTGCTCAAAAAGCTGCATAAAGCTGACAAAACAACTATTTAGGCATTCTGAAAATTGAGCACAGGCATACAACAATCTGAGATGCTTTTATGCTTAAAAAGCTGCTGAGATTCAGATAATAACAGTGGAAGACTGGGGCCTTTGTGCCTAGGGCTGTTCTTAATCTCCCCACCCCACTTGTTGGCACAGAGGTTCTTCCAGGGTGGAGCAGGCCCAGAGAACCAGAAATCGCACTGCCTTGGTTAAAGGTGGCTCATTCAGCGTGAAACAGCGGGGGGTGCCCACTTGGTGGAAGTGATGATCCCAGAACTGGGAAGCAGACAGGGCCAATGGCTATGCCATCTGGAGTTGTGGATGCAGTTGGGGCAAAGATATTCCTGGCTGAGGCTACAGGTGTGAAACAAAGAATGGAGAAGGTGCAAGTTACTCACACGCTCCTGGCCGGGCCCGAGTCTGTGTGCAGTTGCATAACAGACATGACAGTGCCTAGAAGAACGTGAAAACCAAGGCAGGCTTGAAAACATCCTGAACGTTAAACGCACCCTCTCTTCCACACACACACGTCTGCAGCAGACAGATGCCATGTTGGCTCAGGGTGTTTAAGCACAACCTTTCTTCAGTCGTTTTCAGCTACCCAGACACAGGGATGATCCCTAGGAAGTCAGGCTAGGTAAGAATAAAGAGCAAAAACAAGAATAAGAAACTAGACAGAGGCACCAGCAGCCACACTGTGTGAGGAGAGCAGATTTCAGTTTTTGCCAGGCAAGGCACAAAACAAACAAGCAAGCAAACAGAATGTCAACAGCTGTCAGGGTGGAAAAGTCAGAATCCAGAGTTCCTATAATATATTATTGAAGGTGTTCAATTTTCAAGAAAATTGCAAAACATGAAAATAAATAGTAAAGTGTGGCCCATACTTAGGAAAAAGACTCTCGGTAGAAACTGTTACTAAGTGTCCCCAGATGTGCGGATTTAGCAGAAGACTGTGTCAACGAAACTATCATAAATGTGTCCAAATAACTAAAGAAATAATGTTTTTTTAAAACCAAAGGGAAGTATGACAGCAATGAACCAACAAAAGAGATTGCCGATTAAGAAATACAGACTGTAAAAAAGAACCAAAGTGAAATTCTGGAGTTGAAAAGTAACTGACTGAAGTGAAAAAAAAATTAGTAGAAGAGTTCAATAGCAGATATGAGACAGCAGAAGAAAGAATTCATAAACTTAAAGAAAGACAATCGAAATCATCCAATCTGAAGAGCAGAGAGTAAAAAAAGGTTGAAGAAAATTAAAGACCTGTGGTACAATATCTAGCCCATGTGTAAATGAGATCCCCAAAAATGCAGAGAGAGGAAAAAAGGCAGAAAATTTTCTTAAAGATATATTGGCCAAAACTTCCTAAATTTAAAAATATACATCCAGGAATCTCAACAAATCCCAAGCTGGACACGTGCAAAAAAAATCCACACATAGACACATCACAGCAAAACTATTGAAAGCTGAGGAGAAAGTTTAAAAGTAGAGAGAGAAAACGGACTCATGTACAGGGGAGCAGCAATGCAATCACTGCTTGACTTCTCCTCAGAAACAGTGGATATCGTCTGGGCACAGTGGTTCACACCTATAATCCCAGCACTTTGGGAGACCGAGGCAACATGATTGCTTGAGCCCAGGAGTTCAAGACCAGCCTGGGCAACATAGTAAGACCTTGTCACTACAGAAAATCAAAAAAATTAGCCAGATGTGGTGGTGCACACCTGTACTTCCAGATGCTTGGGAGGCTGAGGTGTAAGGCCTACCTGGACTCAGAAAGTTGAGGCTGTTGTGAGGCATGATCATGCCTACTTCACTCCAGCCTGGATGACAGTTAGACTCTGACTCAAAAAAAAAGAAAGAAAGAAACAATGGAAATCATAAGTCATGAGTTGTCGCATTCCAATGATGAAAGGAAAAAGCCACCAGCCAAAATTGCTATACCCAGCAAGAATATTTTCCAAAAATTAATACAAAATAAAAACCATTATTCAGCAATGGCCTACTTAGAAGAAATTCTATAAAAAGCCTTTCAATAGCCGGGTGTGGTAGCGCGCACCTGTAGTTCCAGCTACTCAGAAGGCTGAGGCGGAAGGATCACCGGAGCCCAGCAGGTCGAGGCTGTGGTGGCCGGGAGCGGCCACTGCACTCCAGTCTGGGCGACAGACTGAGACTCCAACTCAAAAAGAAAAAAAAAAAAGCCTTCTAAGCTGAAGGAAAATAACTCAGAGACCACTGCAATAAGAGAAATATTGCAATAAATCAAGTCACATAAATGTTTTGGTTTCTAGTGAATATAAAATCATGCCACACTGCCATAGGCTATTAAGTATGCAATAGTACTATGTCTTTAAAAAGTAGATATCTTAATTTTAAACACTTTGCTGCTAAAACAAAAATATTAATGATTATCCAAGACTTCGGTGAGTTGTCATCTTTCTGCAGGTGAGAGTCTTGCCTCAGTGTTGATGGCTCCTGACTGCCCATGGTAGTGGTTGCTAAAGGTTGGGAATGTCATGGTATTAGCTTAAACAAGACAAGAGTAGCAAAGTTTGCTACGCTGATTGACTCGTTCTTTCAGGAGCGACTCCTCTGTAGCATGCAATCCTGTTTGATGACATTTGACCCACAGCAGAACTGTTTTCCAGACTGGAATCCATCCTCTCAAACCCTGCTGCTGCTTTTTCAACCAAGTTTATTTAATATTCTAAATCCTTGGCGGTCATTTCAACAGTGTTCACAGCAAATTCACCAGGAGCAGATTCCATTTTAAGAAGCCATGCTCTTTGCTCATGATAAAAAGAAATTCCTCATCCATTCAAATTTTATCGTGAGATTGCAGCAATTCAGTCACATCTTCAGGCTCTGCTTTTAATTCTAACTTTCTAGCTATTTTTATCACATCTGTAGTTACTTCCTTCACTGAAGTCTTGAATCTCTCAAAGTCATCCATGAAGGCATCAAAGGAATCACCATCTACAGCAACTATAGTCTTATAAAACATATTACTTAAATAATAAGACTTAAAAGTCAAAATTGCTTCTTGATCCATGGGCTACGAATGGATGTTGTATCAGCAGGCATGAAAGCAACATTAATCTTCTTGCACATCTCAATCAGAGATGATTTTTTTTTTCCTGGGTGACAGGTACATTGTCAATGAGCAGTAATAGATGAAAGGAGTCTTTTTTACTGAGCAGTAGGTCTCAACAGTGGACATAAAATATTCAGAACACAATGCTGTAAGTAGATGTGCTGCCCTCCGGGCTTAGCTGTTCCATTTCTACAGACAGAGTAGATTTAGCATAAAAGTAAACTTAACATAATAGTATGCTTGTCATAGTAATAATTAAGGGCCCTAGGATTTTTTTTAAATGGTGAACTAGCATTGCCTTCAACTTAAAGTCACCCACAGCATTAGCCTCTAACAAGAAAGTCAGCCTGTCCTTTGAACCCAGGCATTAACTGCTCCTCTCTTGCCATGAAAGTCCTAGTTGGCATATTCTATCAATAGGAGGCTGTTTTATCTACATGGAAAATCTGTAGTTCCATGTAGCCACCATCGTCTGTTACCTTAGATGGATCTTCTGGATAACTTGCTACATACAGCTCCTCCATCCGCACTTGCTGCTTCACCTTGTACTTTGTGTTATGGAGTCAGCTGCTACTTTCAAATGTCATGGACCATCCTCTCTAGCTTCCAACTTTTCTTCTGTGGCTTCCCTCACCTCTCTCAGCCTTCACAGAATTGAAGAGAGTTAGGACCTTGCTCTGGATTAGGCTTTGACTTAAGGGAATGTTGTGGTTGGTTTGATCACCAGACCACTCAGACTTTCTCCATATCAGCAATAAGACTGCTCTTCTTATTGTTTGTGTACTCACTGAAGTAGCACTTTTAATTTCCTTCAAGAACTTTTATTTTGTATTCACAACTTGGCTAACTATTTGGCACATGAGGCCTAGCCACTAGCCTGTTTCGACTTTTGACATGCCATCCTCACAAAGCTTAACCATTTCTAGCTACTGAGTTAAAGTGAGAGGTGTATGACTCTTCTTTTCACTTGAACACTTAAAGGCCATAGCAGGGGCGTTAATGGGCCTAATTTCAATACTGTTGTGTCTCAACGTGGAAGGCCAGAGGAGAGGGAGAAACACTGGGGAAAAGCTGGCGGATGGGGCATCAGACATTTATCTATTAAGTTCACCATCTTTTATGGGCACAATCTGTGACACCCCAAAACAATTACAGCAGTAACACCATCGATCACTGATCACAGGTCACTGTAAAAGATGTAATAATGGAACGGTTTGAAATATTGTGAGAATGACCAGAATGCGGCACAGAGACACAAAGTGAGGACATGCTGTGGGCAAAAAATGGCACCAATGACTTGATCAACATAGGATTGCCACAAAATTTTAATTTACCAAAAATGCAGTATCCATGAAGCACAATAAAGTGGAGTGCAATAAAACAAAGTATGCCTATACAAAAATTAATGTCAAAACCATAAATTTATCTGTCATTTATTCTTTTGACATTTTAAAATACATATTACATAAAGCAATAATTACAGCACTATTTTTTGCTTTAAAACATATGTAGATGTAATAGACATTAAAATATTAACACAAAGCAGGAAGGTGGAAATAGAGCTATACTAGAACAAAGTTTTTATATTTTACTAGCATTAAGTTAGTATGAATTTGAAGTAGATGGTGATAAGTTGAGATGCATGCTTAAATTCCAAGAGTAATCATCAAGAAAACGTTCAGAAATAGAGAAAAACCAACAGAGAAATTAAAATGGTATGTGAAATAATCTTTACTTAACACAAAGAAAAGCAGTCAAGGAAAAACAGAAAAAAATTAGAGGAGACATAGAAAACAATAGCAAAATGGCAAAAGTAGGTCCAGCTATATGAATAATTACATTAAATAAAGGATTTAAATACCCAGATCTAAAGGTAGAGATTGCCAGATTGGATTTTAAAAGTGAGATATAACTATAGACTGCCTACAGTAGACAAATTTTAGAGATGATTACACAAATTGATTGAAAGCAAAAGGATGGGAAAATATTCATTCTACACAAGTAATAAAAAAAAAGCTACTGTGGTCATTAATATCAGACCAAATAGACTTTAAGCCAAGAAATATTTCTAGAGATACAATGTCAGCATGATAAAATAAACTACACCAGAAGGATATAACAATTACAAATGTGTAGACACCTAATAAGAGCCTTAAAATACATGAGGCAAAACTGACCAAATTGAAAGGAAAAACAGACAATTCAGCAGTCATGGTTGGAGATAAAACTTATTACTAGAGACAAAGAAAGATCAGAAGGATGTGACAATTATATTTTCTTCTAACAATAGAGCCCTAAGATAAACAAAGCAAAACTGACAGAAATGAAGGAAAGCAGGTAATGCAACAAGAGTAGCCGGACTTAAAAATGTCATTTTCAATCATGGATAGAACAGCTAGGAAGAAAACTCACAAGAAAACAGAAGACAGGAAGAATACACTAACCCAACTGGATCCAACAGACATCTATAGAACACTCCACCCAACAACAGCAGACTATATATTGTTCTCACACATGGAAACTTTTCCAGGATAAACCTTGTATTAGGTCACAAAACAATCCTCAACACATTTTAAAAATTGAAATTCTGTATATTCTAAATATGTGCTGTAACCACAAAGAAATTAAATTAGAAATCAACAGAAAGAAATCAGAGAAAACCCCACTATTTCAAAATAAAATAACAACACATTTGTAAGTAACCCATGGACCAAAAAAGAAATAACAAAAAGTTGAAAAATATTTGAGCATAATTTTTCAAAATATCAAAATGTAGGATGCAGATACACCAGTGTTTAGGAGGACATTTAAATTTTTAAGAGCTATATCAGAAAAAAAAGAAAGGTCTCAAATCAGTAACCTAAGTTTCTGTCTTAAGAAACTAAAAAATAAAGATCATGCTAAATTCCAAGGAAGCAGAAGGAAGGAAATAATAAAGATTAGAACAGAAATCAACTGTTAAAAATAAACAAATGTATAAAACCAAAGTTTGGTTCTTTGAAAATATTAAATTGACAAACCATCAGCTAGACTGACCGGGAAGAAAAGATAGAAAGTACAAATTACTAGCTGGGCACAAGGGCTCACAACTGTAATCCTAGCATTTTGGGAGGGAACCAGGAGGATTGCTTGAGCCCGGGAGTTCGAGACCAGTTTAGGCAACACAGCAAAACTTTGTCTCCACAAAAAAAATTTAAAAATCCACTGGGGTGGATGAGACAGGGGGATCACCTGAGCCCAGGAGGTCAAGGCTGCGGTGAGCCATGTTGGTTCCACTACACTCCAGCCTAGGCAACAGACCCCCACCCCCAAAAAAGTAGAGAAAAGAAAAACCAAGAAGACACAGATTGCCAAAATTGGGAATGAAAGAGTACACTACTCACCTGAAATAATTAAATGGATTATAAGGAAATCAACAACTTTATGCCAACAAATTAGACAACTTAGAGGAAATAGACAAATTACCAACAGACTCAAAATACCAAAAAGAGTAAGAAAAAATAGAAGATTGGGATAACCTATAACAAGTAAAAAAATTAAATTAAGAATGAAAATCCTCACACAGAAGGACAAGATAGAGTAGATGCTATAGGTTTAAGCAGCTAAATGCTAGAACAGAAATCAATCCATTTGATGCCAGGTAAGGTAAACGCAAAGCTATCTACACCAGGATACATCACCATTTACCTTCTGAAAACTAGAGACAAAGGAAAAATACTAAAAGCAGTGAGAGAAATATAATGTCTTCTATGAGATAAAAATCATTCAAATGGCAGCTGGTTTCTCAGAAACCATAGAGACCAAAAGGAAGTGGCCCAACACTTTTCAAAATGCTGATATAACAGAATTCTTAATAGAATCTTACGCACAGCAAAATTACTCTTCAGAAATGAAGGGAAAATCAAGACGTTCTTAGATGAAAGAAAGCTATGAGAAATTGTGACCAGCGACCTAACCTCAAAGAATAGTTAAAGGAAGTTCTTGACAGAGAAAATAAGTGATGTAAAAAGGAATTTTGGGATATCAGGAAGGAAGAACAGAAAGTGTAAAAATTTGAGTAAATACAGTAGGCATTCCTTCCCCTCTTGAGTTTTCAAAAATCTGTTGGCAGCTGAAGCAAAACCTTTAATGCTATCTGATATAGTTATCAATATATGTATAATTGTCAAATAGCTAAGATAATTATATTATAAATGAAGAAGGATAAAGAAATGTGAAGAGAGATTGGCTTCTACACTTTACTCAAACTGGCAAAATGTCGATACCAGAAGAT
The DNA here is from genome assembly GCA_027257055.1 of Cephalopachus bancanus. Taxonomy (NCBI): domain Eukaryota; kingdom Metazoa; phylum Chordata; class Mammalia; order Primates; family Tarsiidae; genus Cephalopachus; species Cephalopachus bancanus. The sequence goes on along the minus strand of JAPVLO010001117.1, from coordinate 217,553 downwards.
TTGGATAAGTTATGTGTGGTCAGCATCATATCTACAGCAACCACTAAAAAAAATCTATACAAAGAGATATGCAGAAACACACTATAAATAAGTCAAAATGAAATTCGAATAATTGCTTAAGTAGCCCACAGGAAGGCAAGAAAAATAAAGAGAAAGACAAAAGCCGAGGAAACAGACAGAAAATTAAACTGCAGACTTAAGCCCTTACCTATCAATAATTAATCACACTAAATTTAAATAGCATTGCGTTAATTGCAAATTAAAAGACAGACTGGCAGGGTAGATATAAGCAAGACCCAGCTGTATGCTTTCTACAGAAAACTAGCTTCAAATATAAAAAGATGGATAGGCTTAAAGCAAAAGGACGTGGAAAGATGTATTATGCAAACTGTCACCAAAAGAAGGCAGGAGTGGCTGCATCACTGTCAGGTAAAGCAGTGGGTCCCGAGTTTTGGGCATCAGGGACCAGCTTCACAGAAGACCGCTTTTCCGCAGACCAAGGGGTGGGGACGGCAGGGAGGGTTTCGGGGTGAGTCAAGCACACAACTTTTATCACGCACCTCGCTTCTGCCCCTGTGATCTTGCAATACGTAGTGAAATAAGTATACAGCTCGCCGCTGAAGAGGGAGGCACAGACAGAGCGGCCCATCAACTGGGTGGGCCACACGCAGACTGAGGCAAGGGCCGGGCTCCGGCTGGAAGGCGCCACCAGACGCGGCCGGACGCCGGCAGCACCGCGACTCGCTCGCCGCGCGCCGCCGGGTGTGGACACGAGTCCGCAGGAACCGGCGTGCGACGGCCTCCGGGCAGCCAAGCCTCGCCGCTCGTGTCCACCTGTCCTCGCGGCTGCGTCCCCGGGGCCGGCATCGCCGCCCAGCCCGGCTTCGGAGCGTCAGGCGCCGGACGACCGCGCGGAGCGGCAGCCGAAGCCCCACGCAGCTGCGGCCCGCGGGGGGCTCGCTGCCTCGAGGGTCGGCCGCCGCCGCTGACTCGGCCGCAGGTGGGGCTCGGGCGGTGATGCGGGCGGCGGAGAGCCGCGGTCAACGCAGACGAAGCTTTGCTCGCTCCCCTCCTGCCGGGTCCTCACGGGCCCGGACCGGCACAGGCGGCTGGGGGCCCCTGAGCCTGAGTACTTGCTGAGAGCTGCACGGGTCGAGACTGTGTGGTGCTGGTGGGGAGACAGAAGAGAGAACTCGGAAATAAGCCCACACAGGAATGGCCAACTGATTTTTTACAGATATACAGAGAGTAATTTGGTAGAGGACAATCAGTCTTCTCAGCAAAGAGTCTAGAGCAATTGGATATTCACAGATAACAGAAAATAGACACACCTACACCTTACATCTTACATAAAAATCAATGCAAAATGAATCATAAATTTAAATGTAAACATAAAACTATAAAATTTATGGAAGAAATCTAGGAGAGTCTTGGCAGAGTGAATAGTTTTTAAATATGTCACCAAAAGTATAAGCCATAAAAGAAAAATATCAATACATTGAACTTCATTAAAATTTTAAACTTTTGTTCTCTAAAACTTTGTTAAGAGGATGAAAAGAAAGAAAATCAACAGACCAGCATAAAATATTCGCCAATCACATACCTGGCAAAAGACTCATGTCCAGAATGCATAAATAATCTCAAAACTTCACCTTACACACACACACACACACACACACACACACACACACACACACACACTTCAATTTTTTAAATGGGCAAAGGACATGGAGAGATTTCACCAAAGAAGACATATGAATGGCGAAATAACTCATAACATCAGGGAAAAAGAAATTCGGATTATTCAGATTATAATGAAATATCACTGCATGCCTATTATAACAGCTGAAATTAAAAATAGTAGCATCCTATGTTGCTGATGGAAATGTAAATGGTACAGCCGCTCTGGAAAAGTTTGGCAGTTTCTTTCTTTTTTTTAACTTTTAAATTGTTTTATTTTAAAGATGTGGTGTACAATTCAGGGCTAGGTATACAAATGTTCATTATGCAGGTGCCCTTGTTGATGACGTGTGCCCCCTCCAGGCAGTTTCCCACTACTGGCAGTTTCTTCCAAAACAGTAATACAACTCAACCCTCATAATCCCAAAAACACATTCATCTCAGAGAAATGAGAATTTATACTCACAAAAAACCTGTTCACAAAAGTTCACAGCAGCTTTATTTGCAATAGGCAAAAACAGGAAACAACTAAGATGGTCCTCAGTAGGCGATCAGTTAAACAATCTTCGGCATGTCTGTACCATGGAGTAGTACTCATCAGTAAAGAGAAACTAACTCAACAGTACCAGTATACATGCAACAAGTTGGACAGATCTCAAAGACGTTATGCTGGATTTTTAAAAAAACTCAGAAGGTCACATAACTGTATAATTCCACTTATATAACCTTCTCAAAATTACAAAATTGTAATTATCTGGAACAAATCGGTGGTTGCCAGTTTAGGTTTAAGGGAAGAGGTGTAACTACGCAGGAAGTCAAAGATGACATAAAATAATATAGTCCTTGTGGGTCACTGAGTGAAGGGTCCAAGGGAGCCCTCCTAACTATTGTTTCAACTGCTATGCAAGTGTAAAATATTTCAGAATTAAAACATGAAATATGGAGACAAGTCTACATGAATACTGATAATGCTAGTATATACTACCACTGATAATAATATCTAAGGCTGAGGCGGAAGGATCGCCGGAGCCCAGCAGGTCGAGGCTGCGGTGGCCGGGAGCGGCCACTGCACTCCAGTCTGGGCGACAGAGGGAGACTCCAACTCCAAAAAATAAATAAATAAATAAATAAATAATATCTAGATGGCTAAAATATGTATGGAATTAAAATGAATGACAAAACTAGCATAAAACCAGGCGAGTAATCTGAATTCAAATGAGCCAAAGGCCGTGCATTGTCCAGGAAAGGGGTACAGTACCAGTTAATGTTAAACTTTGACAAGCGATGGACGTGGTTTTTGATCTCTAGGGTAACCACTGAAAAAGTAGTTAAGCAGTGTATAAATTAAAAGAAAATATGAAAACAGAGTAATCAAAAACAAATAAATACAAAAGTAGTCAGCAAAGTGGAGAATAAGGAAAATGGTACAGGTGGACAGATAAAATGCACTTGATAAGATGCCAGATCTAAACCCACATATTGTAACGATGACATAAAAGGTAGTTTGCAATTTACAGAAAACCTCTAATTATAAGAAAAAGATTGTCAGACTAAATTTTTTCTTCTCTTTTTTATTGATACATAATATTTACATATTTATGGGAACATGTGAGTATTTGCTACATGTATGTAATGATCAAGTCAGAGATTTGGGGAGTTTTCCATCCCTTTGAGCAACTGCCACTTCTATGTGTTGGGAACACGTTGAGTTCTCTCTTTTAGTTACTTGAAAATATACAACACACGGCTGTTAAGAATAGACTACTGAGACTGAATTTTTTTGATACAGCTGAAGTAAAAGATAATTAATCGACAGAACGCTAAGAATGGAATATATGCAAAAGTCAATAGGCACAGTAATCTTAATACCAAAAAGTAGACAGTAAAAAACAAAAGCATTCGTAAAGATGTAAAGTAGGGCCCTTCATACTTACAAAGATTTGGTTGATCAGAACCACACAGCAGTTCTAAATTTGAATATATCAAGTGAGTAACCTCAAAATATATAAAGCAAAAATTATCAGAGCTACAAGGAGAAACAGACAAATCCATAATCACACTGGCACATTGTAAAACATTTCCCTCAGACGTTTTACACAAAAAGACAAAAAAGTCAGTAAAGACACATAGTATTTGAAAAACATGTTAAGCAGACTTGACATAACATATATAAAACATTACATCTATAAGTACAAAATATCTGGGGGGGTTTCAAGCACAGATGGGGCATCGACCAAATTCTAGGCTATAAAGCAAGTTTTAGCACATATCAAAGATTTTAAATCACCCAGAATACACTCTCTGACTACAACACAAGGTAGAAATCAATAATTTTGGGGGAAAGTTCCTGATTCCTACCTTAATTGTATGGAAATTCTTCCCTTTTATGGAAAGTAAAAGATACAGTTTCAAATAACGAATGGGTCAAAGAAGAAATCACAATAATAATTAGAAAATAAATATAACTGAAAGTTAATGATAATGCTACATATCAAAACTTTTGACTGAAGGCAATGCAATTATTAAAGATGAATTTCAAAGTTTTAGCATTCAAAAAGAAAAAATGTTGAAGAGAAATCAGTCAGCCGGGTTCGGTGGCTCAGCCTGTAATCCCACACCTTTGGGAGGCTGAGGTGAGTGGATCAACTGAGCCCGCAGGTTCGAGACCCGCCTGGGCAGCAAGACCTCATCTCTACAATAAATCAAAAAATCAGCCGGGCATGGTAGCGCATGCCTGTAATTCCGGCTACTTGGAAGGCTGAGGTGGAAGGATCGCCGGAGCCCAGCAGGTCGAGGCTGCAGTGGCCAGGAGCGGCCACTGCACTCCAGTCTGGGTGACAGAATGAGACTCCAACTCAAAAAAAAAAAAGACATCAGTCAATAATCCCAAGAAGTTAGAAAAAGAACAACAAAATAAATCCCAATAGATAGAATCATTTAAAAATAATTAGTATAATCTAAAAAATACTAAAAATAAATTTAAATCATTTTTTAAAATCAGGAATTGATAAAACAGAAAACATAACAAAGAGGATCAACAATGCCAAAAGTTTATATTTTTCAACCACAGTAAAACTAATAACCAAAACTGATCAAGGAAATAAGAGCATGAAGACACAAACTGTTAATACCGGGAATAAAGGGAGGGGCATCTCTACAGGTCCTGCAGACATTTTTAAGGTGCAAGATGACATTATAAACAATGTTATACCTATAAATTTGAAATTTTAAATTAAATGGACAAGTTTCTTTTTAAAAATTGAGACAGAAGGACTAGAAGTATGAGTAACCTCGTAACTATTTTCAAGTTTTTATCTGTATTTAAATATCTTTCACCTAGAAAATTGACACCCTGGCAAATTCTGTTTTTAAAAATGAAAAAATTAAGTCAATTTTCCAGATAACAGGAAAAGAGGTAAACTCCCTAATTTGTTTTTATGAGACAACATAATGTTGATATCAAAAGCCTGAATCCAACAAGAAATCATAAGAAAGAAAAAAATATAGTCCAATTTTGCTCATAAGCATAGATACGAAAATATTAATATAGTAGTAGTCAAAATTGAGCAATTATGGTCTCTTTCATATATTTTTCTATTTTTTAAAAACAACTCTTTAAAAATAAAAAACATGATTAGCTCAAGGGTCACACAAAAGCAGACTGTGGACAAGATTCATCTTACTAGTCAGTTTTCTGAGTCTTGACCTAAATAAAAGGAGGGAAAACTATTTTCAGGAGTGCACACTAAACTCATCTAAAGAATCAGTCAATGCAACCTCAATAAAAAATACAAGAGGTTATTTTGTAGAAACTGACAAAACAATTCTAAAATTCATATGGATATACAAGAGGTTAAGAATACCCAGGTTAGATATGAAAATGTATCATGGGGAGGGACAGGGCGGGGGGATAAAATCTTTTTAAAAAGAAAATGTATCACAAAGCTTCAGTAATTAGCACAGTGTGTTATTGGCACAGGAATAGATGACTAGATCAGGAGAATAGCATGGAACGTTTAGAAACAGTCCCAGCCATCTCTGAGCATTTGAGTTATGACAAAGGAGACTCTGCTGAGCAATGGGGAAGGGAGTTTCTTCAATACAGGAGGAAAAGGAAAGCTGGCCTCTACCTCACATCATACATCAAAAATAAAATTCAGGAGAACTACAGACCCAAATATAAAAGGCAAAGTAATATAGCTTCTAGAAGCTATTATGAGACAATAACTTTATAAGTTCTACTTCATGCATGATAGTGAGACGTTCCATAGACCACTCCCCAGAGAAATAGGTGAAAAAAAATTTTAACAACCATTTAGTGCATCTGGAAATAATGCAAAGTATTATAAGAAATACAGTGAATAAACATATCTTTTAAAAAAAATACCAAAATTCAGGAAGAATAGCAAAAGTCTGTAGTGTTTAGACTCATAGTAACTGATACAACAAAAAGACATAAAAGCACATCATTTCTCCTCTCTCTTGGCTCAATAAGACAGAACTTTACTCCATACTGATACAGTCAAGAATACAAGGTTTCCTCTCCCTCCAGGTCCTAGTCAAGTGCTGTCTTCCCAAGAGGACACAATTTCAGCATTTCTCATCCTGTTCCCAGCTACCTGTAACTGACTCTCAGTTCCAGGCAAGCTTGGCCATGTGGTGAGGGCTCCCTTCTTCCACCCAGCCTGCACTCATGACCTGGAGACTCTACTTTGGGCACTGATCCACAGACATTACTGGGGCCCTGATCACCCTTGTCGCAGCTGATGAATCAAGGGTTCCACACCAAGAGAGGCAAGCTGAGGAGATCCAAGGTTGCTTCTACTAGACACTGAGCACCCAGTTCCTAAATCTAGTGTGTCATTCAGAGAGAAGTTTTGTGTCAGATTTTGCCTGGAGGGAAAACTGGGCCATAGAACAGAACTCCAAATCTCTCCCCAAAGGAACTGACTTCATTTACAACTGCATGTGAGGAAGTTTGAGCCAAACTGAACTCTCAAAAGCATTGGAAGTTGTGGTGAAAGGAAGGAAACTGATGGTTCGTCAGAGATATAGGCTAAACTATAAACCATCTATTTCGCAGGAGAGAATTGGAGAAAGAGACGGAGCCTTCCTAGGGCTCACAACAAATCTCAAACATTGACCTCAGGAACTATCTGTTCAAGGGAACCTGGATTTGATTGCATGGGTCTGTGAACAAATGCATGCATTGTTGAAAACAATAGGACAATCACTGGGCAACTAAGAGAGTTTAACAACCAAGTGTAGTCAAAGAAAGAGACAATCAAATAGAGCCCTGCAAAAAATCATTGTCATCCTAGAGTGACCATGGGCATGCCCAAGACTGGACCCCCTGAGTAGCAACATCAGAGGATTTATGCTGCAGAGTTGGGAGAAATTGACTTCACGAAGATAACCCAGCAAGTCACAAGGCAAGTAAACAAGTAAAATACATTCCAAAAGGGAGAACTAGTGTACAGAGTTGCTGCAATACATTATTTACAATGCCTAATTGCCAATAAAAATTATGAGACATACAAAGAAACAAGTATGACCATACACCAGCGAGAACAAAAACTGCCTGTAAGGGAAATCAGATGCTGGATTTAATAGACAAAGACTTCAAAGTAGCAAGTACAAATATGTTCAAAACCTTAATGGAAATTGTGATTGAAAAAGTAAAGGGAGTTGTGATGACAATGACACATGAAGGGAAGAATATTAAGGAAGAGATGGAAATTATTTTAAAAATGAAAATCTGGAGTTAAAAAGTGAAACCACTGATATTTTGAAATTAGCTGAACAGGCTCAACGGTGTAGTTGACCTAGCAGAAGAAACCATGAATTTGAAGATAAGCTGATAGAGATCATGAAATCTGAAGAGCAGAGAGAAAAAGAAAAGACTGTGAAAAATGGCCAGAGCTTGAGAGAAATGTGGGACCTCGTGGAGAACAACAAATGCAGGTAGTGGGAGTACGAAAAGGAGGGCAGAGTGAGAAGAGAGCTCAAAAGATACGAAAAGAAACAGGGGATGGAAACCATCCAGATTTACCGAAAAACCCTAACCTGCACATCCAAGAAGCGCAATGAACTCCAAGTAGAAGAAATTGTATCCACAACTGAACAAATCATGTGAAAAATGTTGAAACCCAAAGATAAGAGCATCTTGAAGACAGCAAGAGAAGACTCCATTTACAAGACAGTCCCAGAAACATTAACAACTGACTTCTCATCAGAAATAATGGGGGTCAGAAGGCAATGGGATAACATATTCAAAGTACTCGAAGGGAAAAAAACCTGTCAACCAAAAATCCTGTATCCAGCAGAACTGTCTTTCAGAAATGAAGGCGAGTTAAAGACATTATAACACAAATAAAACCTGAGATCATTTTTTCTGTTGTTAAAAGATCAGCCTTACAAGAAATGGTAAAGGAAGTTCTTCAGACTGAAAGTAAATGACCCCCGACAATTATTTGAATCCACATGAAAAAAAACACTAGCAAAAGTAATTATGTATAAGTACAAAAAGCAGTGTAAATGTGTATTTCTTCCTCTTTCTTCTATTAACTGACATAAAAAGCAGCTGTAGGGCCAGGAATGTTTGCTCATGCCTGTAATCCCAGCCCTTTAGGAGGCCAAGGTGAGAGGATTGCTTGAGCTACATCAACAAAGACCAGCCTAGTCAACAAAGATAAGCCTCATCTCTCCAAAAAAAATAGAAAAATTAGCCAGTTGTGATAACACATGCCTGTAGTCCCAGCTGCTCAGGAGGCTGATGCAGAAAGATCACCTGAGCCCAGGCGGTCGAGGCTGCATTGAATCATGATTGTGCCACTGCACTTCCAGCGTGGACAATAGAGTGAAACCCTGATTCAAAATGGTTTTTTAAAGCAATTGTATAAAGTCATATGTATATAATGTATTGTTGGACTTACACATAAATATACCATATTTGCCAATAACAACACAAGAAGGTGCAGGAGAGCAAAAATGAATTGGCCTAAGATAATGACTGCAGATGGCAACTCAAATCCACAAGAACAAATGAAGACAACCAGAAATGGTCAATGAAAGGGTTAACATCACTAAAGCTGTGAGCATGTACTTGCTCTCTTTTCTACCTCAGCTTCTTTAATTGTTTTTTTGTTTGTTTGTTTTTTTGAGTTGGAGTCTCTCTCTGTTGCCCAGACCAGAGTGCAGTGGCACGCTCCCAGCCACCGCAGCCTTGATCCGCTGGGCTCCAGCGATCCTTCCGCCTCAGCCTTCCGCGTAGCCGGAATTACAGGCGCGCGCTACCACGCCCGGCTGATTTTTTGATTTATTGTAGAGTTGTGGTCTCGCCAAGTTGCCTGGGCGGGTCTTGAACCCGCGGGCTCAGGAAATCCCCTCACCTCGGCCTCCCAAAGCGTGGAATTACAGGCTGAACCACCGAACCCGGCTTTAGCTTCTTTTAAAGACATAAAGTTATATAAAATAATAACAACACATTGTTGTGCTTATAAGATTTACATATATGTATGTACCAATAATATCACAGAAAGGGGGAAGAAATTGAGCTGCATTTCTAACAGGATTTAAGCCAGTATAACTCTAAAGATTATTCTGAAAAGTTGAGAGGTATGTGGTAAGCCCTAGAGCAACCAATAATTCAACATGTATAGTAAAAATCATTAAAGAGATCTAAGTGTTGCATTATAAAATCACCATTTAATGCAAAAAAGGAATAAGAAGGAAAAGAGAGACAGAAAAGACGTACAGAAAACAAAAAGTAAAATGGCAGATGTGAATCCAGCTACATCAATAATACCTTTAACGTGACAGATTAAACAATTCAGTCAAAAGGCTGAGATTCCCAGGCTGGATTTTTAAAAGGAAGTTCAACTACATGTTGTCTATAAGAAACTCACTTTAGATCTAAGGACACAAATAGAGTGAAAGTAAAAGGATGGAAGACGACATGTCCTGTAAACAGCAACTACAAGAAAGCTGCAGCTTCTATACTGATATCAGACAAAATAGACTTAAAACAAAAATGTTGCTAGAGATGAAGAAGGGTTTTTTTTGTTTTTGTTTTTTGTTGAGTTGGAGTCTCACTCGGTCGCCTAGACTGGAGTGCAGTGGCCGCTCCCGGCCACCGCAGCCTCACTTGCTGGGCTCCGGCGATCCTTCCGCCTCAGCCTTCCGAGTAGCTGGAACTACAGGCGCGCGCTACCACACCCGGCTGATTTTTGATTTATTGTAGAGATGAGGTCTCGTCTGCCCAGGCGGGTCTCGAGCCCGCGGGCTCAGGCGATCCACTCACCTCAGCCTCCCAAAGGCGCGGGATGACAGGCTGAGCCACCGAGCCTGGCTGAAGATGGATTTTTAAAGGGCCAATCTATCAGGAGGATTATAACGATTATAAACATATGTGCACCTAACAACAGCGTCCCAATATACATGAAGAAAAAACTGACAGAACTGAAGAGAAAAAGAGACAACCCAGTGATAATTATTGGAAGCTACAATATCCTCTTTTCAAGAACGTACACAAAAACTAGGCCGAGAACCCAAAGGGAAATACATGCCTTGAGCAACTCTGTGAGCCAACTGGACCTCACAGGCGTCTATAGAGCACTGCCTGCCAACAACAGAGCATGGAACATTCTCCAGGATAGACTGTGTGTTGGACCACAAAACAAACCTTAGTAAACTCAAAAGGATAGAAAACATGTTCTTCAACCATAAGAGAATGAAATTAGTCAACAGTAACAAAAATACATTTTGAAAACTCACAAATATGTGGATATTAAGCACCATACTTCTTAGTAACCAAAGGCCCAAAGAAGAAATCACAGAGAGGATTAGAAATACTTTAAATGAAATGAAAATACTTAAAATGAATGAAAACGGAGCTCTGGCATTCCAAAATTTATGGGATGCCGCTAAAGCGGTGCTCAGCAGGAAATTTATATTTGCACAACCCTAGATTCAAAAAGAAGAAAGATCTCAAATTAATAATCTACCCCTCCCTCTTCAGTCAGTGAAAAAAAGAAGAGCAAACTTAACCTACAGAAAACTAAAGTAAGAAAACGGTAAAGACCGGAAAGAAACTCAATAAAATAGATAATAGAAAAACAGTAAAGAAGCCGGCTCAGTGGCTCAGCCTGTAATCCCGCACCTGAGGAGGCTGAGGTGAGTGGATTGCCTGAGCCCATGGGTTCGAGACCCAGTTGCCTGGGCAACTGGGCGAGACCTCATCTCTACAATGAACCAAAAAATCAGCCGGGCGTGGTGGTGCGCGCCTGTAATTCCAGCTACTCGGAAGGCTGAGGCAGAAGGATCGCCGGAGCCCAGCAGGTCGAGGCTGCAGTGGCCGGGAGTGGCCACTGCACTCCAGTCCAGGCAACAGAGTGAAACTCCAACTCAAAAAAAAGAGAAAGAAAAACAGTAAAGAAAGCCAAACAGTAAATGAAGCCAAAAGCTGATTCTTTGAAAAAGATTCATAAAATCGACAAACAGCTGGATTGGTTGACCGAGAAAAAAACATGGAGAGTTCAAATTACTAGAATTACCAGAAATGAAGCATCAAAGCATTTAAGGTTTAAAAAGCAGAAATGAAAGAGGGAGCATCACCACTAGCTTTTTGTTTTGTTTTGTTTCGTTTTGCTGTCAAGGTCGCCCAGACTGGAGTGCAGTGGCACAATCACGGCTCACCACAGCCTAGACCTCCTGGGCTCAAGCAGTCCTCCTACTTCCGCCTTCCAAAGTGCTAGGATTACAAGCGTGAGCCACCACACCCGGCCTCTACTGACCTTAAAGAAACAGAATGGATGATGATGAGCAATTGTACACCAGCAAACGAGATAATCTAGATGAAATTGCAGAAGTCTGTTAAAGGAAAAATGTGGGTGGAGGAGGGAACGGGGAAGCCAAGCTGCGTGTCCCCGGGGCGGTGGACAGACGGGGTCCTGGAAGCCCGGGGTCTTGCCCTGGCTCTGCCACCAACTGGCTGGGTCGTTTTCGGTGCCCCCTCTTCTCAGCTTTACATTGCCCCTCTTCATGATGTCAGGCTGTTGGACTAGATCTTCCCAACGTGCGGACCGGCAGTGCTGGTGGGATTGGCCGCCCTGCATTAAATGCACTGAGCCCAAGGCGGGAAAGGCACTTCCTGCCCAGAAGAAGCATCAGCTTGGCGCTGGGTGTCCTCAGCTTCCTGCTAAACTTTGTTAGGGACGAGGGGTCAGTCTTGAGGGAACCAGGGACTAGGGGGCAGATTTTGAGCTCAGGCCCCCTCGGTAACGGGACCCTCTGAAACGTCGTGCCTTTGATTCACTCTCATTGTCACAGGATGTGGTGCTAAAAGTTTTCATCTGCATTCACTGACATAGAAGAGCTGATTTTAAAAATAATACTAGGAAAGAGCGAGTATGTTGCGGGGCAGTGTGTGTTGCAGGCTGCAGACTGTCTTTACATTGGGAAGCTATATCAGACACACCTACTTCATATTTGCGGACGGAGCTGGCCGCCGTGGCTTTGGGGAGGGGCTGCGGTGGGAGAGGGCTGGGGGAAGACTCTCCCCAGAGCACTTAATAAACTTTTTGATTTTCGAACCATGTGAGCACAGCTCAGCATCAAACAAAAATTAAATGAAAAAATAAATTTAAAATCAAGACAGGCGTGAAATAAACTATAGTAACGCTTGCTCACAAGGCAAAAATCTCGAAGGTGGCGCCAGGTGATGCGGGCCGGGGACGCCGGGCTGGCGGGGGCTGGCGGGGGCTGCAAGCCCCTCCATGTCGGCCTGGGGCGGCGGGCCGGATTCCCGGGCACACGGCCCGCTCCCCCCGCTTCAGCCCAGCCTGGTTCCCGGCAGGTGCCCGGGCACAGCTCCCGCCGCCCGCGGGACTCGGTCAGTGCACAATGTCCTGTCTGTTCCCGCCGCCCCGGCAGGCCCAGGCTGCGCATAGCCAGACACGCCCTTGGGACCCGGGGTCCCCACCTCTGGGCCCACCCCAGGTCCTGGGCCAGGACCTCGGCCTGAGGATAGGCGCTGGCTGGAGTCAGCGTCTGATGTGAGGACCCCCTCCAGGCCAGCAGCTGCCCCGTCGGTCAGTCTCAGGTTGACCCTAGAAAATCATAACAAGCCGGCACAGCCCCTCCTCTGAGCACTTGTCGTGGATTGACGCATTTCATCAGCGCAGCGGCCTCACGTGGGTGTTCCCACAGCGTCCCACCCCCAACCCCGACCCCATCACCCCGTTTCCCGAGTGCGCACACAGAGGAGGCCTCGCTCTGAGGCCACACGTCTGAAAAGGCAGAGTCTGGATTTGAACCCGGGCTACCTATCCCTGAATCCAGAGCTGGCTGCAGAGCCCAGGCTCTAGAGAGGCTTGAGCCTCAGCTCTTGGGGTTCCAGATGGGGCACCGCAGCCCAGAGAGAGCAGGTCCCTGCCCACGGTCCCACAGACAGGAGGCCAGGACCCGGCCCCGGATGACAGAGCCCCTTAGAAAAGGTTGCCCTGTACCGTGGTGTGCTTGGTGCTTCTGTTTCCTTAAGGGAAGGTCTGAGCCTGGAGAGCTGAGAGCCATCCACTCCCACCCCGCCCACAGCCCCCTCACCCCCCCGCAGGCCCCCCACCATGCCTGTGGCCCCCGCCCACGGCCGCCTCTGCCCACACAGCCAGGTCTCTCCTCCCCTCATTGTTCCTGTTTCACCTAAACGAACACACACATTTTTCTGGCCGAGACACACCTTCTCCTGGCCGCAACCCGCAGCGGGTAGGGCGGAACAGAAAAGAAAGAGAATCTGGCACGCAGGGGATTCAGATCAGGACGGACTGCTAAGGAGGTCCAAGCAGGCCAGGGAGGAGGCCGCGGCTGAGGGCCCGTCGGACGCGGGCTGGGTCTCAGAGGCTCAGTGTACCCATCTGTAGATGGGCTCCTGGCACAGCCCTTGCGGGTCTTCGGTCGGGGTGGAACAGGCTGACGTGAAGCGGCCTAGTTCAGAGCCCAGCACCTAGCAGGTGCTAGCGTGCATGATTCCTCTTCTCTGTGCCCCGGTTTCACCAGCTGGCAAATGGACACAGGAGCAGCATACTTTACACGGCCTCTGAGGAGGATTAAGTGGGCTAATGATTGCAAAGTCCGCAGCGGGTGCCACGCAGCTTGTGTGGCCAAACGCCTGATCTACACCTGCCGCCCTGAGGTGGCTATTGGTGGTGTCAGTGTCCCTGTTTGTTCTCAAAGTGTCCTGCTCACGCGGGAAGACGGCGTCCGCCACACCCGCATCAAAGGATGAAGCGAAGGGACCTGGATGCGATGGGCGGAGCGTGTGGTCTCCCGAGCCTCCCCAGGGGGCCGCCCCTCACAGAGGACCAGGATCCCGGGGGCCAGGGGAGGAAGTGGGGCTGACCAGGCTCTCTGCCGCCTCCCACTTAGACCGGGGTCGTTTTCGGAGACGTTTCCTCAGCCCCTCCCAGCCCCCAGATCCCGCAGTTCCTGCTTCTGCGCTCAGGCTGCCAGTTCTCCTTTGCCTGGGTCTGTGCCTGGGGACAAGGGAGGCTCCGTGGTTGCCCGTGTGATGTCCAGCCTGGGCTGGCTCTGGCTTCTTCCTCTGGCCTCACGCCTGCACATGCTATTTGCACTGCCTCTCTGCCTGCTGGACTCCTGTGATGCATCCTTCCAAGGCCAGATCAGATGACGCCTCCCCGGGAAAGTCCCCCCTTTTCCTCCTGGAAGAGACAATCGCTTCCTTCTCCGGGCTTCCCCATTGCTCTGAGATCCGCCACGTTCCAGCTGTCAGACCCACGGAGAGTTTCCTAACACCTCTGTGCCTCCGTTTCCTCATCTGTAAAATGGAACGAAAGGAGCAAGATCCTCTTAGGGCAGCTGTGAGAGTTCTGTGAGACGGTGCACGTGACGTGCTTAGAAGCACGCCCGGGACGCAGCAAGCACGTGGCTTGCTATCATTGTAACACTTCATGGACGATGGTCGACAGTCCGCCTCACTATTGCTGTCAGAGCCTTCGCCGCCTTGCATGGTTGTTGATGGCTTTTCCGTCTGGCTCCCTCATGAATTGGGTGGGGACGGGGAACCACCTCCGCAATCTCAGCCTGCAGCCCTGGGATGAGCAGAAAACGTCAGCAGGTGAAAGAACGACGGAGTGCGTGTGTCTCCCGGTCTCCCTTGGAGGGCCACCCTGAGCAGGCCCTTCCGCGGGGGAAGCAGGCCCTTCCGAAGCCAACAGCCCACAGCTCCAGGGGAGCGCCAGACGCTTCTTCAGGAAAGTGGCCGTTATCCGTGCTCTGTTGCTGGGAAACCAATCCTGCCTCGAAATGCAGTGGGGGAAACAACGATGCCTGACTTCTCAGTCAGCAAAGACGGGCAGGTCCTTGGCTGGTCTTGCCTGGACTCATTCAGGAAGCGCCAATCAGCCGGGCCAGAGGGTTTCACAGGCCTCTGTTGGTGGCCGCTGTTGGGATCACCTGTTCCCTCCACGTGACCCCATCCCTAGAGGCAGCCCAGCCTCTTCACGAGGGGTCTCCTCGGCTCCCTCCACACACCCACAATCACAGCTTCTGCACCCGGCAGTCTGAGGGCCGCATTCCCAGAGTGAAGCAGAAGCCGCAAGCCCTCTCAAGGCCCGGCCCTGGCCCGGGCATGCCGTGACATCCGGCGAGCCACGAGAGTCGCGTGGCGGGGGGGAGGCCGAGTCTGGGTGGGAGGGGGGCCGAGTCTCACCCGGCGTGGCAGGGGTGCCAGGACGAGAGGAAGTTGCTGGGGTGCCTTTGCACACACATGGCCACGTTGGCTGACTGGTTGTTGACTGGGAGCGTGGCTTCTGGCCTAAGCCTGGCAGCAGGGGCTGGGGACACAGAGAAGCACAACGCGTTCTGGTGAGAGAGAAGCCTCCAAAGATGGTGACAGGGCCTTGCCATGGGACCGCTGGGAGGCTCTTTAGTCGTTTTCAGACTCCACTCGGGCCCCCTCGCTGAGAGGAGCTGTTATCAAACAGCTGCTTCTCGAGTGGACCGACCCTGCCCTGGACACTGGAGGACAATGCTGGACCAGGCAGACTCGGCCTCCGCCCCCCCTTGCTGGAGTTCACAGTCCAGCAAGAACAGCAGATAAAAAACAAATACACATCATGACACAAGCACACCTAGAGAAAAACGAAACAAGGTAAGAGGACAGAGTGGTGGCCGTGGGGGCTGGTTTAGATAGGGTGGTCTGAGAGGGCTTCACTGGAGCGGGGACACTCAGAAGTCTGTGTGACATGAGGGAGCAGGCCCTGGGGACCTCTGGGGGAGGAACCTTTGCTCCAAAGGGAAGGAACTGCAAGTGCCAAGGCCCTGTGGCGGGACGCGCTGGGTGGTTGCAAGGAGCAGCGAGACCAGAGTGGAGCCAGGGAGGGCAAGCGTGGTAGGAAATGAGACGGGAATCGGCCCAGCAGGTTCACGGAGGGATGGGCCTTCCGGTCTGGGAACAGCAGGAACCGAGGCCGGGAGGCGGGCGTGCAGGGCAGGCGCCAAGCAGGGAGTCCAGCTCGGAGGGCCTGGAGCCCGGACGCATCCCCGGACGGCCTGGAGAGACGAGCAAAGCTGACGGCAGCAGCCTCGGGTGTCAGGCCCGGGTGGCCCAGCTGGCCCTGCCGGCAGGGGTGCTGAGACAGCGGCAGGCCAAGGTCCACCCAAGAGGCGCCGCCCACCCTGGAAGCCCAGGGCTCCTTCGTGCCTGGCCGGCATGTCTTCTCCCCAGCTCGGTCACTGCGGCCACGACGCTCACCCCCCCTGAGCGCAAAAGCCTGGCTCCGAGTCCCAGGCCCACCAGCAGCTCGCTGAGTGACCATGGATGGCTCGTCTTCCCTGGCCGGCCCCGTGTCTCCATGTCTAAAGTGAGCGGGGTCGGGGGCTGGGGGCAGCCCTTGCAGTCCCACCAGCCTCAGCCGACACTGCAGGGCTTTGGGGGAACAGCTGCGTGCTGCTGGCCTGTGGCAGGGACACCGAGGCCCCTGCACGGACGGGGACACTAAGGCTGAGGGGCAGGGCTGGACGAGGCAGGGCTGCCGGCGACTGTCTGGGGCGGAGCCGCCGTGTTTCGTGACGCCTCAGACGCGCAGGCAGGGCCGCCCAGGGCCCGCTGCTTGCACAGAGGGCGATCTCGCTGGGGAGGTCGATGATACTCCCGTTGTCCGCGAGCCGGCCCGCTGGACAGTCACGGGATCCCTGACCCCTCTTCCCGCCAGCCGGGGGAGAAGCCTCAGACAGCCGAGCCGCGGATCCCGGCCAGGGAAGGCGGGCGGGCCGTGGGGAGAGGGGCCCTCGCGGAGGGAGGCGGATGCCCGCCACGTGCTCAGAGTGCTCAGACCTTCATCTCACTGAGTTCTCAGAGCTGCAAGGCAAAGCAGGAATCGTCAGTATTCCGTCTTTAGGGATGGGAAACTGAGGCTTGGAGCAATCACCGAGGCAAAGGGAGAAGCCCCCCCCCCCCCGCAAAACTCCCAGGAAAACAGGACCCCAGATGCACAGAATATCACATCGCCTTTTGCAGAAATGTCTTTTTTATTTAAAAAAATGGAGAGGTGTGTCTTTCTCACACGCAGGCCCCTCTCAGAGGGCCAGGGCAAACGCCCCCACCCCAGGGAAGCTCTCCCCTTTCCTCCTGGCAGAGACGGTCACGGCTTCTCTGGGCTCCTCCAGGGCTCTGAGACCCGCCACTGAGCAGCTGTCTGGCCGCACGAGAGTCTCCTCACCTCGCTGCGTCTCGCCTCCTCGTCTGTCAAACGGGAGTGCAAAGAACAAGCCCCTCTTCCCCGGGCCGTTGTGGGAATCCTGCGAGACGGCACCCGCGGAGGGCTCAGAGGCACGCCGGGGACGCGGTGCGCGCATGGCTCGCTGCGAGGATTGTGCTGTCTGAACGACCGTCACCACAGCCTTCTCGCACGGAGCATCTTGGTGTCAGCAACAGCTCCGGGATGCCGTGCTGCTTTTCCCTTTCTCAGATGAGGACACTGAGTCTCCAAGAGGCCTGCTGACCCGGAGTCGGCAGAGGACGGAGAGGACCCCAGGAACCCGGAAGTCTCTGACTCCAGAGCCCCGCCCCTCCCGTCTTTCCATCCACCCACAGTCACGGCAGACGAGAGGCTCGCCAGCCCCTGGGGCCCCTGGATCTCTGGCTTCCTCTGGGCGTCCCACAGCCTGGACCTAGGGAGAGCCCCGTCCCTCCCTTCCCCTGAGGCCGGGGTGGGCAGAATCCCCCGAGGCCGGGTGGGGTGGGGGTGGGGGCAGGTTCAGTGCCCGAGCCAGTCTCCAGCTGGGCCATGTCACAGCCAAGGGCAGGGGCAGCTGTTCCCAACTCTGAACACTAGGATCAAGTTCAAGACCAGCCAAAGCACCCAGCAGCCTCCCTTACATGCCCCCCCCCCGGAGAGACCAGGGCTGGTCCCGGCTCTGCCCTCTGCCTGCTCCACCTGCCCCAGGACAGCCCTGCAGAGGGCGGGGACAGGACCAGACCCCAGGGCCCCTGGATGCCAGGAGAAATCTGAGCTCCAGCCACTGCACAGCAGGGAGATGTGGAAGGCAAACGCGGAGAAGTGGTGGAAGTTTTAGGAAGGGCGCCCATAGCTGTGCCGAAACTGGGGAGCCTCCGGGAGGCAGGGAGGCCAGGCCCAAGGCTCGGACAGGGTCCAGGACACAGAGGATGAGGCCAGGACCAGAGAAAGTGACATGGTGGGCCAGTGTGGCCCACATGAGGAAGAGAAAGCCTGGGTGGAAAGAAGGGCTGACTGGGGGGCAAGGAGGGATACCCGGGAGCTCTGCATCTGCTCCAGCTGGGTCACCTGAGGGCAGGTGGCAGCCAGTGTGAAGGTCAGGTGCAGCCTCCAAGGACCAGATGCCTGGGTTCAGCGCCTTCCAGGGCACAGCCATCTCTCCTTGGGGGAAAAAAAAAATCATCCTCTGCCTCAGTTTCCCCATTCATAAAACAGAGCCAACACAAAAATGGCTTAGAAACGTGTCTGGCACAGAGCAAGTCCCCAGGAAATAAATGTTAGTTCATGTCTGTGTTATTCTGTATTCCTGGATGGAACGAATGCCTTGGACACCCAGGCAATGACGGGCGCTGGTGGGCGGGGCAGGACCCAGGGAGCCCTCTGGAGCACTCGGGGCCCCAGGGTCCCAGCTTGGGAAGAATTCCCACCAAAAGCTGGCGATGAGCTCACCCATTCGGCCTGGTTCAACAATGCCGTCAACCCATCAATGCCCAGGGGAGGCCGGGCCAGGCTGAGATTTGAATTTGAAAGGGTGAGAAACCCAGCAGCAGGGCCGGGGGCAGGGAGGGCGGGCGGCTGTGTGTGGGACTGGGTGCCAGGAGCGCAGCATGCGTGCCCTGCAAACACGTAAACACGCGTGTGTACAGGACACACACACAGGCACACACACGTACGCGCTCCCACCTGCACGTGCAGCCGTACAGTCGAGGCAGTGAGGCCAACCGACGGACACACACGGAGCACGGAGCCTCCGCCGCACTCCGGCCACACGTCAGGTGCTCGGGAAGGGGTTTAGGGATGCGTCTTGGGTCTCCAGTTCGTCTTGTGTCCCGCACTCCCAGAGCTGCATCTCAGGCCGTGTGGGTGCACCCCACTTCCGCCAGGAGCCCCAGAGATGGGGCCATTCGATCGGGCCCCATGCCTGCCGAGGACCCCGCCTGCCGGCTGCCAGTCCCGTCAGCCCGGCGTCTCTCCTGCCCCGCCTGCAGCGCCCATGCGCATCCTCCTGCCCCCTCGAAGCTCCAGCGCCCCCTCGAGGGGATGCTCCCCCGGCCACTGCTCTCATGAGTGGCAGAGCAAGACCCACCTGCTCTCAGAGCCCAGCCGCCCGCGTGAGCTCCGAGAGCCCGGCCGGCTTCCCTCCGAGGCTCCTTCTCCCTCTCCACGGCCCTCCGGCTTGGAAACCTCCTTGTGAGCCAGAGCAGGCAGGGAGAAGGCTGGGACGCTCGGGGCTCCCTGCAGCGTGCGGCAGAAGAGCACAGAGGGGAGGGAACCAGGGCCCAGAAGCCGCCCCCGCTGACACCACTGGCGGCGTGCCCCTGGACGCACACGTAGCCTCTCCCGTCAGTGAGATGGGAATGCTGTGGGCAGCTGCCCCGTAGACTGGCCGTCGGATGCAGGAGTTCGAGTGCGGAGCAGCCAGAGCAGGGCCAGGCACACAGCAAACGCTCACTGCCTTTTCCAAGGGCCCCGTGAGACCTTTCATTCCCAGTGGGTCCAGGCTTTGGAAACCCAAAAGCCAGGAAGAAGCGGGTTCATCAAAGTGAGGCAAGTAAGGGGTAACCCAAGCTATCTGGGGAGAAAGAGTTGCTGGTGAATGAATATTTCTCGGAAGACTCCCACCGGAGGCTCCTTCCACGATCAGTCCCATGCTAGGCTCTCTGGAATCCGCAGCTTGCTCAAGCCTCCTGACAACGCCGTGCCGTCGTGCTATCGATCAGCACCTCCGTTTTAAAGATGAGAATTCCGAGGCCCAGGTGGGACAACGGGCCCCAGGTCCAGAGCCCGAGTTGGGAATGAGACGCCACCCTGAAACCACTTGCCCAAGACCACACACCTGAGCTTCAGCCACGCCTGGCCTGGAGCCCTTCCCTGGCGGGGACACGTCACCAGCTACTGTCACGGCACACAGGGGACGGACTTGGGTCAGGAGGACTTGAAGGCCCCAGGAGTGAGTCCCAGGCAACCCTGTGTTTCTCTTTTACTGACTGAAAGGCCACTTCAGGGAGCCCCAGATTTCTGTCGGGTTGTTCTGGGGTGAGGGAGGAACACAGAGCAGAGCCGGAACTGATGGGGGGAGAAGGAGCTGGGGAGGGGGCTGGCCGCAGAAGGCAAAGCAGAGCTCCTCACCATAAGCTCCTTCTCCCGGTCGGGGAGGCCGGAGACAGGGAGAAGATACTCTTGAAGAAGTGAGCCTCCCATCGGGGGAGGCAGGCAAGTCAGGTTGGAAGGGCAGCCAGGAGAGCTGCTGCAGAGGGGATTCAGGAACTCTGCCTCGTAAAACCATGTGGTAGGGTCTCCCACGTGTTTCCATAATCAGGCTTCCCAGACTTAGAAGCCAACCAGCGTGTTGAAATAAACCACCCGCCTGTGGTTCCCAGAGGACACCCCATACCTAAAAATGCCCTGCTGTGCATTGTTATAAGACGCCATGGGGAAAGTCATCCCCCTGGCTGCACTGCGTGGCTTTCGATGCCCGACTGCGAGGCAGAGACCTCGGGTTATCCAGAAACCTCCACACTCTCCTTCTTCCAAACAGTGAGGAACCCTCTCGGGGCTATCTGGAATCGTGGATGCCCTGCCGTCTCCTGGAGACTGCATCTCCCAGCCTCTCTTGCAGTGGCCGCAGGCATTGGATTAAGTCCTGGCCAATAAGAGGCGGGTCAAAGCGGCACCGTGCCACTTCCTGGTGCACCCATGAAAGGAACGGGCATGCTTCCCTGCCCTTCTCCCTTCCAGCCGGCTGAGGGAGGCTGAGCTCAGGAGCAGCCACCTTGAACTCAGAAATGGAGGTCTTGAAGTCGCTGGCGTCCCATCCCAGCCCTCACCACCTACTGGGCCACAGAGTGAAAGAAATAAGCAGCCTGTTTTCATGTCTCCTATCTTGCTCTGTCTTGTTTAAGCCAGTGTATGGGGGGTCGCTTGGTCATGCCTAAACCCTACGTGATACCACAGAGGGGACACACAGGGCCAGTGGGCCACAAGCTTTAAAAATCCAACCACTCTCATTCAACAGCATCCTGGAAATCCTAGCAAGAGCAATCCCACAAGACAAAGAAACAAAAGGCATTCGAATCCGCAGGGAGGAAGTTAAACTATCTCTGTTCACTGACGGCATGATTGTATACCTCGAAAATCCTGAAGACGCCTCCAAGAGGCTTCCAGACCTGATGAATACCTTCGGTAACGTCTCAGGATACACAACCAATGTACGAAAGTCAGTGGTGCTTCCTACCCCAATAATGCTCAAGCCAAGAACCAAATTAGGAGTTCAATCCCATTTACAATAGATGCACACACACACACACACACACACACACACACCCAAACAAATACATAGGAATACACTGAAACCAAGGAGGTGGAAGATCTCTACAAGAAGAGCCACAAAACACTGATGAAAGGAATTGTAGGTGACACAAATGGGAGAATGCCCCATGCTCGCAAATTGGAAGAATCCATATTGTTAAAATGACACACTGCCCAAAGCAATCTCTAGATTCAACACAATCTTTATCAAAACACCAACATGAAAAAACAATCCTAATGGTCATATGGAGCCCAAAAAGAGCCCAAATAGGCAAAGCAATCCTAAGTAGAAAGAACAAATGCAAAGGCATCACATTGCCTGACTTCAAATTATACACCAGGACTATAGTAACTAGAACAGCATGGTACTGGGTACTGGGTGTTCCCACGTGGACTGAGATTCAGTTTCTGTGAGAGCAGGACCCCAAAACAAATACAAGAATAGACAGATGGGTCAAGGAAACAGAAGAGAGAACCCAGAAATGGAACCACATCCTACAACTAATTTGCTGACTTCGGCAAAGTCAACAAAAATACACAATGGGGAACGGACACCGTGTTCAATACATGGAGCTGGGAAAACTGACTAGCCATATGCAGAAGAATGAAGCTGGACCCCTACTTCTCACCAGATACAAAATTCAAGAGGGATTCAACACTTAAATGTAAGACCTCCAACTAAAAAGTCCCAGGAGAAGCTGTTTGGGACATGAGCTTAGATGGAACACCGATATAAAGTTACTTTCACGTCCTGACCCCTGGGGAAGGGCAAGGCTGGTCAACGCATTCTGTCTTAACCAATGGACCTGAAGCTGCCAGAGGAGACAAAACTGCATTTGAAGGACAGAAGCGGCTTCAAGCTCCGGGGACTCCAGCTGCCCTACACGTCCTCCTGGACTTCCTCCATAGTGGCTCAGGGCCACAGGGTAGCACCCGGTGGGTCAAGGGAATTGTTCCATAGACAGCCTCTACCGTAAAACCGAGGAATGGTCTCTGAGATCTCAGACTCGGTACCTTGGAGACCCGAGCTCCTACCCAGACCCCGAGCACCGTGAAGTCCTCCACCAGGGGACAGGACCCCAAGAAGACAGTCTCCACACCACCCTGACTGCATCCAACAATCAGCAGTCCCTATCCCTCTTCCTGACAAGTTCCCTTTAAAAATATTAACCTCTGAATCTTCAGGTAGGCAGATTTGAAATATTTTTCCCGCTCTCCTCGCTCAGCTGCTTTGCCATGTTAAACTCTTTCTCCATTATAACGGCTGTGTCAGTTCTGGTTTTTCTGGGCAGTGGGCATAAGAACCAATTCGGCCATAGCATAAGCAAGTAATTTATGACAAAGACTCCAAGACAATTGAGACAAAAATAAAAATAGACAGAAGGGACTTAATTAAACGAAAAAGCTGCCACACAGAAAAAGGAATAACCAACAGAGTAAACAGAAAACATACACTTCAAAGGACTAATTTCCAGAATCTACAAGGAACTCAGCATGAAAAAAACAAACAACCTCTCCATCAAAAACTGGGCAAAAGACATGAATAGACACCTCAAAAGAAGACACACAGTGACCAACAAATATGAAAAAACGTTCCACATTACTAATCATCAGAGAAATACAAATTAAAACCACAATGAGACCAGGTGTAGTGGCTCACATCTGTAATCTCAGCACTTTGGGAGGTAGAGGTAAGAGGATTGCCTGAGTCCAGGGGTTCAAGACCATACTGGGCAACTTGGCAAGACCACGTCTCTACAACAAATCAAAAAAATTATCCAGGCATGGTGGCAAGCATCTTTGGTTCCAGCTACTTGGAAGGCTGAGGCAGAAGGATCACCTGAGCCCAGGAGCTGCGGTGACTGTGAGCATGCCACGGCACTCCAGCCTGGGCAACAGAGTGAGACTCCTACTCAAAAATCGTAATACAAATTAAAATTATAAAATAAAATAAAGCCACAATGTGATATTATTTTACACAGTCAGAATGGCTATTACTAAAAAGTCAAAGAACAACAGATGCTGGTGCGGATGCAGGGAAAAGAGAATGTTCATTCCCCGTTGGTGGGATTGTAAACGAGTTTTCATCTCTATGGAAAACAGTAAGGAGATTTCTCAAAAAACTAAAAATTCAATGACCATTCGACCCAGCAATCCCACTGCTAGGTATCTATCTAAAGGAAAAGAAATTATTATACTAAAAAAGATAGCCGGGCTCGGTGGCTCAGCCTGTCATCCCGCGCCTTTGGGAGGCTGAGGTGAGTGGATTGCCTGAGCCCGCGGGTTCGAGACCTGCCTGGGCAGCGAGACCTCATCTCTACAATAAAATCAAAAAATTAGCCGGGTGTGGTAGCACATGCCTGTAATTCCAGCTACTTGGAAGGCTGAGGCGGAAGAATCGCTGGAGCCCAGCAGTTCGAGGCTGCGGTGGTCGGAAGCGGCCACTGCACTCCAGTCTGGGCGACAGAGTGAGACTCCAACTCAAAAAAAAATTGTGTATTTATTCTTACCTGTTTAAACTCAGTTACCGTCATAGTACTCTCCACTTGATGCAATACATCTATCGAGTTGCTTTTTCCACTGCTCCAGACAGTCTTTGAACTTGTCGATTTCTATGCTTTTTAGTGTGTCTGCCGTTTTTTTGTTTCACCTCTTCCACATCAGCAAAACATTTCCTTTGAGGGCTTCTTTCACCTGGGAAACAAAAGAAATTCGCTTGGGGCAAGATCGGGTGAAAACGGAGGGTGGAGCACGGGGTCACGCTGTGTTTAGTCACAAACTGAACACTCAAAGTGCTGCGGGCAGGCTCATCAATCACCCATCATGGAAGCAAATGCATTGAAAGAATCTCCAAAAAAAGTTCACTGAAGCCAAACGCACCTCTCCTATCAAGACTAGCTGGAACACGGACGCTGATGGGTTCCTAGAACACTTCCCCAGCATGGGAAACCTGTCCTACAAGGGGCCCGCCCTTCGAAAGACAGTTCCAGGTTTGGGAACACATTTGGTCACATAAAAACACAGTGAGATACTATCTTCCACAGTCAGAATGGTTATTACCAAAAAGTCAAAGAACAACAGATGCTGGTGTGGATGCAGGGAAAAGAGAATGCCCATTCCCCGTTGGTGGGATTGCAAACGAGTTTAATCTCTACAGAAACCAGTGTGAAGATTTCTCAAAAAACTAAAAATTCAACTACCAGTAAATACGTTTACACACACACACACACCACGGAATACCGTGCAGCCATAAAACAGCAAAAGCATGTCCATTGCAGCAACATGAATGGAGCTGGAGAAGGTGGTCCTATTGGACGAACTCAGAAACAGAAAATCAAATGCTGCATGTTCTTACTCACATGTGGAGCCAGATGGCCACAAAGACGGAAATCATAGACACGGGGGACACCAAGGGGGGAGACGGGAGGGGAGGCGGCGGCTCAGAAGCAGGCCCCTTGAAGCCCAGTCTCCGCCCCTCTGCGGTATGTCCATGCAGCAAACATGCTCCTGCACCCCCGCATCCAGAACAAACATTTTTTTTAAAAGCCCAGAAAGGGCCCGTCTTCCATCTTTATCCCCGGCCCAGGAACAGGCATGGAGAAGGGGACCGAGGACACCGGTAACAGGGATGGCAAGGGAGAGGAAGCAGATCCTGCCTCCGCCGGGCCTGCATATCCAGACCCCTATTTCCCCTCCCCTGCGGGCAAGGCTCACCTCTCGTGCTCCAGCCTGGACAACAACGGTGTTCAGCCTCCTTCCTCCTCATCCTGGGCAACGGCGCCCTGGGCCGTCTCCCAGATCAGATTCCTGGCGGGGAGGGCACCTGCCCCCAGTCATCCCCAAGGCTTGTTGATTTCATGCCCGGAATATCCCCCCCGGACTCTGCCACTGTCGCCGGAGCGGCAGCTGCCGCCCTCTCTTGCCGGGCTTACTGCCCTCACCCTGGCCCCCCAAAGTCACTCCTCCACTCAGCAGAGAGGGTCTTTCAAGCACGTCGCCAGAGCACGTCCCTTCCTGCTCCTCCCCAAGCTCCGGTGGCTCCTCTTTGGCTCAGAGGAGCCCCTGCCTGTGTCACCGCTCCTTGGAGGCGCCTCTTGAGCTGGCCGGCGTCCGGCTCGCTCACACACAGGTGCCTCCTGTGCCCCCGGACTCCGGGCCTCAGCTCTGCCGGGCCTCTCCGGGGACAGTCTGGTCTCCGCTCTGCCCCCCGACGCCTCCCTGCAGGACCGTGCTCCGGGTGGCTGGGCACCCGCCGTTCCTTCCCCTATTCTTGCTTGTGGCTCTCAAGGACTACTGTAGAATGTTCTGGAATGCAAGAACATCGCCCTGCGATGAGGAGGAGCAGGTCAAACCCGTCTGGGCTCTGCTCCGTCCCTCCCAGAATGACTTGGCCGGCAAGTCCCGTTGTCCCCGGAGTGCAAAACCCAGGCCAGCCTGCTCTCCCAAGTCCTCAGCCGCGGTGCCAGTGGCACATCTGCAGACAAGAGCCCCGGCCCCGGAGCTTTCCCGCGCCTGGGGACCGGCTCGCTGTGAGTCCTGATCCTCTGCTGTCCCTGACTCTCTGACTGTAAGGAATAATTCTGCCTGTGTGACTTGGAGGCAAGCGTTCTGACTCCCTGGACTCCTGCAAGTGACAGAAACGGGCACAGCCCCAGGGGCCGCAAGCAGGGGTCTAGGGGCTTCCCCTGGATTGACACTGGCACCCAGTGAGCCTGCCCCCCCGCCTCCCCCCTTGAAGACCACCCGGCCCTGCTCTGGCTGCTCCCCTGCCCCGCAGCAGGCTTCTGGCTCCTGCCACTCACCGGGCGGCTTCAGGGTCTTCCCGGCCCTCCTCACGCCTGAGGGGCAGCGGCCATCTGCTTTTGTCACCTCCCGTGCGTGTGTGATATCTGGTACCCCCCCAGGCTCGGGGTCGACTTGGATCCCTCTCCAGCCCATGACACAGGGCCGGCGCAGTCGGGCTTCTGTATATGTTTGGGAAAGAAGACAGAAACACCAGGCTGCCTGGGGCTGAATACCTTAAGGCAGACGTGGAGAGTCCCCGGGGTGATATCTGGGCACCGAAGCGAGGCCGGCTAGGAAGGCGACTGTCCGGCGGGGCGGACGTGCGCAGACCACACCCCGCCCCAGCGCCTGGACCACTCTCTGCCAGGGCGAGGCAGGTTCGCCAGGCACTGGCGGCCACCCTGCCCGGGGCACCTTGAGCTGCACCCATTTCTGGCCCCTGCACGGGTCAGCAAGACGGAACACCAGCAGGCACCAGCCCCCGGTCCTGCATTCCACCGCCACCAGGAAGTGGCTCCTTCACTTCACCCTTGGGGGAAAGCAGGGGTTGGACACCGGCCTTCCAACACAGCATCGCCTGCAGCCCTCAGTGTCGAGGCTGCACGTGCCTGTGAGCCGAGGGACTTGGGGTGAGGGGAGAAATGCGGGAAGCCGGCCGCAGGGAGGGGAGCGTCGGGGCCATCGCAGCGCGTCTTCAGCAACGGCACGGGTAAGAACTTCCAGCCAACCCCCTTCCAGCTTCCCTCGGGAGCCCCAGCCCCTTGCTGCTCCTCTGCTGCTCTTTCCTGGGCTCTGTGCCCGCCCCCAGTTTCTGGCCACCGCAGTGCGTGGCTCACAGTCGGCACAGCGCAAGCACAAGGAATTATGGGAGCACCTAACCGGCCGACGGCCGGACCTGGCCTCCCTCCGCAGGAGTCCAGGGGCCCAGACATTCCCTCTTCCTGACCCTGGCGAGGTAGGCATGTGACGTGGACGTGGACAACCTGACGGTCCAGCCCAGAGTTTGGATTTTGAGAGGCACCTCAGAGCGGCAGAGGAGTTCCGAATGCATTCCAGGGACGTCGGTGTCCGAGGCCCCGACCCAGGCTGTGCCCTCTGGTTCAGCAGCCGCGGGCTCCGTACGCCTGCGCACCGTTCTCCAGGCTCCCTGCAGACGCTGCGAAGCCCCTAAGGCCAGCTGCGTTTGTTAGGAACGTGTTCCGCTGTGTGTACCAACCTTCTGCGATGGCTTGAATGCTTGTCCCCTCTGAAACTCACACTGAAACTTAATCCCCAATGTGGCAGGATCGAGGAGGGTCCACCGTGGGACAGAGTCCTCATGAATGGAAAATCCATTCGCAGAGTAAGACGTTCATGAGTCAGTGGAGTAACAAGTTGCCGTGGGCATGGGACTGGTGGCTTTCTAGGAAGAGGAAGAGAGTGAGCTGGCACGCTCAGCCCGCTCTCCGAGGGACGCCCTGGGCCACCTCAGGTCTCCGCAGAGAGCCCCTGCAACACAAAGGCGCTCCCCAGACGCAGCCCTTTGACCGCGGACGTCTCTGCCTCCAGAACCATGAGAAACACGTTCCTTTTCTTTATGAATTTCCTACGTATCCTGCTACAGGCACCAGAAAACTCATAAGACAACCTCATTTCCACGCCTAGCCAAGCAGGGTTTTGGTTTTCCCTGAGGGAGACAGGTGCCTGAGGCCGTCATCCAGGACACAGGCTCCCTCCAGCTCCCGGGCCGCATCCCCAGCGCGTGGCATCAGGCAGGCCGCCAGGAGACGGGAGGGGGAGGGGAGAGGCCCACACCAGCCCCTCTGAGACCCCCCAGCAGAGTCCCACCTGCGTCCCACTGGGCAGAGCCGGGTCTGGGGGCCCCTTGGGGGGGAGCCATGTCTGGAAAGGGGCTGCAGGGTCACCCGCTCCCTCCAAACCCAGCGGGCTCCGTTAGGACGGAGGAAGGAGGGGAAGGGCGCCGGACAGTGCCCGCAGCAGCTGCCACCACCGCCCGGACCCGTCCCTCCTGCCCAATCCAGGGCCGCCTTTGGGTGATGGCCGCCATCGCCCACAAGAGGTATGTGGGGGAATCCATCTGTCAGAGAAGGCCCAGAAGCTTCCCTTGAGGAAATGACACGGGAGCTAAGATCTGAGGGATGACAGGGCGACCGTGACAGCATAGTGCCGGAGATTTCCAGGCAGAAAGACGGATCCTGAAGGAGAAGACAGCATGAGGTATCGGAGGGAGAGAAGCCTGCCAGCACGACCAGAGAACAGAGATGGGGCAGAGGCAGCAAAGAAAGGGCTAGAAAGACCGGAGAGGGCCTGGCTCAGTGACTCAGCCTGTCATCCCAGCACTTCGGGAGGCCGAGGGGAGTGGATGGCCTGAGCCCGCGGGTTTGAGACCGGCCCGGGCCACTTGGTGAGACCTCGTCTCTACAACAAATTAAAAATTAGCCGGGCTCGGTGGCTCAGCCTGTAATCCCGCGCCTTTGGGAGGCTGAGATGAGTGAATGGCCTGAGCCTGCAGGTTCGAGACATGCCTGGGCAGCAAGACCTCATCTCTACAAGAAATCAAAAAATCAGCCAGGCATGGTAGTGCGCACCCGTAATTCCAGCTACTCAGAAGGCTGAGGCGGAAGGATCGCCGGAGCCCAGCAGGTGAGGCTGCGGTGCACTCCTGTCTGGGCGACCGAGTGAGACTCCAACTCAAAAAAAAAAAAAAAAGAAAATTAGCCGGGCATGGTAGCATGCACCTGTTGTTCCGCTACTTGGAAGGCTGAGGCGGAAGAATCGCCGGAGCCCAGCAGGTCGAGGCTGCCGTGGCCGGGAGCGTGCCACTGCCCTCCAGCCTGGTGATGGAGTGAGACTCCAACTTAAAAAAAAAAAAGAAAAGACAGGAGAGGCTAGGGCTAGGACCTGAGGGCTGTGGTGAGGTCTGGGACTGCCCTGCGAGCAAGGGGACCATCCACGAGGCGCCAGACAGGTGTGTGTATTAGTTGAGATAAGTTAGTCCTATAACGAAGAGCCCAGAAGCAGAGTGGATTAAACACAGCTCAGCTTTATTTCTCACTCGCGCCGCCGTGCAATGCAAGGTGACCCAGGGGATCAGCTCCCTCCAGGCACTCGGAGACCCAGGCTGCTTCCACTCTGTGCATCCACTTCCCTCCTCACCGCATGGCCACCAGGTCCGCCTCAGCATCGTCCAGCTGGCGAATGAAAAGAACATGGGAGGACACGCAGGGCTTTTGAGGCTGGGCCTGTGGCACCGCGCAGCACTTTGGCCTGCGTTCCTTTGGTCATAATCCAAGGCGTGACCTCGGCGCACTGCTGGGTGCTGGGAACGCGGCCCCATGCAGTGCCCAAGAGGAGAGAAGGTGGCATGGCTGCTGCCACAGGGCCCCTTCCCCCCACACACCCATAGGGTCCTCCATCCCACACAGAGGAAAGCCTCGTCCCGCCCCCTCCCCAAGGGAGACAAGGCCCTTCCAGCCACGACATCATCTGGTGGTCTACGGGCCACAGAGACACGTGTCTGATGCCCCCTTGCCCACACCCATGCACGCCCGCACCCAGAATGTGATGGTGGACGGTGGATACGGCGACCTGGGTAAACACTCCCGCTCCAAAGAGGGAAGGACGGCAGCCCACAGCCGCAAGGGGCCCGTGGCAGGGCGTCACCTTGTGGGGCGGGGACTTAGGGGCTTTCCCGCCCTGGCTGCAAAGGTTGTCCCCTGACTGGACTCTGCCTCTGCGGCCTTGGAGAGCTCCTTGTCCATGTTTCTCATGTCTCCGCCCACCCTTTGTGGGGTTCGTCCTTCCCGGTTGATTTCCTCCACGGCTGCGTCTGACGGGGGCGCGGGGCAGCAGCCCACCTTGGAGGCTGTAGAGTGTTCACAGTTTCCTGTTCATGGAGGGTCGGGGCCCCAGGAAGAGGTGAAGCTCCAGCCAAAGACTCTTCTCAGCCCAGAATCCCTGTTTTTGGATCAGGACAAGTCCCTCCTCACATCAGCTTCTGGCCTGCTTGGGTCTTGCCAGTTCTGTGTGCCGACCATCGTGCCGCAGCTTCTCCCCAGACTTCATGGCTGAGCCTCAGGTGTTTCCTCCTACTTCCTTGCCACCCGGCCTCTTCCTCCCGACTTGAGCATGGCGACCTTCAGGCTACGCAGTTGAGTGGACATGTCACAACCTTCTCCTCATCTTCACTGCAGCCTGGAGTTTTTCTCACTCGTACTTCCTGCTGTTTCAGGTCCAGAAGCGATTGAAAACCTCTCTCCGTTCCCTTATTTTCAGCTTCACATCAGCTGTTGCTCTCCTGAGCCCAACTCTGTCCTGCAAGACCTTACTAAATGCAGCCCATGATGGCCAAGACACACTCATCGGTTAACACTGTCCAACCATATCCCCGCAGCTGCGGTGTGATCCACCTTCCAAGGTGTCACAGGCAACAGTCCTCCCAAACATTGTGCCACTTAGGACATGGACTGCCATATTGCAAAGACTCAACAGCCAATGCCACATGTCATAGGACCTTATTTCAGATTTCCAATTTCTGCATTGGCTAGAGAAAGCTGGCTGCTGTCACAAACAGAGCCCTAAGTGTCACAGCTCCTCCCTACAAAGGTCTGTTTCTCACTCAAGTCACAGTTCCAGGGACCTTGGCCGAGAAGCTCGTCTCCATGCAGTCTCTCAGGGACTGAGGATCCTTCCACTTGTGCACCAGCATCTTCATGGTGTGGCCTTGAGGCCACCCTGGCATCGTCCAGCCAGTGAGTGGAGACAGGCCGTTTGCAGGACGAGGATGCCTTTCCTGGGCCAAACCTGGCAGTGGCAGGCACCACTTCTGTCCGGTGCCTGGAACTCAGTCACTGACTGCAAGTCAGCCAGAGGAATGTGCCTATCCGTGTGCCCAGGAAGATGGCCACACCCAGATTTCAGATGCGAGGTCTGGCAGGTGTCCCCAGAGGCCTCATCCACGCTCCCCTTCCGGTTGCCCCATTCTGCCAGGAGCATGCCTGCGTGGCCTCCAGGGTTCTGATCCATGGCTGTGACGCTTTCCTTCCCCAGGCAGAAACAGCAAGTCCCTGCACTGTGCCGGTCCCGCCGTCTACATGGCCTCCTCCCAGCACTCCTTGATGAGCACGCCAATGGTCCCCTTGACTGATTCCCAGAGCTCATGGTGCAGGAACAACGTCTGCCTCGTTTACACATGCCCAGCCTAGCGCAACTTGGAGCCTGACATGGAAGAGTCACCGATCGGCGTCATGTCAGAAAACAAGTGCCGGCCGGGCCGCCAGCTCCCTGCAGCAGGGGCGCCCACTGGTTAGTCTTGCCAGCTTGGAAGATGCCCCCGACCCCTCTTGCCCCCGGCCTTGCATGCTCTGGGCCACATGGGCACTCCAGCTGCTGCTGCAACAACGGGTTCTGCATAGGTTTGACCCAGAGCACCTCACGTGCTGGCTCCGAGGAGCCCTCGTGGGCTCTCTGAGACTGCCACGTGGGACACAGCAGATGCCCAGAGCCATGCTGACCCAGGGGCAGACTCAGAAGTGTGGGAGGGGTGCTTCACTCCATGGGGACCTAACCTGTAAGCAGGACCCCTGCCCCGGGGAGGGCAAGCCTGAGGCGCCCCACACCCTCAGAGGGTCTCCTGCAGGCTGGAGCCCCCACTGCCCACGCACTGATGAGCTCAGCAGGGCCCTCTCGGACTGGCCTCGGGGCCCCTGCCTCACGTGCCCCAATGCTCCGCCCCTGGTCCTTGGAGCCGCACCCCTCAAAATAAACGACCAGGTCTTGCCTCAGGCTCTGCTTGGGTGGGGGGCCCCGGCGAAAAGAACAGGTGACCTTTCCTGGACAGGAAGGCCCCAAGCCCTATAGAACGTGCCTTGCTTGAGTCGTGCGCTGCTGCTGGAAAGACAGGCCGTCCCTCCGGCCCCCAGACCAGGCCAACCCAGCTGGCTCTGACCTGGTTGATTTCAAACGTCTTTCGCATCCTGAAGCTCCCCGCCTTGGGGACTGTGGCCTGTGTCCATCATGCTGTCCGTCACACAGGAGGGGAGGAGCTCAGCATTCAAGGCTCCAAGAACGTGCTCGTACGCCGTCGTTTCCTCCTCTGTGTCTCACCAACACCCACATGGCCGTTTCCACTGTTACATCGAATTCATATGTGGAAACTCTGACCCCCAGTACCCCAGAACGGGGACTGCATTGGAAGGCAGGGCCTTCGAAGAGGCAGTGAGGGGCCGTGAGGCTGCTAGGGTGGCCCTAATCCAATAGGACCGGGTCCCTATCAGAAAAGGAGGTGAGGGCGCAGACACACGGAGGGAGAGGGCGGCCACCTATAAGCTGTGGAAAGAGGCCACAGGAGAAACCAAGCCCACCCACACCTTGACCTCGGACTTCCAGTCTGGAGCTGCGAGACATGAGTTTCTTTATTTAAGCCCCCTGGCCAGTGGTGCTTGTCAAGGCAGCCCAGGCCAAAGAGCCCAACCCGCTCCACCCCACCCACGCACCCCACCCCCGCCCCCACGAACGCCTTCTCGGCCTCCTTAGCTCAGCAGACGCTGCATCCCTCTGACTTTCCCACGCCACCCCTTCAAGCATCCCTCTCCCGCTGGACCTCTGTCCTGGCCAGGGCATGGGGCGGCCCCTTCCTCCACCTGCGGCACTGGACAGCCACACCTCACCCACGGCAGAGCGTGGTGCTCTTACAGCTTGGGCGTTTCCAGAAACAGCTCTGCTGGGAGAACATTCTGGCAGATGGAGCTGCAGCTGCCCCGCACCCCTTGTAACCAGCCCTGCCTCTGGGCCCTCAGAGCCACCCGCGGACCCGTGGGTGTGGCCTCCGAGCCAGGTTCAGCTGCGGTCCCCCAGGCTGCCTCTCCCCGGGCTGGGCAGTCTCGGCCCCTCCCCTGTGATGACAAACAGCACCGTCGTGAGACCCTTGTGTCCTGCCAAGCCGGGTCCCAGAGACAGTCACTGTGCCAGATGGCCCCGTTCTGGGCGAATCTGGAAAAATTGCCGAATATGCAAAGGGCATGCAAATGAGCTGCCCCGAAGCCAGAAGTGTTCCCTTTGGCATCCTTAGGGGCCTGCTTGGGCGAGTTGATAAAATGCCTGCAGGTGGCCTGGCAGCGGTTGGCATGGAGACGGGCTTCCACGGTGCTTAAGGAGACGTCAGACCAGCCCTGAACCAGCTCTGCCAAACATCCTCTCCCTGCGGTCTCCTTCACAGTCCAAGCTCCCACTTCAGCAGGGGAGGGGGTGTTCCTGGCCCCCGGAGATAAGACCTAGACGGTGAGTGCCGTCCAGCTGAGATTCGAGAGGGCTGCCCCCAAGAGGAGCACAAGTTTAGAGCCACACCGGCCTAAGTTTAAACCTTGGCTCCCAGACTGCCCGGCTTTGAGACACGGGGCAGGTTGCCAGGTGCCTCTGTCTTCACTGCTCACCTGTAAGGTGGCTCGACCCTGGGGAAGCGGTCCTGCGGACTCGCGGAGCTGGCGGGGTCAGCCCCGCCCCACCCAGCCCGAGTGGACGCTGCTGGGGGTGCCCATGGGCCCGGAGCCAGGCCCAGCACCCAGCAAACGCCAGCAAACACTGTCCTCCCTCCCTCCGCCCCCCCCCCCCGCTCCAGGAGGAAGGAAGAAACTTCTCTCCGGTTGATCTACACATCTTGTGGGCTATTTTTATTTGTGTTCCAGGTGAGATAAAACAAGTTAAAGCAGAGCCTGAAATCCGAGGATTCCACCTTAAGGGGAAAAAAACCAGAGTCTGCAGTCCCAAATCGTCGGAGCTGCTGCGCTCCTTGGGTGAAACGGTTCCCCCTTGAGACAAGTCCCAACTCTTCGGCGTTATGAAGAGTCTGAGGATTGCTTTGCCACGGAAAATTTATGGCCCCCAAATCATTTCTGAAAGACAGCACGCATTCTCCACTGAGGGCTTCCTCGGGTACAACCGCTCCAGGCTCGCTCGAGGGGGTGGGAGGCCCCGGCCTCCCCGCTGTGGGACCAGGAGCAGGCTGTGCGTCCCTGCCTGAGGCTGCTGCTCCCTGGGCCCCAGCACCTCGCCAGCGTTCAGCACATGTTCCGTAGGCATTTCTGCCCAGTGGCAGCCTGGAAGGATGGCCTGGGAGCCTCCCCTTCCCTCCCCTAGAAGGTCTGGGTCACCCCCACCCCTGCTGGCAACAGGGCGGGACCTCGTTCAAGCTGCACGCTCCCCGGCAGGGAGCTGAGGCAGGAGGTGGCCCCACACCTCCCCTCCAAGAAACAATTCCACCCTCGAAGATGAGGGATCGGAACAGGCCCTGGGCCGAAAGGAAGCTGCTAGACTTAGCGCTCACCGGTGCGCTTCGTGGAGGTGGAAACCGAGGCGTGAGGGTGGCGAGGGAGCCTGCCGGGACCACCCGGAGGTGGAGGGGGCTCTGCCCCCCGGTCCAGGGGCATCCCAAGTCCCGGCTCATCCCCGGTGGCAGGTCGGGCTTCCCGGCAGGGGAAGGCGGGAGGGCAGGCGGGTTCGCGGATCCAGGCCCGGCCTCCTCCGGGCAAGGCCTTCCACAGGCACCAGGAGGGCACCTCCGAGGGGACTGTGCCCTGCAAGGCGAGGCGCTCGCTTAGGAGCCTCCTTCCGCACGCCACTGACCTCGGGGAGAGCCGGTGCTCTGCCCGCCCGGAGTCTCCGGGGTCCCCCTCGCCACAGCGCGGTCTGAGGGCGCCCCTGCCCAAGCCAGCCGCCCGACACCCCGCACCCCCTCCCGACGCACCGCGGCCCGCCGGGCTCCCCTTGCCCTCTCTTCGGACGGGTCACTCCCGCAGGGCGCCCTGCCGGGCTCCCCAGCAGCCCTCTCGGGCCGGCCTCCCGCAGCGGTGCCTCCTGGGGGCCTGACTTCCCTGAACGCCGGGACCCTGTGGGAGGGCTTGGAGGGAGGAGCAGCCCAGGGATGCGGGGGCTGCGTGGCGCGTGGCTTCTCGGAGCTGGAAGCGCTGGAATCCGGGCCTGCTCCCTGGCCCCTCCAGCTTCACGCCCGGGTCCTGCCGCCTCCGCCCGACGCCTGCGCAAGGGCAGGCCCCGAACGCTCCTTCCGGGGTCCCACCAAGCTCAGGGCACTCGGCCTCGACGTCTCCTGAGCCCGGAGGAAACGCCACGAAGGCCTGTGCTGGGCCCCTTCCGGGTGCCACGGGCCCGAAGCCACTCCAGGGCTCAGAGAGGCTACGTGGCTTGCCCGGGGTCACACAGCAGGTGAGAAGCAGAGCAGGGAGTCCCAAGCAGGCCAGCCCCAGTGAGCCAGGAGCCGCAGCCTGAGGCAACCGGAGGCCAGGCAGGGCGCCCGTGGATGAGCGCCCTGGCCGGAAAGGGGCATGGGGAGCAGAGGACACCTGGCAGGGAGCTGCTCCCGGCTCCAGCCGGCAGTCAGCTGCTGGGAACAGCGGTGTGGCCAAAGCTCCTGATTCTTCAGGAAAAGGGAGACACCCAGGTTGTGATGGGACCCTCCCAGGTTTGGACATCCACCCTGCCCCGAATGTTTAGTCACAACCAAGAAAACCCATCTGCAGGTCAGCCCCAGACACCAGGGCTGCCGGCACGGGGTTTGGGACTCTCTGTGAATGAGCGTCTCAGAGCACAACTGGGCAACCCCTTTTTACAGATGG
Organism: Cephalopachus bancanus; assembly: GCA_027257055.1. Lineage (NCBI taxonomy): Eukaryota > Metazoa > Chordata > Mammalia > Primates > Tarsiidae > Cephalopachus > Cephalopachus bancanus. The sequence goes on along the minus strand of JAPVLO010001117.1, from coordinate 181,402 downwards.
GGAAACTGAGGCTCAGAGACGGGGAGGGCGGCCGCTGTTCCACGGGGCCTACCGGCAGCCCAGCCAGCTGGTCCTCCGGCTCGAGGGACCCACAGGCCATGCTGCCTGGGCCCCAGAGCTGTGTGCGCCGGCCCAGACCAGGGACTGGGGCCAGAGGCTTCTGTGTGTGGCTGGAGGGCAGACTCGAGCCTCTGGGTCTGAATCTGCCGGCCGCCAAACCGGGAAAGCGGAGAGCACGGAGGCCTTTCCTCCTCCTGCCTTTGGAAGTCGATGAAGGAGCGACGCGCCCAGGCAAGAACCCGAAGACGACAGGAGGCAAGGGGTCCCTCTCTGTCCTGCCCGGGACGCTGGTACAGACCCCCGGGCGCCACAGCCCTCACGGTTCAAGCACGCCGAGCGCCGCCTCGCACGGCCTCCTCTCACGGGCTGGCGGGTCACAGTTTACAGATGAGAGGACTGAGGCTCGGCCAGGCTCGGAGGGTGGACGCAGGCCCAGAGCCCGCGGTCTCCCCGGACCCCAGCTCGGCAGGCCGTCAGCCCGGCACGGCCTCCCCGGCTGGTCCCTTTGAAGTTCAAAGAATGGGCCTCGCCCTCCGAAGCCGCAGTAAATCAGGCAGGAGAAAGGAAGCTGTCCATCCCGGCTGAGTTATGGCAGTCTGGCGAGACGGCCCACTCCCCGGACCGCCGGCCCCACCCTTACCTGCCCCTCCCGCCCCTCCCGGCCCTCCGCCCCAGCCCACCCTGGCTCCGGAGGTGTCTGGCTGGAGGCTCCTGCAGGACCCTCCCTCTAGCCCACCTCCCCCTAGGGCAGGCTGCAGGCCCTGTGACGCCTTCTCCGTCGAGGAACGTCTTGGCCGTGCTTGCACAGCACCTAGGACGGGGAGCTCACTCCCATACCCAGCCAGCTGCGAGCTGGACAATCTCTCTGTTCTGTGGGGGGGTTGGCTGCCCAGTAACCTCCCGTCTTGCTCCTGGGGGCTGGCCCTGCGCTCCGGGCCACGGGCTCTCCTCCTCCCCAGCCCAGGACAGCCCTGCGGAGGGGGGGCGGCAACTGCGGTCTTCCCGGGTGGCTCTTGGCGCCTCAGCACCCCTGGAGGGGTAGAGAGCACCTGTCGTGGGGAGTCCCGGGATGAGCCCGTGTCTGCTGGAGCCGGGGGGCACGTGGCCACTTGTGCTTGGAGCTGCGCGGGCTTTCGGGTCGGATGCGGGTGGGACGGCAGGGCGCGCACGCCGCACCGTGGGGAGATCAGTGCGTGGCCGAGTGCAGAGCAGGTGTGCGCACGGGTGACACACGACCATGCAGAGCAGGTGCGCGCGCCTATGACGTGTGGCCATGTGGAGCGTGCGTGCACACATGTGACGTGTGACCGTGCAGAGCTGGTATACACGCTTGTGACGTGTGACCGTGCAGAGCGTGTGTGCATGTGACGTGTGACTGGACACGGGGCATGGGCCTGGTGGGGTGAGACAGAGGGACAGAGTATGCCCACAGGGAGAAGCATGGTGTGGGAGGCTGTGAGCCTCGGGGTGTGTGTGAGACGAGACTGGGAGCGTGAGAGTGTGTGTGTGTGTGTGTGTGTGTGTGTGTGTGTGTGTGTGTGTGTGTGTGGGCACAGCGGCTGGGGCGGGGGGGCGGGGGGAGTGTGTGGGACAGCCCTGGCCGGGTGGCGTCAACAGCCAGGAATAGCGAGTGAGCTCATCCTGGTCGTGGACACGCACTGAGGGCCACGCAAGGCCGGGGGATCTCGGAGAGGGCCAGGGCCTCGGAGGGCGGAGGACGGGCCGGCTCCTACCTGGCCAGGCCAGCTCCTACCTGGCCGGGCCGGCTCCTACCTGGCCGGGCGTCCGCGGCTTCCCTGGGCTTCTGGGCCAAGGGAGGCGGCACAGAGGAGAGCAGCCCTGGCTCATTCCTGGAGGAAAGCCCGCAGGCTCCAGACAGGCACGGCCCCCGCCCACGCCCCGGGGTGACGTGCCTCCTCCCAGCTGCATGAGGCCGGGTGCCCCGAAGCTGCTGCCCCGGCCAGCACTGCCTTCTCCCTGCAGGCCAAGTCCCAGGGACGGCCAGAGAAGGCCCAGCTCCCTGGAGAAGCCTCACGCGCAGCTCGAGGCCACCAGGGCCTGGCCCGCCGTCCTGGGCGACTCCTGACCTGGCACCCCCTCTGCCCCCATCCCACCCACTGCCGGGCGCCTTGGCTGCCCCTCCTGTGTCTGCCAGGGACCACCCCAGCCCTCGGTCTCCACGGCAGCCGCCCCGTCCACCTGCCACCGGCTCCCAGCTGGCCACAAAGTGGCTCCTGGCCTCCTGCACCGCCTCACCCCATGGCACGCTCCTGTGGGCACACACACACGCACACGCACACGCACACACACGAGCCTGGGAGAGGAAGGAGTGCCACGACGCTCCGAGAAGGGCAATGGTTTCCACAGAGTTTCTGGGAGAAGAGCTCTGGCCGGAGTCTTCCCAGGGCTCCCTGCGAGGCTCCGAGCGGCCGTGCGGCCCCCTCTGCTTCACAGTAGGAGACGGGGCTCGGCGAAGGGAAGCGACGCCCCGGGTCGCCCGCTCCAGGCCAGGGGCCGGGCCTCTGCCCTCCCGGAGCCCACGGCCAGTGGGGGCGAGGGACAGACTTGTGCCATGTCCAGCCAAAGCTTGTGCGGTCACAAGTCCAGTGGGGGACAGGGCAGGCTTCTTGGAGGAGGCGCCCTTCAGCGGGGCCTCATGTCCAGCCACAGCCCTGCCCCTGGGCACCTGCCGGCAAGCCACGGCTCTTGTACCAACGACTCACGAAACCAGTGGACCCTCCCCACCACCTCTGGGTGCAGCGAAGGGCTTCCGTGCCCTCTGGTTTGGAGACGGGTGAAGGGAGGGGCTTGTGCCCAGGCCTCTGCCCCGGTGCCCCGGTGGCCGTGGCCTCTTTGCTCTCCCTTCTTCCTCTCTCCTGGCTCCTCAGGCCCCGGGGAAGGAGTGTCCCTGTGGCCACCGGCCCCGGAATCCTCCACGGTGGGCCGTGAGCACTATGGCGTCATCTCCGAAGACGGCCTTCCGGTGCCCCCATGCCCCTCCGGCTCAGGTGGGCCTGGCTTCCCTCTGGCTTCCCTTGAAGCCCCCCAGGCCTCGGACGAGCCACCCTCACCCACGCCCCTCCCCAGGCCGGTTCCGCCCTAGCCTTGCCCAGCCAGGCTCTGTGCCCTCCCTCCAGCCAGCACAGCCAGGAAGGGGTGGGGCTGTGCTCTCTGGCTGCACCCGCACACGGCCTGCAGCCGAAGGAGGCGTGGGCTTCCCGAAGCGCATGGGCCACCGTGGCGGGAGAGGACACCACAGAGCCAGGGGCCGCCCTGCCTCCCTTGCGGGCTCCGTCCGCATGTGCTGCGTCTGGGCCGTCATGGCACGTCCCAGAAGGACACAAGGAAGCTGCTGGGCACAGGGGGCTGGAGTTCGGGAGAGAGGTACGGGCCGCAGGCCGAGCCCCAGGGGTGTCCAGGATGTGGGAGACTCCGGAAACCGTTCCCGGCACGGCCACCCAGATCTGGGTGTCCCTCGCTGCCGCCGGCACCCAGCAGTGGAAGCTTTCTGAGGGAAGAGAACCTGCCACTCTGGGACACGAAGCAGCAGCGCCACACACAGCAGGTGCTCAGCAGAGAGATCGCCTCTCGACACACAGAGACAGAGGACGCCTGAGTGCAAAGGCGTTTGGAGAGCAAAGCCCCTCAGAGGAGGTTGGAAACGTAGTGGTCCATGGGGACCAAGCCCTCCGGAGGGTACCCCGAGAGACCCCAAAGCCGCCCTGAGGGAGGGGGCGTGCCAGAGGAGGAGGTCTGGCCGGCGGGGGGGAAGGCCGCCTGTTTGCCTCACTCCCCTGCCCCAGAGGCTCTCAGAACTCCTTGGCCATTCGAGGGGCCCTCTGGCAAAGAGAGGAGCCCGCCTCCCTCCACGGAAGCCCAAGGCACCGGCTTGCGCCTCCCCGCCCCACGGCAGCCACCCCAGGCCTGGACCTGAGCTCCAGCCCGGGACTCCTGGTCTCAAGAGAGCCCCAGAGGCCGAGGGGGGCCGGGGGAGGAGTCGCTGGACAACGGGACAGGCCGGTGGCCACGGGCCCCTTCACTCCGCAGCCACATGTCTGGAAGCCCTCGGCGGCGCCGCTGTGATGGCTTTGCGTCTTGCACAGACGCGTCCGTTGTGCGACTCCTTGCTGCGCCTTGCTTCAGCTGCTCCGTTTTTCTGAGATTTCTCCTGGTGGACATTGGTAGCTCAAGCCCACTCATTTCAATAGCTGTATCCTTTGGTTTTTTTTTTTTTGAGTTGGAGTCTCACTCTGTCACCCAGACTGGAGTGCAGCGGCCGCTCCCGGCCCCCACAGCCTCGACCTGCTGGGCTCGGCGATCCTTCCGCCTCAGCCTTCCGAGTAGCCGGAACTACAGGCGCATGCTACCACACCCGGCTAGTTTTTAATTTATTGTAGAGATGAGGTCTCGCCAAGTTGCCCAGGCGGGTCTCAAACCCGCGGGCTCAGGCAGTCCACTCACCTCAGCCTCCCAAAGGTGCGGGACAGGCTGAGCCACCGAGCCCGGCTAATAGCTGCATTCTTCTTCCGAAATGAGGCAGCCTCAGAGCTGCCCAGAGGAGCTGCAGACTCAAGAGCAGTAACAAGGGCTCCCGTGTGAAGCGACAGAGCGTCACGTTATTTTGTCATGCCGCGAAAGCTGACTAGCACGGACAGTGGTGTCTTTGGGGTTTCACCCCTGCAGACAGCAGAAACCAGGCCTATGTGTCTCGACAGGCGAGCCATCCCTGGAAGTCCCCTCAGGACCAGCATCACTGTGGAGGAGAGCTTGCCCGTCAGCATCAGGCCTGGACATTCCGGTCCGTTTCCAACGGACCCCAGTGATTCTGTGACCTCCCACTCTCCCTCCAACGAGTCCCCGTTCCCTCGAGACAGACTGCAGACTTGCGTGCAATCATAAATGGCTGTTGTCATCTAACTTTGTGGCTAATGGCTGTTCATTTGGGGGATGGAGCCCCCCAGCCTGGCTACCAATTGGAAAGCTCTGCAGATACAGGTCCCTGAAGACCACGAGAAAGAGCATGGAGTCGCAAAGCAGCCGCACTCAGGCAGGTTGGCTAGAACATTCCCCTGCACACAGGTGACTTCTAGCGTGCCTTAAGCAACCCCTCGGAGCTGGGGCTCGGAGTCACATGGGCACACGGTCCTGGCGCTCCTACTGGATTTTCGCGGGAAGGAGGCCAGATTCCTGCCCATCTCTGAGACTCAGTATTCCTGTCTGCAAAAAGGGCACCGACCGCCAGCTCACAGGCGTGCTGCAAAAACCGGGCGAGGCGACAGGTCCTGGCACCGTTGCCATCTTCCGGCTCCTCTTGCCCGCCGCGTGGCCTGGGACCAGCCCCTGCCGCCTTCCGGACCCTTCATCTGCCGTCTGGGAGTAGCCCCCCAGGAGGGCCGTGACCGAGGCAGAACGGAGGTCGGGGTTGCGTCGGGAAAGACGATGTGGTGGCAAGTTCCAGAGCAGCCCCCGCCAAGTGGCCTCAGCTCGAGAGGAATGTCCTCGACGGGTCGCTAGCAGATGCTTCCGGGGCGCCTGGCTTCATGCGTGGTTGGGTGGAGGCCCCCTCCTCTTCTCGGGACTCTTTCTCCTCCCCCGCCCTCCGAAGGCGGGCTTTCCCCCGGAGACTCGTCCTGTGCAGGGCTCGGCGGGGCGCGCGCGGCTCCGTCACGGGGGCAGAGGGAGGAGACTGCGCCCCCCAGCTCAGCCCGGCCCCATGGAGGAGCGGAGGCAAAGGCCATCTCCAGCGCACCAGGACCGCCGCAGAGCAGGGAGAGGCAAGATCGGTTCTGAGGAAGCCACATCACGGACCCCGCCGCGTGCCCGACGACGGCTCATGGGTGAGGGCACCGCCTCCTGCGTCACGGGCACGTCCCTGTCCGAGCCCAGCTTCCTTCCATCATACAAGGGCTCCCTTGCCTCTGGACCCCACCCCTCCCCAAATCCCAGGCCTGAGCGGGCCCGCTTGAGCCTCCGTGAGCGGCCGAGCCCACCGCCTTCCCCTGGGTGGCAGGGGCTTCGCCGGCAACGCTTTCGAGCAGAACGAATCGCTCGGGCATTGTTTCTCGTTCCGGTTCAGGACGAATGGTTCACGGGAGCCGGCGGGCAGGCGAGCCGTTTCCCAGCCCCGCCAAGCATTTCCCAAGACCGCAGTTGCCTTTCTAGTGACAGATGCCCGCCGGGCCGGGGCCCCTCTGCCAGGGCCAGGATGCAGCAAACTCCGGCTCACACATCTCAGAGCCATCTTCTGTCTGCTGCCCGCCATCTTCTCCCACAGCCTGGGGCCTGGACCCTCAGGCCGCAGCAGCAAAACGGAAGGTTCTGGCCTGGCTCCGGCATTGCGTTCTCCAGCTCAGCAGGCGCCAGCCACGTGTGGCTCTTCGAGTTGGATAGCCAGTCCTCAGTGGTACGAGCCACAGGGCTATGGCTACCCTATTGGACAGTTGACGCACAACATTCTCACCACGGCGGAAGGTTCCACTGGTCAGTCTGTCTCCAGCCGAAACTCCACGGGAGACCCCAGGCCCGTCCTCTCTCCCTTCCGACCCTTGACGTGTGCTTCTGCTCTTTCCAGCTCTGAGCCCCCGTCTCCTCCTCTGCGAACTGGGATGGCACTCCTAACCTCAGAGTTACAAAGACGTGAGGCAGACGAGAGCTCCGAAACGCCGAGCCCAGGGCAAGTAGTGGCTGGAACACGGTCTGGGTCTGGGCTCCAGCCCCTCCAGGGGAGAAGGAAGATATCACCGAGCAGGGGCCGGCGAGCAGGCTTCATGCCAGAGATGTGCCCGGGGGTCCATGAAACTGCCATTCCTTCTTCCTGTGAGGCTCAAACGCATAGTCCCAGGGAGCAAATGATGACTGGTCCATGCCCACCATGACACGCAAGCAGGAGACTCAACAACAGCATCTGACAGACATCTGTCAGGTGTACACTCTCCGCCAGCTGCCGGAGAAAATGCCATTTGTGATGAAGCCACAACTAAGTACCAGGGAAAAAACCAAGACTCTCATTTCAAAATCCCTTCTTTAGGGACGATGACAATCATATGAATGTTGGTATTTCCCTCCTTTACTCGGCCGCTAGGGAGCTCAAAGCCAAATTTGCAAATCAACTTGAAAAGCTGTGTAGAATTCTGTGGCGCTTCCTGGACGCGATCTGTAGCTAGATCTTTACTGTGCCTTGCCTGAAGGTTTTGTCTGTCACTGTGCCTGTCTGTGCCCAAAAACCTAAATAACAGTGGCTTAAAACATGGCGGTGGTTGGCTCTTCTCTCCTGTAACTAGAAGCCAGGAGGTACACAGCCAGGCCCAGGCGGCTGCTCTACTCCCCACTCACGACCTGGGCTCAGGTCCACCCTACTCTGCACACCCGGTTCAGCTGTGCCCCTTGTTCTCATGCTCACAGGGCAACTGCAGCGCTCCAGGCACCGCATTCACACCCCAGGCAGAAAGGGAACAGTTGCCAGGGAGCCAACGACAAATTGTCTTTCCCAGAAGCTCCTCCCAACAATGTCTGTTGGGAATTCATCGGCCAGGGCTGCGTCCCATGGCTCCGCTGAGCTGTCAGGGCAGCTCGGAAACGCACTTCCTGACCTGGGCCACACACAGCTCTGGACAAAGCTGGAGCCCTGGGACTCGGAAGAGGGGTGACGGGCCTGGTCAGGTAAGCAGCAGTGTCTACCGCGGCTAGCCACAGCTCTCTGCGCGTCCCTTACAGAGAAGCCCACAGAGGCTGGAGTGGCGGGCGGGCTCACTGGCTCAGGGCAGCGCTAAGCTCTGCGTCTGTCTCAGCCGAGGCTTTTTCCTCAGTTTCCAGAGCAGGGCCTGGGACGCGGTTGGCACTCAACAAACATCCGTTGACCGGAAAAGGAGTCAACCCCTCTGGGGTGGAGAAGAATGTGCTATCCCTGTTTCTCGGGGAGCAGACGGCTTCTTCTCCGGACCGCGAAAAACACCCATCCACAGAGTCATGGGGCTTAAGGTGGCCATTTCACAGAGGAGGAGCTGTAACCCAGAGACCTGAGGTGACTTGCCAAGCTCGCACAGCAAGCTCATGGCAAAGACTAGAATCTGGGACTTCAGAGATTATTCAGACTAAGCCTGGTCCGGACAGAGCCAGCCTTGGAGGTTGTCTAAGGCAGGGTGTCTGCATTGCTCAAGACGCCAACATTCCGTGGCCCAGAGGGGACACAGACGTGGGGCTCTGTGAACTGGGAAACGCAGGTCAGCTTTGAAATAATTAAAAATAACTTTCGGTCAAATCCAGCGTGAAACTGGTGAACAAAGAACTTGAGCCAGGGAGGGGGGTTGTTTTCCGCTAAAAGTCCATCTCCTTGGGCTGAATCACTGTCGGCAGGCTAGTTTTCCAGTCGACCATGAAGGCCCGAGCACGCCCCGGATGCGTGATCCCTTCGTAAGAGCCCAGGAACCCCGCGCTGGTGCCCTGACAAGTCACCACCCGAATCCCAATATGGTCTCAGCCCCCAGAGAGGACTCAAAGTCCTCATTATTAACATGCGTTATTTATGGCTTACAGAAAGCCGTCCAGACCCCTGACAGCTCCGGAATGAGCTCAGCAGCAAACTCTTTGATATTATCGGGGGTGAGCCGTCTCATGGGATTCTGGTTTTTTTGGTTTTTTTTCTGTTTGGAAAGGCATGTACCGGAGAGGAATTTCATTCAAGGCACAGAGGAATGACGAAGCCAGCTGGGCACTGCACCCGTCCCTCTGATTCATCCACCCTTTCTGTAAAGGCAGAAGTGACTTCTCACTTCACTGAAGGTGGCCGTGAGGACAGGAGAATCCTGGGGGTGGCCGGGGACACAGAGGGCTAGCTGGCATGCTCCTAGAGACCACCTATCCCAGAGGCTCAGAGAGGGCGCGAGAGCCAACCGTCGTCACACAGCGGTCCTGAGCCTCACGGCGGTGGGAGGAACAGGAACCCAAAGCCCTTCCAACGCGCTGAGAGCCTCCGTTCTCCTCTCTGTAAAACAGCTGCGCACCGACCCAATGTGCTACAGACTTGCTTTGCTGATTCAAGCCCTGCTTACGTTTCAAGCTAAACATTCGACAGCCCCAAAGCATAAAAGTCAGACGTCAAGTGGGGCGGTTTCTCCCACAGACGCCCCGGACTCCAGGAATTCCAGGATTCCATGAGAGACCGAACTCCAGCATGAGCTGAGCCCCGAGACCCCTCTGGGGTGGAACTCTGGGTTCTGTGCAGGCGGGACGCCAATGGGGCTGGCGCTCCCTCCCGGCCACAGGGACCCCGCTGCAGGAATGGGGGCAGAAGGGCGGGCCCGCCCTGCCCGCCCTTACAGGGGCTCATCGCTCCCCAGAAGCCGCGCTCTCGGCTCTCAGGTGGCAGCCTCTGGGGAGCTGCTCCCTGGGTCTGTCTCCAGCCCGCTGGGTGACTTGGGCAAGTCGCTTTCCCTCCCTGAGTCCGTTTTCTCTACAGGTTCGACGCCAAAGAACTGAGGTCAGCATCCCTCTCGTTGCAAGAGGACACCCGACTCGCACCGACTCCGAAATGGAGACGCGAAACACATGGGCGCCGAGTTCGCGAAAGGCTCAGCGGTGAGTTCGGATCCAGGTAAGGCTGGACCCAGGCTCTGAAAGGTGTCTGCGGCCGGCCCCCGCCTCCCCCCCGCTACATCGTCAGGCAGGGTGCCCCGTGGGGCCGAGACACCCACCAGCAGCCCTGCGTGGCAGCCGCTCCGCTCCAGCACAAAGCAAGGGGGACCCACGCCCCACAGCACCAGCGGACTCTCTGGACGGGCGTGAACCGGCCGGTCTGGGCCACACGTGGCTGTCCCTGGCCCCGTGCTGTGCCCTGCTAGGCTTGCTCTTCTCTGACTGTCCAGGCCTGAGCCGCGTGCTCGCCCCTGAAGGCCTCGCCCCCCATAATGAGAAAGAAATCTTCCCCAAGCAGGCAGCAGGTGCTGGGCAGGCCAACTCCACAGACGCCCCCTGGAGATGCAGTCTCTCTCCAGCTGTGCAGGCCCCGGAACTGTCCTCCAGCGACAGCCCCCGCAGGCGCCCGACGCCTGATATGCGGGAGGAGGGTCGAGCAGGGTGGCCAGCGAGGCTGGGGCGTCCCAGTGGGGATGCGGGGCCCGCCCCCTCAGGGAGAGGCCTGGATGGCCCCTGCGGCCGGAGTCAGGGTCCACACCCACAGCCTGTGGCCAGGGACGCCCCACAGAGCTGCCCCCTCCTGTGGACAGAGCCCAGGTCACTCACCCGCCCACGCCCCGGTGTACTGGCGGCAAAACTCCCCCAGCAGGCGGCCCCACCCCCTTTCCGCCTTCAAGGGCCAGGCGCTCACGCTCCAAGCCTTTGCCCAGCAGGCCTGGGTGCTTGCTGGGTCTCCGCTCCGGCACAATCCCCCAGCCCGGGCAAAGGCTCGATACGTTTGAGATGGCTGGACGGGTGGGCAGATGGGCGGGGTGTGGGCGGGGGGTGGGGGTGGATGGACAGATGATGCCTGCGTAGCTGGATGGGTGGGGGGGTGAGCGGGTGGCCGGGGGGTGGACAGATGGGTGGGTGGCTGGGGGGGTGGATGCACGGATGGATGAGGGGGATGGGTGGAGGGGTGGGTGCCAAGACAGGTGGGTAGGTGAGTGGATGGACAGATGGAACGCGTATCTTCTGAGAGGCCCTCGCCCAGAGACTAGGCCTGGAAGCAGGCACTTGCTGAACAGAGCTGCCAGCCTCCTTCCGTGCCCACCGTCTGCACGCCGCAGGTCCGCGCCCACAGACGTTCCTGCCTCTCCCCGCTTCCAGCCACTGCAGGCCAGCCCTGCAGACCCTGGGGCGGTCGTGGCCAGGACCCCGAGGCAGCCTCTCCAAGCTGAGTGACCTCTCTCCAGTGCTCCCCAGGAGGCGAGGTCTCTCCTGCCCAGAGGCACCCAGCCTGTCCCCGGCCGGCTGCAGCCTTTAATTCCGAAGAGGCGGAGGCAGCAACCGCCTCCCTTCCTGCAGGCTCTGTGCCTTAGGTCTTGTGTCCTGGGCTGTACGTTCCCGCTCTGGGGGCCCAAGAGCAGGAGTTGCCATGTGCTGTGAGCCCAATCCACCGTGCAGTTTTCTGCCACGGTGACGGATCACTGGGAGACGGCTCTGGGCCGCCTCCACCCAGCCCAGCCGCCCTCCCTGTCTTTGAGCAGCTGCGGCAGGACATGGCGGCGTTCTCCCCTGAAGAGGCTCCCGCGGAGGGGGAGGTGGGGGGGCGGCCCGGTGTCCTTATGGCGAGTCGAACCCCGGCGCTGACTCCGAAGTGCTCCTCCCGCCCCTTGTCCTGGGCCCCAGGCTGCGGGCCCCCCCAGCCAGAAGCCTCCCCAGCACTCAACCCTCCCGCCCCACCTTCCCTCCAGGAAGCACGGGCAACGGACGGGGCGCACGCGCGTTTTGTGCTTTGCAGACGGAGACTGAGGCCTGCAGAGGAGCCGGGCCTGGGCTGCCCCGGTCCCCCCTTCCCCTCGCTCTGCGGGGCCGCGCAGGCGCCGGGCGAGGCGGCAGCTTTCTGGGAACACTCCCGGGTGAACGTGGCTCCCCAGGGCCACACGGCCACGACACTGGGCCCTGGCAGGGCGGCTCCTCCCTCCGCGGACGCCGGCGTGGGTCCGAGGCCCCCGGCTGCGAGGAGCGCGCCCCGGTGTCCCTGGCAGTGACACCTTCGCTCCGACCAGCGCCGCTGCCGTGGCATCGGTGTCTGGAAGCAAACCGCCCCTAGCGGGGGCGCGCCTTTAACGCCCGATCCTTGACGCCGGCGCCCGCCCCAGCAGCTGTGTCGGCTTTTGCGCAAAACCTTCTGGGATCCAAAGCGACCCAGGCTACGGCTCCTTCCGCCTCCGGGCAAGGCTCCCGCGCGTCGGACGGGCTGACGCCACATGCGGAAGCAGGATTTCTCCCAGAGGCCTCCAGGGCCAGTCTCGTCTCCCCCTGCCCTCCTGTCCATCCCGGAGCTGCCACGCCGGCCCCTGGCGGTGCATCGGCAGGCCAGACACACTCCCGCCCCAGGGCCTTCGCGTATGCTGTTTCCGCGCCTGGACCTGCCGCCCTCAGACAGCCTGCACCATCCTCTCCTCCACAGCTCAGGCTGAGTCTCCTGAGCGCCTTGGCCTGTCCAGCTGCCGCTGCTCTTCGAGGCCCCCGGCGGCCCGATCTTTCGGGTCCCGTCTGCCTGCGCCACTCCTGACCGCTCGGGGATTCCACGCTTGCCGGCCTGCTTCAGGTCCGGCTCCCTCAGGGGTCCCGGGACACCGAGGCTTCGCGGCGACTGGCCGTGGCTGAGGGGCAGCCTTGGGGTCTCCACCAGAGCAGGGACCTTGTCAGAGCCACGCCCCACGGCTCTTCAGAGCCCAGACCGGTGCCTGGAAACACGGACCGGAATAACTGTGATCTTGGAGGCAGGTGGGCCCGGGCGCAAGCGTGGGCGTGACTGCTCTCGTGCCCGCCGGACGCACAGCGGCTGGCAGGGGCCAGGCAGCGCCACGCGCCGTGAGGCCCTAGAAACGCACAGCCACCGGCCAGTGGGACGCGTCCCCCCTTGGACACGCTGCCGCGTGGACGCCAGCTCGACCCACCTTCCGCAGGCCCCCGTGAGCACACTGGCGGGCCAAAGGGGCTGGGCATGCAGGCTGCCGCTCGCAGAGGGCACTGGGCACGCTGGGCAGCTGTGCCCATCTGCCTTGGGCTTTCCGGGGCTCCTTCCCCCAAGGGCTGCCTCAGCGCCCCCGAGCTCAGCTAGAAGAAAGTGTCAAAAGAGGCGCACGGCCTGTGGTTCTGCAGCCTAAGCGGGCCGGGACGGGGTGCCGGCCGGGCTCTGGCCGCAGGGTGGACGGCCTGACACGCGGACGCCGTCCCCACGCTGTCGTGCCCTCGGGCACCATCCCTGTGTCCAACTTGCTCCACACGGCTTCCAGCCCGAGAGACCCTGCGGCCTCCGCTCGACGGAGGGGGCACCGAGACTCGGGGAAGTGGCCCACGGCCCCAGGGCTCGCGGCCCAGATGCCTCGAAGCTGGGCCCAAGCGGGGAAGACGCACGACGGAGTGCGCCGCCAGCTCACAGCCGGGGCCCCCGCCGCCCGCCCAGCCTCGGCCCCAGCCCTGCGCCGCCTGCCCCTCACCGCCGCCTGGGATGATGGGACCCCGGCACAGAGGGGGCCGGCGACCTGCCTGAAGCTGCACGGCCCACTGCCTCCACCGCCCACCCCAGCCCCCGCCGCGGGGGACATCGGGAGGGAGCTGGGAAGAGAGCATCCTCCGCTCCTGAAGCCCCGGAGAGGAAACTGAGGCAAGTGTAAGGGGCCGCTAGAAACGGCTGACGGCCCCTTCCCAGCAAACCAGCCTCCGGGTCTGGCCCTCCCCAGAGACGGCGGGCCTTGGGTGGGGGCGGGTCAAAGGAGGCGCTCCCAGAGCCAGAGTCCCCCGGGAAGCCCAGAGAGGGCCGGTGGCTCGCCCAAGGTCACACAGCACACCCGCAGCAAGCCAGGGCCCTTGGGCCTCACCCCCCCACCCCGGCTCAGCAGACACACGGGAGGCGCTCAAGGAGAAGGAAGGAGAGCGCCCGCGTCTTCCAGGCAGAGACACCTCGCGTCTGGCAGTTGCGTCATCCCTGGGACACCACCGTCCTTCATGACCTCATCTCTTGGCCGGGCCCCAGCGTGGCGCCTGCTGCCTGGAATCGATACCTGCTGGCAGCGCCCGGCCCCGTCTTCCCGCCCCCCCGGCCGCCCTGCCCAGCCCATCGACCTGCCTGCCGCCGCTCCGTCAGGCTGGACGCGAGCCCCGGAACCTTTGGGGAGTGCCCGCCGAGGCCCGCGGCAGGGCCGGGCCGGGCTCGCCACAGGTGGGAGGAAGGACGTCCCGCCCATCGGGCCGGCTCTAGGCCTCCCTGCGCCTCAGCCTCGCCGTGTGCCCACGCGGGGCGAGTCCCACGGACCGGCAGCTGTGAGTTTCAGGGGCAACAACAGGGCGCGCGACCGGCCAGCACCCAGCCTCTCCCCTGCCGTCGGGACACATCACGCGGCACATCCAGGCTCACGGCAGCCGCACGGAGGGGTGGGCTGGGACCAGCAGCACCGCCACACAGACGGGCAGGGGACAGTTTGGGGAGGGTGGTGCGGACATGGGACCCCCTGGCTTCCCCCTGCAGCTCTAGGCCGCACCCCAGTGCCCGGCTGGACGGCCGTCCGACACGTCGCCCGTGCACAGGCGGGAAAACCACGGTCAGAAAGGCCCAGGGAGAGCGGAGGTCAGGGAGCAGGTCCAGGCCAGGCATCCACACCCCAGGCCCGCGGGCACAGGCGGTCGGCAGGGCCCAAGGCCTGAGGAGGCCGTGACAGGAGCCACCCACTCACCCGGCCCTGAGCGTCCGGGAACTCGGCCGTGAGCCCACCCGTGCGCGTCCCCCGGGGATGGGCCCGCCTGCCGCTGCTTCCTCCAGGACGCCGTGGCTTCTCGAAGGCTGGCCAGGGTGTCCCCGCGGCCCCGGCCCCGCCAGCCTGAGAGCATCGGGATGGAGTCCCGGGTGGGCCGAGAGGGAGGCCTCGCCCCAGCCGGCTGTACGCACGGCCCAGGGGAACGGCAGAGGCAGCTCAGCCCGGGCAGGCTGCGGGGAACAGACTGCAGAGTGGCAGGTGCCCCTTGGGAGGGGACGGCCCTCGGCAGGGTGGGCCGTAGGGGCTCCTGCGAGGCTCTGAAACCCACCCGCGGCCTGAAGGAGCCCCCAGAGAGGTGCTGGGGAGAGGACACGGCAGAGCCCTGGCTCTGGGCTCCGTGAAGTGGGCGCCGCGGCCCCGCCCCGCCCCAGGGATGGTGCAGCTTTTCGGGTCCAGCCCTCCACAGAGCGGGCTCCCGGGGGCTTTCTCCTGGGAGAAAGGTGAGGGGTCCCCCGGAGGCCACCCCGCCTTCTGCAGGCGGCGTGCAGGGCCGGGGGACTCTGAGGCTGGTGACGCGGGTGCGGGCCGGGGGGGCGGCGCTGCCTGTGGACTCGAGGCCGCGTCCAGCGTCCTGCCCAGTGGCGTCTTCACCCCCCAACTCAGGCAGGACGGAGTGCGGCCGCAGAACCAGATGCGCCCGGTCCGGGGCTGCCCTCAGCCGCCCGCCCCCGCCTCGCGGCGTTCAGGGCGAGTTCCACATCACACACCCCAGGCCTGGACCGGGCAGCTTTGTGGACGCCGGGGGCCGGGCCCGCCTGGAGTCCTGCCGCCCAGGGAGACCGCGGGAGCCGACCTGGAGCCGCCGCGGCCGGCAACAAGGCGACCCGCTCCCCCGCAGAAGGCCACGTCCCGATCTCTGGACTCTGCGAAGCGTGGCCTCCCGTGGCCAGAGAGGCTGCAGATGGGCCAAGCCGGGGCTCCTGAGGCCGGCTGGCCCGGGCTGGCCCGGGAGGCCCGAGTCCGAGAGAGACCCGGAGAGGCCACGCCGCGGGCCTCGGAGACGGGGCACGGCGAGCTAAGGGCGCAGGCGGACGCCGAGCTCGCGGCTGAGGGGCCCGCGAAGCCCACGGGACTTCTGGCCGCCAGGACGCCTCGGCGACGAGGTGCGGCCGCTGGAGCTGCCGCAGCGGTGGCCGTGGGTGACAGCAACAACCGTCAGACGATGCCAGCGCCAGGCCGGCCGGAAGAGCGCGTGGACAGCCCCGGCAGGAGGGAGCCCAGGCGGCCACTCGCCCGCTCACGTGGGGGCCCCGGGGGAGGGGAGGGGCTCGCCTCCCCCGTGGCGACGGGCGTGTGCACGCCGGCCAGGGGGAGCCGACCTGGCCCGGCCGACCCTTGCGTCGCCGTGCACGTCGGCGACCCCACCCCCTCACCTCTGCGGGTCGATGAACAGGAGGAAGCCCATCCGAGCACGGCCTCCTCCCGCCCCAGCGGGCAAAGGCCAGGACTTCTGCAGGCCCTGCTGGCCTCCTGAGGGCGAGGGCGGGAGCCCCTGCAGCCACTCTGCCGTCTCGAGGGAGCGGGCGGAGAGGGCCGAGGCAGGAGGGTTCCCGGGAGAGCAGCCGAGGCCTGAGCTGCAAGACGGCTGTGGAGAAGGCCGAGGGGCCGGCCCGGGGGGCTGGGGGGAGACCCGGGACCGGACTCCCGGCCGGCGAGGAAGCCAGCCCTGGGGAGACCGAGCCACACCCTCGGCCTCAGCGGGCCCCTCCCACCGCAGCCAGGGCACGGCGCGTCGCCGCCCTCGCGCTCAGCCTCCGGGCCCTGCCTCGCCGGCCCAGGCCAGAGTCCTGGCGGTGGCCGCAGCTCCGTGTGGCCTGGCCCTGGGCGGCCTCCGCCCCCCCCCTCCCGGCGCCCGGCGCCCGGCGCCCGGCGCCCGTGGCCCGCCCGGCCTGGCTCTGCCCGTCGCCCGCCAGGCGCCCCGCCCCCGGGCCTTGGCCCGGCTGCGCCTTCTGTCCGGAGGCCGCTTCTCCGAGGCCCCCCCCCCCGCCTTCCCGGGGAGGCCGCCGGCCCCGCCCCGCCCCCGCCCCCCCGCGGGGCTCGCTCCCGGGGCTCGGCACGGGGGTCACCCCGGCGGCGCCCGTCCCGGCCGGCGCCAGGCGCGCGCAGACCCAGCGCCCCGAGGTCGGCCCGGCCGCGGCCCCCCCCGCCCTCGCGTGAGCCCAGGCCCGGCCTCCGAGACCCGTGGCCGAGCAGGGCGGGCACTCCCGGGCACGCGGCCGGCCGGGCCTCGCGCGCCCACGCGCGCCAACCGGCCGCGCCGCCGCGGCCCAGAGAGGCTGCCGCCGGGGGGTCGCCGGCGCCCGGACGGCCCGGCTGCGGCCGCGCGGCGCCCGGCGCCCCCGCACACGCCGAGCACGCGCGCCGCCGGCGGGCGCACGCCCATCGCAGGGCACGCGCGCACACGCCCGCACGCAGGCCGCAGGCACACGCCGGCACCGCTGGGGAACCCAGACGTCTCGGGATCTTGAAAGTGGGTTGACTCCTGTCCCGCCCACATTCTGTCCCGAAAGCCTGGGGCTGGCAGGGCGGGTTTCCAGGCCCTCGGCCCCGCGAGAGCCAAAGGAGAAAGGCTCCACGAGACCCTCCCAGACAGAGTCTGCGGGTAGGCCGCTGTCCCACTCTCCCTTCTTTGCCCGGGTTTGGCTGAGCTCCCAGAACAGGCACAGCCCTCTTGCGTCTGGGAGTGGCCGTGCGGCTAAGCTCTGACCAGTGGGGTGGAGGCAAAAGTGTCCCACAGCAACTTCCAGGAACCTTCTTAAAAGACACCTGATACCCACACTCCATCCTTTTTCTCCCTCCCTCATATGCCCATTCCACTGCTTAGAACCCAGGTGTGATGGCTGGAACTCTGGCAACCGTCTTGGACCACGAGGACCAGATTTCTTCATAACAAATCTGTGCCATCTGCCTCGATGCTTAAGTACGAAAGAGGCGCATGTCCTTCTTCTCTAAATCCCGGCTCTCTGGGGTGTTCGCCCACCGCCCAGCCCTCCTACTGCACAGAAGGGGCCAGTGAGGCGGAGGCCTCTGCTCGCTTGAGGCTTGAAGACGAGTCAGGGCAGAGACAGAGCAGAACCTAGGCACTGCCTGGGCTGCCTGCGAGCCGCTGGGCTGCTTGCTCTGGTTTCTGCTCTGCTGGGTCACAGGACGCTTTTCCCCCAAGGTCACCCTGGCCAGCCCCAGTGGCGGCCCCGAGGCCCCGGGACAGCCCAGGGTGGAGGCCTGGGACGTGCGGGTTCGGCAGGAGCGGGACGGGGCAGCTCCACCGCCGGAGCCGCCTTCCAGAGCTTTCGCCGGGTGGGGCGTCCCAGGACCGCCCTGAAGTCTCCGGCGGGAGGTGCCCAGGGGTCCCTTCCGTGGCATCCCCGGGGGACGTCGCCCGGGGCCGCGCAGACTCCGCAGGCGACGGGAACACCCTCCCGGCCGTCCGGCCCGGCCCCCGAGACCCGGCCCGGGGCCCCAGCTGGCCTCGGGCTCCTCGGGCCGGAGCCCGGGACTCCGCGGGCCGCCCCTCCCCGCGCGTCCCGGGGCGCCTGCGGCCCTGCCGCCCTCCGAGGCGGCCTCCGGAACGGGAGGGCCGCGCCCCTCGCCGGCCGCCGTCGGCCCGGGCCGCTGCGCGCCGGGGCCGCGTCCTCGAGGGGAAGGCGGCGGGCGCGGGCGGGCCGCCGCCGGCCTCACCCCTCCCGGGCGACCCTCGCCGGCGCGCCCTCTCCGGCCGGGCCCGCCCCCGTCCGCGCCCCCGCCGCGCAGGGCGAGCCCCGGCCGGCGCAGGCCTCGAGCGTCTGAGCCCCTTTCCACGATTATCTCGCGCGGGAATGCCGCGGGAGCGGAGGCGCGGGGCGCAGGCGAGAGGCCCCGCGCGCCCGTGGCTGTGCGGAGTGGAAACGCCGACGCGGCTCCCGCGCCGCCTCTGGCCGGCTGTCCTCCCTGCCGGGCCCGCGCTGCCGCCGGAAAAAGCGCCCCGGAGAGCCGAGGGCGCGCCCGGGCGGGGCGGGGGCGCGGAGGGCGGCGCGCGGCCCCCCAGGCCCCCGCCCGGAGACCTCTGCCCCGCGCGGAGGGGCGCCCGCACCCGGGCCCGCCAGGCCCCCGGCCGCTCTGGGCGCCCCGCGGGCGGCGCCGGGTCCGGGGAGGCGCGGGCGGCGCAGGCCCGCCGGGCCGCCGCCCCACGGCGCGCCCAGGGGGCCCGGGACGCGGGGTCGGGCCCGGCCGCCGGCTGCCGGGCTCGGCCGCGGACGGGCCGGCCCGCGCCCCCGCCCGCCGGGCCTCCGCGGCCGCGCCGGCCACGCTCCCCGGCTCGCGCAGAGCGCCGGGCTCCGCGCCGCCGGGCGCGAGCGGGGGAGACCGAGGCCCAGCGCGCGCGCGGCCGCAGCCCCGCCCGCCGGCCGGCCGCGCGCGCGCCACGGGCGGGCCTCGGGGCGACCGAGCGCGGCTCCCGCGGCGCCAAGGGGCGGCCAGCGGGCTCGACGCGAGGCGCCGGCGCGGAGAGGCCCAGCCCGGCTGCGCCCGCGCGTCCCGCCGCCGCCGCCCGCCGGCCCGCTCTCTGGCGCCCCCGCGTGGCCGCGCCGACGCGCCCGTGCGGGCGGCGGCGGGGCGGGCGCGGCCGGCGAGGGCCCCGGGCGCGGGCGCCGTCCGCCGGCCTCTCCAGCGCGGCCGCGGCGCAGACGCCCCGCCGCGCCTCCCGGGCGCCCGCGGCCGGCCCGGGCGCCCCTCCGCCGCCCGCCCCCCGCGCGGGACCCGCGCCGCGCCCACGGCCGCGCGGCCCGCGGAGCCCGCCCCGCTCGCGCCCGCGCCGGGCGGCTCGGACGGGCGTCGGGGCGGCTGCCCGCGCGCGCCCGCCCGGCCCGGGCCTTCCGCGCCGGCGGCCGCGGAGCAGGAGGCGCCAGACCGGCCGGTCCGAGCCACCCGCCGGGCCGAGCGGGCTCTCCGGCCGCGGCTCCCGGGGCGCCCGAGGCTGGGGGCCGGGCGCGAGGCCGGCCCCGGGGCGCAGCCCGACGGCCGCGTCCGCCCCGCACGCAGCGCGTCCCGCCGGGCCGGGCGGCACGGGGTGGCCGAGGCGAGCGGACGGCCTGAGCCCGCGGGTTCGAGGCCCGCCTGGCACCTCGGCGAGCCCTCGTCTCCACGGGAAGAACAAAAAGTGCAAAGCTCGGCCGGGCGAGGGGGCGCGCACCTGTAGTTCCGGCCACGCGGAAGGCGGAGGCGGAAGGGTCGCCGGAGCCAGCGGGTCAGGCTGCGTGGCCGGCGCGGCCGCTGCGCTCCAGTCCGGGCGACGGAGCGAGACCAACTCGAGACGGCAGAACAGCAGCAACAAAAGCGCACGTCCACGCCGCGTCCGCCCTGCCGCTGCAGAGGCGCCCGCAGAGGCGCGTCGGCCGGGACGCCGCTCTGGGCGGGTGGCGGCGCGGCCCCTGCGCCCTGCTCCCGGCGGCCGCGGGGCCTGGGCCCAGGCGCCGGTCCCTGCCGCGGTCTCGCGGGGGGCCGCCGAGGACGGTCGCCACCGCCCACGGCCGCGTGGTCGAGCCTTCCCCGGCTCTGCGTCCCCGCATCGACAGGCCTCCCGCCTGCCGCTCGGGCGGCCGCCTCCACGCGGATGGAGCGGCCCGGGGACGGCGAGGGGCGTCCCGCCCAGCGCCTTCGAGGACGGCCGAGGGCGGCGGTCCCCCTGGCCGCGGGGAGGACGGGGCTGCTCCCCCCGCGAGCCTCTCTGGCTGCGACCCAGCGGGGGACAGCCCCCGCCGATGCACGCCACTCGCGCGCCGCCCCCGCTCCGGGACGTGCCCCGCGGCCCGCGTGGGCGGCCTCCGCGCCCAGTCGCGGGCGGGGAGCCTGAGGCTCGGCGCCCTACCCTGCGGCGCGACCGCGAGGCCCGCGTCGCCGCTCTGCCCCACGTCCTCGCCCCAGGAGGCTGGGGCCGCGGGAGCCCCAGTTCACAGGCGAGGAAGCCTGGGCACAGAGAAGTCAAGGGCCCGGCCGGGGCCACACAGCTGGAACGCGGCAGAGCCGGGACTTGAACCCCGCGGTGGCTCCTCACCTCCCTGCACTGAGAGCCGGAATCTCGGAAGAGTCACGGTGTGGACGCCGGAAAGAGGGCGGCCGCCTCCGCGAATGCCCCGCACCCTGCGCCTCCCGGGCGCCGGAAAGCCGGGACGTCGGGGCACCCGCGCGCGGCAAGCCCACGACGCCCGAGGCCCTCGCCGCCCTCGGCGCGGCGGGCGGCGTCTGCCCGGGGCCGGGACCCCGGCCCGGCTCCGCTGGGCGCCCCCGCGGCCCAGGGCCCGCTCGCCCCGGCGCCGGGGGGCCGGCCGGGCGCGCGTGGAGAGCCGGCGTCAGTGGCGAGCGCGCGCGCGCGCCCGCCGGCGCCCAGCGCCCCTGGCGGCGGGCGAAGCCGCGGGGCTCCGCCGGGCGCAGGCGGGACCGTCCCGCCCCGCCCCGCCGGGCCGCCGCCCCGAGCCGGCGCGCGCCCGCCCCGCCCGGCCCCGGGGCGCGCCGGACCTCGGCGCTCCGGCGCTCCGGACGGGCAGGGGAGGAGCCACGCCGCGGGCTCGAGCCCGCCCGGCCGCGTCCCGCCGTGTGGCCCCGGCCGCCTCGACTTCCCTGTGCCGCCGGCGGCGAGGACCCCGCCTCGCGCCCCGGAGGGCTGCGGACGCGCGCGGCCCGCCCCCGCGCCTCCTCGGCCGCGCGCACCGGCGGGGCCGCGGACGCCGGGCCGGGCCAGGAGGCCGAGGAGGGCCCCCCGGCGGCGGAGCGCCCCAGGCCGCGGCCCGAAGGCCGGCCCGGCTCGGACCAGGGCCGGATGCGCCCGGGCCGCGGGCCTCGTCTCCATGGCGACGCCGCCGCGAGGACGCGCGCAGGCCGGACTTGCCCCGGCGTGTTCGCAGGCCCCGGGGGCGTCCCGGCCTCGGGACGGAGGGGAAACTGAGGTCGAGAGAGGGGCGGGGCTTGCTGGCAGCCTCCGGTTCTCCGTCACACCGCAGTCCGTCTCCCAGGACCCTCCGGGCCACACTGGGACGACGCCACGCAGCCACGCCCGCGCGCGCGCGCACCTTGGAGGCGTGCCGAGAAGCGTGAGGCGGGCACAGGGGCGGGCGTCCCGGAGGGTGGCCGCCGGAGACCGCCCGACCGTGGAGAAGAGCCCCGAGGAAGAGCGGGCAGGAGCCGTGTGCACGC
Organism: Cephalopachus bancanus; assembly: GCA_027257055.1. Taxonomy (NCBI): domain Eukaryota; kingdom Metazoa; phylum Chordata; class Mammalia; order Primates; family Tarsiidae; genus Cephalopachus; species Cephalopachus bancanus. Next base: position 159,743 of record JAPVLO010001117.1, on the reverse strand, counting down.
GGGGACACCGCGGCTCCAGCGGGGAAGCGGCAGGTGCAAAGGCGCGTGGCCGGAGAGCGCCGGAGGAGCCCGGAGGCGGCGGAGCCGGGACGTCCGGGTCTTTCGACCGCAGCGCGGAACCGCAACGCGTTCCTCCGGCGCGGCGGAAGCCAGGGGCGTGCGGAGCCGAGGACGGTCGAGGGGCGCCGCTCTGGCAGCGCGAGGAGAACGGCGGGGCGCGGAGGAGGGCGTGGGTGAGACGGGGCGGGAGCCCGAGGACGCCGGTGTGAGCGGCGCGGCGGCAGCCGGGGCGGGGCGGGGCGGGCCGCGCTCCGAGGGCTGCGTGGGGCTCCCGTGGCTGGACCGGGGCCACGGCCGCCCGGGTGTCCAGCTGCGCCTCGGGGCGGCTGAAGGCCCGGCCCGGCAGCCCGCGCAGCCAGGCTCTCCTCCCCCATCCCGCTCCGGACGGCCCAGACCCTGGGCCCGCCGCTCCCGGCCTCCTGCCCCCCAGCCGCTCGCCGTGGAGCCCCTGGGCGCAGGGTGGGGACGCCCTCGCCCGCGGGCCTGGCGGGTGGCGTGCGGAGGCGTCCGGCAGGGAGCCGCTCCCCAAAAGAGACGGGGCAGCTGGGCACGCCCCTGGGGTCCTGCAGGGGACCGAGGCGCGTCCGCTAAGGCCTGGCCTGTTCACGCTGGAAGCAGCGGCGGCACGGGAGGCCGGGTGGCCCCGTCCACGCCACCCAGCTGGACGGTCCCCAGCAGTGTCCACTTGGGATCCAACCTGCGGTGAGGCTGGTGCCTCGGGACGCCGCGCCACCACCCTGGCCCCCCTGCTGGCCGGGCCTGGCCCTGGGCACCTCTACTGCTCCCTGCGAGCACGCCCGGCCTCCGGGCATGGCGGCGGGGCGTCGAGGCGAAAGCCCCCAGCCCGCTGACCGTGCCCTGGAGCAGGCACAGAGGCCCTGCTGTCCCCTTCCTGTCCCCTCCCTTCCTGGTGTGTGTCCCAGGGTCGGAGCGGCTAGGGTGGGAGGGCATGCCGGGAACCGGGACCCCAACCAGGCCGGGCCAGCTTGAGCTTCCAACCCGATGAACGGACAGGAGAGGATGAGGCCCCGCTCCGCCCTGGCCCTTAGGGAGGTGAGAACCGGCCCAGAGCGCCGAGCCCGCATGGGGCGGCCGACAGGGCACCTGTGGGGAGGCCACAGCCAAGCCCCGCCGGGGGCGGGCGACGGGAGCCTGGAGCAGACGCCTGGGGGGCGGGCGCGGCTCACCGCACGCGCGGCCTGGGACCCCCGCCCCACGGCTGCGGCCACCACCGCCCGCTCCCCCCTCCAGCCCTGGCCCGCCTGCAGAGCTGGATGAACTCTGATCGCCCCCGGGCAGCTGGAGAGGACAGCCCTTCTCTGGAGCAGCTCGCATGCGGGTAGGGCGTGCAGTGCACGTGTCCGTCCGCTCCGCAAGTGTGCCAGTGCCCCCTGAATGCCAGGCCTGCTGCTCGGCGCTGGGACTCTGAGCTCGTGTTTCTCTGGGCGACTCTTAGGCAGGGCTGCCCTGCAGGCCCACCGGGAGGCAGCGGGGCACAGAGCGGGGAGATGCCAGTTCCGGGCAGGGCGGTCAGAGTCGGGCATTGCAGGGTACGCAGGAGTTTGCCAGGCACCCCAAGCGAAGGGTGCGAACGGGCACAGGCGTGAGAAGCGAAGGGGCGTGAGGGAGCGGGAAGGGCTGGCGGCTGGGGCGGCCTGAGCAGCTGGAGCGCAGGGCGTGGGCAGGGAGCGGCGGCCGCCGGCTGGAGGGGGCAGAAGCCAGGCAGGCTCTGCAAGGAGGGGAACCAAAGCCCAGGGCCCTCTCCTGGCTCAGGCCCGGGCGTCTCCCGGAACGCCCCGCAGACAGGGGCCCGAGGCTCAGGAAGGCCCGCGTCCTGTCCGCCGCCCCTCGTCGCCCCGCAGCAGTCCCTGGGTCGCCTGGGCAAGTGCTCACGCCCCGGGCCTCGGTTTCTGCGTCTGCAAAAGGGGCTGATCGTGGAAGGGAGGACGGTTTGCGAGGCCGGAGGGCTGCCCTCGCGGCCCCCTCACCGTCCTCGAGGAGGCGAGGCAAGCCCGGCCCGCTGGCCACCTTGGCAACGGCTGGGCAAGGTCTCGGGCCAGGTGGCCAGGCTGGGCACGGGGCTTCAGGCCCGACGTCTGCGAGAACCCCGGCACCAGACTCACGGCCGGGAGGAGGCCGGCCCCGCGCAGTCCACGGGGCTCCCACGTCACAGACACACGCCCACGGATGTGCAGGCCCAGACATGCCCACAGACGTCCTGCAGGCCTTGGGCACAGGGCAGCCCTGTCCTGGCGTGCTAGGGATCCTCTGCCATACCCACTATCCGGCCCAATTGTTAGAAGTCTCTCCCACTCAAGTGCCCACGGCTACCCCATGTTATGTGGCCAGCCACTGTGGACTGGACACTCACTGGTGTTGCCTTTCATCCCTCCGGAGGGATTCTCAACCATGGGTGTGCATGTGTTCACATGTGTGCACGTGCATGTGTGTGCTCATGTGTATGTGCATGGATGTGTGTGTGTGTCTGTGTACATGCATGCGTGTGTACCCATGTTTATGTGCATGGGTTGTATATGTGCCCGTGTCTGTGTACACGCACGTGTGTGCCCTCGTGTGTGTGCTCGTGTTTATGCGCATACACGTGTGTGTGTTTGTGTGCATGCACGTGTGTGTCCGTGTCTGTGTGCATGCATGTGTGCGTGTGCCTGTGTGTACGGGTGCATGCGCGAGTGTGTGCCTGCTTGTGCGTGTGTGTCCAGGCTCCCATGCATGTCTGAGTGGGCGATGGCCGGGTGTGCCCGTGTGTCCAGATGCCTTTGGCAGTCTGGACAAGTCCGCAGGTTCGGCTGAATGGCCGCTATCGCAACACTCAAGGGGCCTGTGACACGCGGCCTCGCGGCTCGAACGCCCGCTGGCACGTCCACGTGCTGAGGAGCGAAGGAGCCTTGCCCGCCGCGAACACTCGACGCCGCTGCAGCTCGCGGACCGTGCCCGCCAGGAGGGGCGCGCTCTCTTCCCGCGAGAGGCGAGTGCCGCGCTCGCGGTGTCGCCGTGCGGGCCGGGGTCCGCGCGTCCGAGTCTCCGCTGCCCGGGCCGGGCCGCCCGGCCAGGCGCGCCCGCCTCGCCGCGATCCCGCCCGCCGCCGCCAGGGGTCGCCGCGCGCACGCCGGGGCCGCTCGCCCGGGCGCGCGCCCCCCGCTCTGCGCCGGGAGCGTCCGGCTCGCCCAGCGCCTCCGTCCGGGGCCTGGGCGCCTGCTGGCTCCGCGGGGCGGCCGGGCCTGGACGACGCCGGCTGCACGCGCACGCCCCCCGGAGGCGGCACCCCCTCCGGGAAGCCTTCCCGGATGCCGGGACGGGAGCCCCTCCGAGGTTCCAGAGCCCACGGCGGTGACCGCCGGCGTGGTTGCGTCTGCTTCTGTGCGTGCCCCCCGTGCTTGCGAGGCTAGTAGGCGATGCGACGAGCTCTTGGTGCCGTTCGTTTCTGGAGTCGACTTTATTCTCTAGAGCAGCTTCCGGTTCACAGAAGCGTCAAGAGGAAGGGGCGAGCGTTCCCACACACCCCGGCCCCCTCGCCCGAAACGCCCCCGGCAGACTGAGACGGCCGTCGCCGGCGGTGGGCCTGCGCCGACACGTCGGTATCACCCAGCACTCAGTGCGCTCAAGGGTCGCTCGTGCCGCTGCGCGGCCGCAGGTTTGGACAGGCGAACAGCCACCTGTGTCCGCGGTCGGTCGCGGCGTCACCCGGAGGGGGTCTCTGCCCCGAAGGCGCCGCGCTGCCCCTGTCCAACCTTCCCCTCACCCACCCCTGGCAACTCGGGCCTTGGACCTGTCTCCACGGTTTTGCCTCTTCCTGAGTGTCCCGTGGTGGAATCGTGCAGCAGGCCGGCTTCCCAGGCTGGCGCCTCTCGTGGCATCGTGCCTTCAGGGTCCTCCGTGGCTCTGCGTGGCTTGGCGGCCCCTTGCCCGGCACTGACCACCCGCCGTCCAGTCGTGCCACCGTGGGTCCCGCCACCCACCGAAGGACGCCTTGGCAGCTTCCAGATTCTGACAAGGATAAGCAAAGCTGCTGTCAACTTCTGTGCCGTTTGTGTGTGAGCGGCTTTCAGCGAGTAGCCAGGAGCGCAGTTGCCGGCTCCCGTGGTCCACGCGCGTTTCGTTTTGTGAGAACCTGCCCGGCCGTCTTCCACCATGGCCGCACCGCCTTCGCTCCCCCAGCCGGAATCAGCGCTCCGGGTGTGCCCCGTCCTCACCGGCCCTGGGTGTGGTCCGTGCGCCGACTGTGGCCACCCTGGTAGGCACAGGGTCGTGGTACCTCGCGGCTGACTTGCTGGTTCCCCTAATGCCGCGCAGCGTGGGGCATCTCTACCTGCGCCACCTGTCACCTGCGTGTCTTCTGTGGCTGAGAAGGTGGCTGCTCAGGTCTTTGGCCCACTCTCCAACCAGGCTGTTTTCTTACTGTTGAGTCTGATGAGTGCTTTGTCGATTTGGGTCAGCGGGCCTTTGTCAGTGCTGTCACTCAGAAATATTTCTCCCAGCGACGTGTCTTCTCATGCTCCCGAGCCAGGAGCGTCTGCTGCCGCGTACAGAGGTCGAGCCCCTGTGTGACCTCGGGCGAGCCAAACGCTCTCTGAGCCGCCTTCCCAGCTCTGTAACGTGGAGGCAGAAGCCCCCCTCCGGGTTGTGGTAGGGTGACGTAGGACCCCACAGCACGCAGCCCGAGCACAGCGCCCGGAGCGTGGCAGACGGGCGTGGAACCACGCCATCTCGGCCTCTGGGGAGGGCACTGGGCCCACCATGGAAGCACCTGGCCACCAGAGGCGGGCCCGCCACGGCAGAGCAGGCCAGGCCACAGCTCTGTGTGCCAGGAGGATGCCTCTGGGTGGGAATCCCGGGTCCCAGGGGTAGGACAGAGAGCGGACCCCAGGGAGACCGTGGTGTCGGGGACACGCCTGCCCCTAGGGGGAGCTGGCCCGCCCGCCAAGGCGAGGGCGCCTCCCAGGCCACGCTCTCCCGAGAACCGCCCCTCCCGAGCGTCCCCTCCCCGCAGACCTGCGGCTCCACGACGTGCTTCCCTCCGGCCGCCCCAGCCACCGGGCAGGCCTCCCGTGGGCCCCACGAGGCCTGGCCGCTCTCCCTGCCCTCAGCACCGCCCGCCCCGGGCCCACCTGCCAGGAGCAGGCAGACAGGGCGGCTGGGCTGCAGCTACAGCCGCCAGGGAACCCTGGTGCCCTGAAGAAGGCAGGGGCACACCCGGCGTGCTGGAAGGAGCTTCCACACTGGCTGGTGGGGCAGCCGGCCAGGGTCCCTGTCAGGAAAAACCACGGAACCTGGCTGAGACCGACAGGCCCCGCCCCCTGCCCGGGGCCTCCGGAGCCACCCTCACACCTCCTGAGACGGGCCCTCACCCCCTCCCACCGGGCTGCCGGACTGACCTCCCACGGGACGGCTGTCCGGCGAGGACAGAGCTTGCCAGCGACCGGGGTCTACGCGGCAGAAGCCACAGTCTTCCGGGGCCCCAGGGACGGCCCAGTCGAGCCCTTTGGAACAGACTTGCCCTGGGAAGCCAAGAGCAAGAGGAAGGCTCGGGCTTCCCGAAGGGCGCGAGACCGAACCGTTCACGTGAAACGTCTCCGTGTTGACACCCGGGCTCCACACGCTTCTCGAGACGGGGCAGCCATGAGCCACTCGGCGCTGCAGCCCACGGGGCGGGGCGCCGGTTGATGGGACAGCCCCGTGACTTTGGCAAAACCAAACCCCTGGAACCTGTGTGCTGGGCGAGACACCTCACCTGCACACGGGCCCTGGGGGCAAAGCCCTGCCACGTCTCAGCCGAGCGTGTGCTGGGAGTGAGACCACTGACAGGGGTGTGCAGGCTTTCCGGAGGGCAGCCCGAGACAACAGGGTCGGAGCGGGGGCGGACATGCTTGCGTGAGCAGCAGTTCCCGCCTGGCTTCGTGTCCAGAGAAGTCCGGGCACAAGCCCCTCCCTGCAGCAGTCTGCGGGTGGGCCCCAGGGAGGCATGGGGATCGCACGGAGGCTCTGCCGTGGGCCGTGGAGACAGACGAGACACACACACAGCGGCAGCAGAAGAAGCGCAAAGCAGTGCTGGCTCAAACAACGGAGAAACGGGGGCACATCTGTGACACCTGTCGTTAATGCTATTTTTTTTTTTTTAATCAGAGCCTCACTCCGTCGCCCAGGCTGGAGTGCCATGGCACGCTCACGGCCACCCCATCCTCCACCTGCTGGACTTCAGTGATCCTTCCACCTCAGTCTTCCAAATAGCTGGAACTGCAGGCGTGCGCAACCGCGCCCCCGGCTAGTTTTTTTGATTGATAGTAGAGAGATGAGGGCTCACCAAGTTGCCGGGCGGGTCTTGAACCCGCGGGCTCAGGCAGTCCCCTCACCTGAGGCTCCCAGAGCGCTGGGATGACAGGCTGAGGCACCGAGCCCGGCCCGTTCACACGATTGAAAACGTGGGCATGCTGGGCTCGGTGGCTCAGCCTGTCATCCTGCGCCTTTGGGAGGCTGAGGTGAGTGGATTGCCTGAGCCCATGGGTTCGAGACCCGCCTGGGCGGAGGAGACCTCATCTCTACAATAAATCAAAAAATTAGCCGGGCGTGGTAGCACGCACCTGTAGTTCCAGCTGCTTGGAAGGCTGAGGCGGAAGGATCACCAGAGCCCAGCAGGTCGAGGCTGTGGTGGCCGGGAGTGGCCACTGCACTCCAGTCTGGGCGACAGAGCGAGACTCCAACTCAAAAAAAAAAAAACGTGGGCACAGGAGAGTTCAGTGGAGCGGGGCGGGGAGGAGTCTCTTCACAGGGACAGACCTGGACAGTGTGACCTCAGCCGGGTGGACAAGGCCCACGTCACCAGGGATGTGTCATGGCGGCCGCAGGTGGCCTCCCAAAGCCGCAGGCCTGGTCTCATCCTGAGAAACACATCAGATACACCCCGACAGAGGCATCCGACGAGGGGACTGGCCGGTCCTCCTCCCCACCGGCAGGGCCGCCAGGGACACCATCATGGCCCCGAGGAGCCCTGCAGCGCACGCGCAGGAAGCGCGGCCATGAACACGGACGGGCGACCCAGTGCGGGGTGGGAGGGGCCAGCGGGCTTGTCCAGGCTGAGACGGCAGGTTGCTGTGGGTCCGGGACAAGGAAAAGCGGGGCCTGGGCACGAGATCCGGCCCACCACGGGTCCTGGTGCCACTGGCGGCACTCCTGCAGGGCCTGCTTTCCCGGAACCCACCCCCGGACTGTGGCCAGAGGGACGGGCCACCACTCCCGGCAACTGGAAGCTTCCCGGTGCCCTGAGGAGGGTGAGAGCCCTGCCCAAGGCCGGCCACGCCCTCCGGCTTCACCCGCCTCCCCCTCAGCCCTCAGCCGGCGCTCGCCCCTCCCAAGTCCCTTGAGCACAGAGGCTCTTCTGTCCCGGAAGCTTTGCACGCGCTGTTCCCTCGGCCCGGCACGACCTTCCCACTGTTCGCCGCGTGCTGTGGGACTTTTTCGGTTTCACTGGACAGGAAACTCACCAGGAGGCCTTCAGCCTGCCCCCGGCTCCACCTGTCCTCACTTCGGGAGACGGGGGCCTTGGCGCACTGCCACGAGGCCTCCGTGGCTCCCCCTTGGCCGTGGACTGCGCGCCCGTGGCCCCAGCGCCTGGCCGGTTTCACCGTCTTGGTAGACGTTGCTCCCTTGCGTGTTTCCAGCACCTGCGCCAGCATTCCCCGTGCTGGGACGTGCTCCCAGGCCACCCCTGTGGCATCCACAGCCACGCCGCCGCCGCCTTGCGCTAGGGAATGTCCGCACCCCAACTACCAGCGAGCTCCAGTGAAGGCTCCGGGCACCAGAGGCTCCGACGAACACCTTGGGGCGGCCCCCTCCTGTGCGTTGCCCCCCGTCGTGTCCGGGAGGAGGGGATGCCACGTGGGACCCCACGGGAGAGGAGAGCCAGGAACTCCTGTCTGGACCCACCCCGGGCGCCGTCTCCGGGCGTCTTCCCCAGCTGGCTCAGCTGCAGGTCCTGTCACAAGCGGATGAAACCCTGCCCACAGGCACAGCGCTCCCCTGAGTTCTGGGCGCCGTTCTAGCCAAACGCGGCTCAGAGGCCGGCGATGGGGCCTCCCAACGTGCAGCCGGCTGGTCTGAAGGGCGGGGGCCGAGACACCCCCCGACTCGCAGCTGGGGTCGCGGTGAGGGCGTCTGGGAGACTTTCCCCGAAGCCGTAAACCTGGCGGCTTCGTGGCTGTTGGCGTCCGAAGTGGGATTTCTGGACCTGACCGACCCGCTGAGCACGTGGCCGGGAAGAGCGGGAGAGGAGGAGCCCTGCGCTTCCGGCAGCCAAGGGGCGCGCGGGCAGGAGCGGCAGCCGGCCGCCAGCGGCGCCTGGGGTCAAAGTCAGCCCGTGACTTCAGAGGCTCCCTGGGACCGGCTCGCTGGACTGCAAGGAGGGCCCAGTGACCAGCAGCAGCGTCTGAAGGGCTCCGTGTAAGCCCGGGGTGTGTCGGGCAGGTCGTGCCGCCAGCCGAGGCTCCGGGCGTCTAGATGCCGGGCCCCATCCCAGGCCTGGGGGAGGGGCTGCCGAGGCCACACAGGGAAGGGCGTCTGGGGAGACCCGACCAAGCAGAGGGAGAGACCGGGCAGAGGGTGCAGGCGCTCCTCTCGGCGCGGTGGGAGTGTCCAAACTTGTTCGGAATGGGGGCGAGCCGGGCTCAGTGGCTCGGCCTGTCATCCCGCGCCTTGGGAGGCCGAGGCGAGTGGACGGCCTGAGCCCACGGGTTCGAGACCCGCCCGGGCAACTCGGCGAGACCTCATCTCTACAATAAATCCAAAATCAGCCGGGCGTGGTAGCACGCGCCTGTGGTTCCAGCTACTTGGAAGGCGGAGGCGGAAGGATCGCCAGAGCCCAGCAGGTCGAGGCTGCGGTGGCTGGGAGCGGCCACTGCACTCCAGTCTGGGCGACAGAGTGAGACTCCAACTCAAAAAAAAAAAAGATGTCCAGGCTCGGTGGCTCAGCCTGTAATCCCACACCTTTGGGAGGCTGAGGTGAGTGGACTGCCTGAGCCCACGGGTTCGAGACCCGCCTGGGCAGCGAGACCTCATCTCTACAATAAATCAAAAAATCAGCCGGGCGTGGTAGTGCATGCCTGTAATTCCAGCTACTGGGAAGGTGAGGCGGAAGGATCGCCGGAGCCCAGCGGGTCGAGGCTGCGGTGGCCGGGAGCGGCCGCTGCACTCCAGTCTGGGCAACGGAGTGAGATTCCAACTCAGAAAAAAGAAATGGAGGGAACACAGTGGACACGGAAGGGGTCCGAACACAGGTCTGCGTGCAGCTCTCTCAGAGGCTGGGTGGACTGCCTGAAGTCCCGGCAGGGGCCCCGTAGAAGGGCCCTGAACACACTGCTAGAGCCTTGTTTGCGGGATTCTTAGAAGCTGGGAGACCTAAGCAGCCAGGGAGAAGCCGGGCCTTGAAGTGCCCAAGGCGAGGGCCTCCCAGCCTCACCAGGAGGAGGTCGGAGCACAGGCCGGGCCCCTGGCCCAACACCAGCGAGGACCCTGGGCCCCCCCGCACACGAGGGGGCGAGATGGCCAGGAAGAGAAGCCTCTCCTGGGACCCCTTTGGCAGGAGCCACCGCACTGTCCTCCAGAGCCGCCAGTGAAGTCCCCGTGGGCCCAGGTGCCCTGGGAAGACCTGGAAACGCAACGCCTGCGGGCAGCAGGGTGAACGATGACATGAGATGGAGCGTCTGGCAAACCCTCCGAGAGCGTTTGCAGCCCCTTGGCCTGCGGGTGTGGTGGGAAGGACACGGGGTCCGATGGGGGGCCTCCCCCGTGCTGCGGAACACAAGGCCAGGACTCTGGCCTTCCGGCAGGGCAGGCGAAAGACCAGCGTCCGCTCTGTGCAGACACGGGGGGCACGCACACCACATCCAGAAATATCGCCAGCCCTGCCCTGACCCTCCTGCAGAGAGGGCCCGGAGCCCTTGCACGGGCGGGGGTCCCAGCAAAGCCTGTTCGTGCCGCCCAGCGGCCCCTGGGGTTGGGCCATTTCCATCTGAGAGGCAATCCCTGGGCTTTGGTGGAGACCGCACTCATACCAGAAGGCCATAACACAACCCCGAGGTCCGGGCCATGGCCCAGAAGCGCTGCAGGGGGAGGCCGGGCCCAGAAGAGCGTCCCCATAAAAGGGCAACAGTTTGTGCAGCAGCGAGCTGCCTGGGAACGCATATTCACCAGCTAGTAGGGTCTTCCTGGAACCAGCTCGGAGACCCCTCTGAGGCACGGCCAGAGCCCGCCATCCCCGGGCAGTGCTCTGTGAAAGCTCTTGACTGGCAGCAACGAGCTGCCTGGCATCCAGATGGCAGCCCCAGGGTGTGCAGACAGCCTCCTGCTTAGAAGGCCACCCTCGGGCGGAAGAAGGTAAGGCCAGGCCAGCTCGGCGCCAGCGATTTTACTGATCCGTGAGCGGTGGCCAACACCCTGACCGCAGGGCCAGGCAGGAGGGCAGTGGAAACCCAGCCTACCAGAGGGATGCCCACAGGGGGTCCTGTGGAAACTGCATGGCATCTGAGGTACGTTCAGTAGAACATGCCAGCGCCCACCGTTAGAATCCCTTCCAGGAGGCCAGGCTCCGTGGCTCAGCCTGTAATCCCAGCACTTTGGGAGGCCGAGGTGAGCGGACTGCCTGAGCCCATGGGTTTGAGACCCGCCTGGCCAACTTGGCAAGACCTCATCTCTACAATAAATCAAAAAAATTAGCCAGGCGTGGTAGCACGCGCCTGTAATTCCAGCTACTCGGAAGGCTGAGGCGGAAGGATCGCCAGAGCCCAGCAGGCCGAGGCTGCGGCGGCTGGGAGCGGCCACTGCACTCCAGTCTGAGCGAGAGTGAGACTTCAACTCAAAAAAAAAAAAAAAAAAAAAAAAAGAATCCCTTCCAGGAGCAGAAAGTGACTGGAGCCGGCAAGCAGGTATCCTGGCCACCTGGGTCATGAGGTGTTGGACGCTGGGGGTTGCGGCAGTGTGGAGATGGGGTGGACCCAGGCACCTCCCCCACGTAGCCCCCAAGCAATGGTTCTGATAGACGGTTCTGTCTGCCAACAAGAGGGACGGGGTGCACGGTGGGCCCCAAGGAAGAGACGCTGACTCCAGCCTGGGCGCCACTCACCCGGCATGGGCACAAGCGCCCCGGATGCTACAAAATGGCCACAGGAGACAGGCACCAACCTGGACGGCCAGGTCACGCTGCTGCAGGCCGAGGAACACACTCCACAACCCAAAATGTCCAACAATGGGCAGAGCACACGCCTCGCAGTGAGGGCTGGACGGAGACCTGGAAGGGGCCGAGGACACGGCCCTAAGGTGAGTGGGGAAGGGGAGAGTGGCTGACGCCTTCCCAAGTGAGTGCTCACCCTGAAAGCTGCCGGGAGTCTCCACTCCATGAAGTCCTCTGCCTTTTCCAGGACAACTGGGAAGGGGGTTGCTGGCGAGACCTGACTGCTTTCTTTCCTTCCTGGAAGCGTCCACCTCCCCTCAACTTTCTTCTCCCCTGTCTGATGCGGCAGTGCAAGGGCTGGAACGGCATCCACATCTCTTAATCCTGTTTTTGGTTTTGGTTTCAGTTTTTTTTTTTTTTTTTTTTTTTGCGTCACGGTCTTACTCTGTCAGCCAGGCCTGAGTACAGGGCGCAATCATGGCTCACTGCAGCCTCAACCTCCTGGGCAGCTGGCACTACAGGCGTGCATCCCCATGCCCAGCCAATTTTTGTATTTTTTGTAGAGATGAGGTCTCACTCTGCTGCCCAGGCTGGACTGGAACCCCTGTGCTCAAGCCATCCTACTGCCTCGGCCTCCCAGAGTGCTGGAATTCAGGCGTGAGCCACCACGCCCAGCCACACCTCTAATCCTTCACGCCCTGAGTCCGACAGGCAAGCCAAGGCTCACAGCGCTTGCAGACGCCAGGGCGAAGGCAGACATGCCGCCTAGTGGTGGAACCAGCAGCCAGCAGCTCGTTCCGCACCGACGCCCCCCGCCCCGCCGCCCCCCACCCCCTCACCCCGTGCCAGGAATGGGAGGGGACGGCCGGGAGGCAACAGCCACGCTAGCATTGCTTCTGGCAGTCTGGACCAGCACAGCAGCTGGCCGCACATCCCTTCCGAAGGTGGAAATGTCTGGGTACAAATGGAGGGCAGGAGGAATCCCAGCCGAGGGCGGAGGCATGAGCCGGGGGGTCCCACAGTGTGGGAAACCCAGCCCCACAGGAGCCCAGTCCCGCAGAAAGGCCGGGGGGTCCTGCGAGCAGGGACACCAGACGCCCAGATGGGTGCCGAGACCCCGCCTGCCTCTGCAGCCTGACGGGCTCGGACGGAAGCCCGGAAGCCTGAGCAGCCTTGCCTCGGGAGACACCCGGGCACATCGGGTGGGGGCTGGGCCGACAGCTAAGGACGGAGGGGCACCGGGCTTCCTTTTCAGGTGACACCCCCTGCTGCTGCACGGCATCTCACTGGCATTGCCGGCATTTGATGCCGACGGCCGAATGGACTGAAACCTGCACGACTGCCTCCGCAGGGCGTGACGCCGGTGAAAACGGCCGGCCTGGGAGGGGCTCGGCCAAGCTAGCCATCGGCCACACCTGTGTGGAACAGTTCTGGACATCGCGAGGCACAAACGGCCGTCGAGTGGAGGAGAAAACCTTACTGAATGTCGGTGGTCACATACGACCGTTTTGCTCTAGAAAAGCCCAGGCCAGGGGTGGCTTGAGGGGGAGATATTGGCCCCCCAGAATGCCCTGCCGGGCAGGAGGGTCGGTCTCCTGGGAGCCAGGAGGTCTGACACCTGGAAGGAACAGGAGACTAACGGCCAGCCGCACAGACAGGGCTAGTTGGGCTCTCACGCACCGGACACCAAAGGCTCCCCGGCCAGCACCATCCTGTGTGCATGGCTTTGTATCCGGGTCCCCCATCCTGAGGACACTGGAGCTCTGCAGCTGGGCTTCCTGGACTCTGCCCTTGGCCTCATGTTCTTGAAGACATCCATGTGTCTGCTTCCCTGTCATCGAACTGCAACATTAAGGGCAGCGCCTTCCCAGTCCGCCGGGCAGATCAACCAGCCCGAGGTTGGCCGTCAGGACCTCAAACTTGCAGTCTGTTGGTCAGATGTGAGGGGCTTCTGGGGACCCCAAGCTGTCTCTGGCGTCTGAGAGAGGGTCGTTCCCTCAAACTGTAGCTTGCCAAACTCTGTGCAGGCACGAAGGCTGGAACCACGGACCCACAGACCCCAAGGACAGAAGGAAACTGCTGTCCAGGAGTCTGCATGCGGACATGCCAGGCACCAAGCTGGTGGCATCCATGTGCCATTCGTCTTCTGGGGAGTGGTGTCCCTGTTCACGGGCGAAAATGAGGTCCACGGAGGCAGTTGCTTGCCCATGGTCCAGAGAGGGAAGCTCGTGGGCTGAGAGGAACTGGAACAGGAGGGGGTGCCTTCCCTCACCGGGATCCCTCCCCACCACCCGCTGGATGGAGTCCTGCGCCCGCCTGCTCTCTGACTGGGTGCAGCACAGTTGCAGGCTCCAGTGTTTCTGAAAACCGGAGAAACAGGAGGCACGGAGACAGCTTGCACCCGCGACCAGGGAATCTGCACACACTGAGCGGGGAGGGGAAAGGCCAGGAGGCAGCGGGACCTGCACCTCTACGCGGGCTTCTGGGAAAGCTTTAACGAGCCACCACATCTTTTTTTTCTTTTTTGAGTCGGAGTCTCACTCTGTCGCCCAGACTGGAGTGCAGCGGCCGCTCCCGGCCACCACAGCCTCGACCTGCTGGGCTCCGGCGATCCTTCCGCCTCCGCCTTCCGAGTAGCTGGAACTACAGGAGCGTGCTACCGTGCCCGGCTACTAATTTTTTGATTTATCGTAGAGATGAGGTCTCTCCAAGTTGCCCAGGCGGGTCTCGAATCCACTCACCTCAGCCTCCCAAAGGTGCAGGATTACAAGCTGAGCCACCGAACCCAACTAAGCCACCACATCTTAAAACTGGGAGATCTGGCCGGGCGCGGTGGCTCAGCCTGTCATCCCAGTACTTTGGGAGGCTGAGGTGAGAGGACTGCCTGAGTCCGGGGGCTCGAGACCAGCCTGGACCTCATCTCTACAATAAATCACATAAATTAGTCAGGCATGGTGGTGTGCGTCCTAGTTCCAGCTACTTGGAAGGCTGAGGCAGGGGTTCACCTGAGCCCAGCAGGTCGAGGCTGTGGTGGCCATGAGCGTGCCACTGCGTTCCAGCCTGGGCGACAGAGTGAGACTCCGACACACACACACACAAAAACCTGGGAGATTTTACATCGCTGCGTAGTTGTGGAACCTGCCTTGAAGAATGAGAACACAGTCACCCCAGTCCCAGCCCAGAAGGCAGAGCAGGGTGCGGCCCCGCCCCCTCCCGCGGGTGCATCCCGGCCCCAGCAGGCCTGCTTTCCTCTCATGAGCCAGAGCCACGTGAGCGGGAACAGCACAGACACCGCACCGGGGCTTGGATAGGTCTCTCCTCTGGGTGTGAGCACTCGGGATTCACCTCCTCTGTCCGTGTCACTCTGAACGCTGGCTGCCACCCACGGCGTCACGGGCACTTGCAGAAAGGAAGGCTCCAGCCTGGGCAGGGTCTGCAGAGCTAGGTCCAATGCCCGCTCCGGTCCTCACGGGGGGGCTGTGGGCACGGCCCTGCTCTCTCGGGGCCTGACCGTCCCCGGCTCTCGTGCTGTCCTCCCCTGCTCGGCCCACAGGCCCCAGAAGCCCCCACGGAATTCTCTGAGACGCCGGCCACCCAAGCCCACTGCCTGACCCCAGGCCTCTGGGCCTCAGCGACAGGGACCAGGCCTGGAGCTCCCGATGCCACCCAAGTGACGGGCCAGGGCTGAGGTCCCCCGGGGAAGGAGGAGGAGGAGGGAGGGAGGGAGGGAGGTAGGGAGGGAGGGGGGAGCAGGGAGGAGGGCCAGAGGCGGCAAAGAAGGCGCCAGGAAGCAGGAGGGAGCCAGAGTCAGCGGGAGCCGGAGCCCGCACGCCCCCGGGCGAATGCCTGCCTGGGGACCCACGGCTGGCGCGAGACCTCGGGGGCAGTCTCGGCTGGGGAGCGGGCCGCCGGCCAGGCCCAGGGGACATGCCGGTACTGCTGTCAAATTCAAAACACTTCACACCAGAGTCAAGGGGCCGAGAGGCACTTTACTTCTTCACTTTATAACCCTTTTGTCCTAGTGGATGCTTTTTTACAATGTACAGGCACTACTTTCATAATTAAACCCAAAACTTAAAATGATTCTTTTTAAAAGGAAAGAGTTAATCCCAGCGGAATGGGAGATGGAACGCCAACCCTGGCGACAGGCCACCCAGGGGAGTCCAGAAGCGCCCACGTGGCTGCCGGTCACTGCCCCGCCTCCGTCCTTCACCCACCAGGCGCCCTCGGACCCCCACTCAGTGGCCATGTGAGGACCCCCTCCCGCTGCTGAGCCCCCCACCCTGCAGGGCCAGGAGAGGCCCAGGAGCCCGAGGCGTCCAGTCAGCAAGGTCAAGTTAGCACACGAAGTTACAGCCACCGCCACAACGAGGACGCAGCCCCCCCGACAGTGTGGCCAGGGCCCCGGCACCCGCCGGGCCGCCAGGGTGGGCGCCTCACAGGGCGAAGGCCGTGAAGAAGATGTGCATCTTGGCCAGGAAGGTGGTCACGGAGCCCTGCCGCCACAGCTTCATCTCCACGTCCAGGGCAAAGTCCCGGGGCTCCAGCACCGCGCGCTGCAGGTAGACCACGCCCGTGTAGGCGTTGAGCCGGCGCGTGCCGAAGTAGCCCTCCTCGTTGCCCCGGACGACGGACAGGGCGATGGTGTCCCCCGCGAAGGCCGGCGCGGGCCCGATGCGGAAGATGTGTGCGGGCACCAGGAGGCCCGTCTGGAAGTTGAGCTGGTAGTGCGTGATGCGCGCCGGCGAGTTCTGGCACTCCACGAAGTCGTGGCACGCGGTGCGCTCGCACTTCCTGCGGGGCGGACAGGACGCGGCTCACCCACCGGACGCGCACGGCCGCGGCGGCAGGCTCGAGGGCCAGCTCTGCCCCGAGTAGCCAGCAGCCTCGGCGGCCTCTCCTTCCGCCCCTGGGCCTCCGGCTCCTCGTCTGAGGGACGAGGCTGCCGACAGCCTCGCGGTTTCATCGGTGCCAAGCACCGTGCTGAGCCTGTGCCCGGCAGGGCTGGCTCCGGCCCTTCCTCGTCCGCAGCCCGTCTTCCTCCCCCCCGCCCTCCCCCTTCCTCTGTTCCTCGCTCCTTCCTCCCCCTCCCTTCTTCCCGGTGCGCCCAGCATCCCGCCGGCCGGCAGCCACACGCGCACGGCCCCCTCCCAGGTCCCTCCCGAGGGCTGGGCTATGTGGCCAGTGGCAGAGGGGACGGTCTGTCCGCTCTCCGCTTAAGGGAGCTTCTGGGGCGGACGCACGCTCTCCCGGCGGCCTGAGCTGGAGGGCAGCACGTCGCCAGCAGCCAGAAGCTCACGCGGGGAGGCGCTGAGGCCGCCTCCCCGGAGCCACAGGGGAGCGGCCGCCGGACCCTGCAGCCCAGCAGCAGCCTCGTGAGACCCCGAGCCAAACCCTCAGGAGCCGCGTGGGGCAGGAGGCGTTTGCAGGGCTAAGGGGCTGACTGCTGGGACAACTGGTTCTGCAGCACCAGCGAGGAGGGGGCTGGGGGCTCTCTTGGGTGCGCCTCCTTCCCCCCCTTCTGTGCTGGGAATGTCCGGCAGGTGGCCTCTGGTCAGCTGGACCACAGACCCAGCCTCGCTCAGCGGCTCCCGGGCGGCACAGCGGGGTCTCTGGGCCCACGGGCGGGGGGCACTCACGTGCTGGAGACCCGGACGTAGTTGGGCGGACACTCGAAGCGCAGGCAGCGGAAGCCGCCCTGGATGTTGTGGCAGGTCTCGGCCTCGGAGCAGTTGTGGGTGCCCAGCGCACACTCGTCCAGGTCTGCGGAGGACAGGAGGCCTGAGGCAAGGGCGCCCCGCGGTCGAGGGTCCAGCCTGAACCCCTCGGCCCGTACTGGAGGCCCGGGCCTCCCGCCCCCGCCCACTCTGCACCCAGCAGCAGCAGGACCTGCTCTGAAACGTAAGCCATCTTTGGGCCCCCTCCTCTGACAGCCTCTCATGCTGCCAGGAGAAGCCCCATGGCTGCCAAGCCCTGTCGCACGGGGTCTCACTGAGCCCCTCCCTCCCACAGGGCCTGCAGTCCTGGTGGACACCCCTGGGCTGCCCCGACAGCCCGACCCTCACGCCAGACCTGGACCTGTGCACATGCCACGGCTGCCACTGGACCGCTGGCCCTCGCCTTCCCACAGCTGGCTTCTGCTCATCTTTAGGCCTCAGATCTTGAGTCACCTCCTCCAGGAGGGCCTCCCTGACCACCCCACGGTGGCCACCCTCCCCGTGACCCTCCATCTCGCCCAGTTTTATCATCCTCATACTGCTTGTCACGCTCTGAAACACACCTAGGCTATTCTGCTCGGCGGTTCTGTTTCCACTGTCCCCTCCTCAGCCTGGACTCCAGGAAGGCAGGGTGTGCAGAGACACACTCCCACAAGGGGAACCAGGCCCTGTGCCAGGGCTGTCACGGCAGCCTCACCGGAGGCGAAGGGCCAGCCACAACTCTGAGTGCAGAAGCGAGGGCAAGGCAAAACCCACGGACACACACGGGGCCTTTTGGGACAAAGAAGCAACACACAGATGCGCACCGAGTATGGACAGGGACCTCTGACAAGCGCTCAGGGCGGCAAGCGTGCTTGGGTGCAAAACCCTGGGCAGCCTGCAGGACGAGAGAGGAAACAAATGGGGCCCAGAGCCCCTTTCTGTGAGGATAAACCTCCGCCCGGTTAGGGCGGCCACAGGAGGCCGCAGGAGCTGTCGCTGGGTGGGGGCTGAGGCCCGTCAGAGGCCACCTTGGGGGGCTTCCAGGTTTAATATCCAGCCCCCTCACGGGTGCCATTTAGAGACTCTCACCCCATCCTCACACAGCCCTCCACGGTGAGGGTCACAGGCCCTCAGAGAGGGGCGTAGCCTCGCTCAGGGCCACACAGCAGTCGGTGAGGCAGCAACCCAGGTTGCCTGATGCCACCACCTGGGATCCAGCCACGATGCCAAGCTGACTCCTAACAACAATTACAATACGACAATAGTAGCAGCAGCCAGCCTGCATCCAGAACTCACCACCTGACGTCCCTATGACGCTTGTGGCACTCTGCACTCTCACCAACCCCACGAGGCAGGTGCCGGTGTCCCCGGGATCCACAGCTGGGCCCAGGTCCACACAGCTGCAGCAGGGCAGGGCGGGCAGGGCTCAACACCCCAGGCCCGCCCAGACGCAGGGCTGCGGGCCACCAGGCCCTCCTGCAGGGGGTCGGTTGACATCTGCTCCCCTCTCCAGGGGCATTTTCCTCCTCTGTGAAGTGGGTCCAAACAGCACAAGGGTGAGCAGGAGAAAACGCAGCAAGAGGCCAAGCAGAGGCTGGGCGCAGCCGTCCCGCTGACCGTTCGCCGGCTGAATCCACATGGAGAGGGTCTCCTCTGCCCCTCAGCCTCGACCCAGGCCACCCACGTCTGAGACCCCAGAGCTCGGCACGGGTGGGGCACGGGTGGGGCAGGGGTGGGGGAGGGGTGGGGCGGGAGCTTCCTTCCGGCTTCTGCCCGGGACGGCGCTGAAGGAGAGGCCCAGGCAAGGGCTGGGAAGGGTCGACGGCCGCGGCCAGGCTCCCGGTGACCAGGGCCCTCCACCCTGCCGCCACTCCTGGGAGCACGGGCTCAGGCGGGCGCTGGACCAGGCGCTGTGCCAGGGCTGCCATGGCGGCCGCATCAGAGGTCAAGGGCCAGCCACGACTCTGCGTGCAGAAGTGGGGACGAGGCAAAACCCACGGACTCGGGGAGGTGTCCAGGACGCAGACCAGGGGAGACCTGAGAGGACCCCGAGGACAGGCGCTCACGGCAAGCCCCCAGCAAGGCTGGGCGCACTGCAGAAAACCGAGAGCCCGAGGGCAGGGCAGGCTGAGGCGGGTGCACACAGCAGAGAAAACCGCAGGACTCGAGACTGCTTTCAGCAGGATCTTAAGGACTGTTCTGCATCTACACATCCGTATGCATAGCAGGGGCGGGGTGGGGGGCAAACAACCCAGGGTTTATTTATCCAAAAAAAGGTATTTAAAAGTGTGTATTTATTCTTCCGTGTTTAAACCTCAGTCACCTTCAAAGTACTCTGTTTGATGCAATGCACCTAGTGAGATGCTTTTTCCACTGCTTCGAACAGTTTTTAAACTCATCCATTTTTGATGCCTTTTGGTGCTTCTACTGTTTTTTATTCCACCTCTTCCCCAGAGGCAAAATGTTTTCCTCTGAGGACTTTTTTCATCCGGGGAAACGACGAAAAAGACACTCAGGGAGCGATCGGGTGAACAGGGAGGGCGGGGCACATGGGTCACGCCACCTTGGGTCAAAAACTGCTGAACACTCGGTGCGGTGTACAGGTGCGCTCGTACATCACCCATCACGAAACGGGCAAACGCGGTGAAAAAATCTCCAAAAACCTTTTCACGGAACCCAAACGCAGCCTCTCGCAACACCAGCAGGCACAAGACGCCGATGGGTCCTAGCACACTTCCCTAGCGGGGACACCTGCGCGACAAGGGGCCCAGCCCTCGAAAGAGACCTCTGGGCTGCGGGGGTCCCCCCAGCACACGTAGGCATTACACGCAAGCACGAGCAGCAGTCGTCGCGTGGCAAGGCGTGCGGCTGAGCACTCAGTGAGCACCTACTACGTGCGGGGCCACACTCCAGGCCCTGGTAGCCAGGACAGACACGCTCTGCCTGCGTGGAGTCTGCATCTCGAAGAGGTGGCTCCATCCGCATTCCTTTGGATTCCTCACCCTTCATTTATATGTCTATTTATGTTACTATTGACAGGGGCGGGGGCAACGGAGATAATATCCAGCATATTCTTAGCCTCCCGCCCGCCCGTCTGAGCTGAGAGACCTCCACGTTTAGCCTGAATCAGAGCAGGACACGAAGGTGCCCTCTCAGCTCTCAAGGTCAGCAGCCAGAGGCAGGGGCACGCAGTGACTGGAAGGGCATGAGACCGGGGAGCCGCCCCCCACCAGCTGTGCCCTCGCCCACCCCATGACAGCCAGGAGACTTCCAGGAGACTGGAGAGGACGCAAAGGTATGCAGGTGTGGGCGGGGAGCTCTACCTTGCCCAGTCTCCGGGTGGGGAGGGGCTGAGGATACAGAGGGGCCAGGAAAGGGGGTCTGTGCCTCCCCCAGCTCTGCACCCTGGGAGGTTGGGGGGCAGAGGGCCGGCCCCCGGGAAGAGAATGCAGAGGGAGGCAGCGGGGCCGGCAGCAGCAGAGTTGTGGGGGTCAGGTGCACCCGTGGCGGGTGTGCCCTGAGCCCAGGGACCCTCTCAGGTGTCCAGCCTGGCACACACAGATGTCCCTCCGACACCCAAGTGCTCGGTGTGGGCCAGGGAAGGAGCAGCCAGGCAGAGACTCTCCTGATGTGGACAAGCATCCATCTAATGTCTGACAGACCTTCTTAAAGTGGCCACACAGCCGGGCTCTGTGGCTCAGCCTGTAATCCCGCGCCTTTGGGAGGCTGAGGTGAGTGAATGGCCTGAGCCTGCGGGTTCAAGACCCGCCTGGGCAGCGAGACCTCATCTCTACAATAAATCAAAAAATAAGCCAGGCGTGGTAATGCACGCCTGTAGTTCCGGCTACTCGGAAGGCTGAGGCGGAAGGATCGCTGGAGCCCAGCAGGTCGAGGCTGCGGTGGCCGGGAGCGGCCACTGCACTCCAGTCTGGGCGACAGAGTGAGACTCCAACTCAAAAAAAATAAATAAATAAAATTAAAAAAAATAAAGTGGCCACACTTATGTGCTGCCACTGGGTGCAACGGGGTCGATGTCACCCGTGAGACCACGTGCTGGAAGAAGCATAAAGTCGCATTCCTGCACAGCTGAGCATGTGGTGAGTAAAGCCCTCAGGCCTTCTGGACCCATGTGCCAGTTCTGGTTTGAAATCAGAAAGCAGAGGCTCTGTGGCCAGGGAGACCTGGGCCGGCTTCTCCGAGTCCAGCAGGCCCCTGGCTGGTGACCTGCAGGCTCTTGCTCTAGGCCTGGTGACGTCATTCACGACTGTGACTCTTCATATCCACCCACATTAAGGACTCCTGGGGCACGAGAACCAGGTGCACACGTAAGGACTGTGCACTACAGGCACGTGCGCTGTGACCTATCCCAGGCCACACCGCTCCGTCCTGTTATTCCCTGCATCTCCTCTGCATTCACGACAAAGAACGCACACGGCAGGCCGAGGTCTCCTAGTCTGGTCTCGGGATCACACACAGGCAGCAACCACCCCACTGCACCACGCTGGTCTGACTCCACACCCTTCTGGGCACTAGCCCTTGCCCCTGGGCCCCCAGGAACACCAGGACCAAGAAGGTGCCCAAGGCTGCGCCAGGGCCCTGGTCACACCCCAAGGCTGCAGCCCAGAGAACCCCAGGCTCCACCATCCAGAGAGGACACAAGCCCCAAAGCTGGGAAGAGGGCAGGAGGCCTGAGCTCCAAGGCTCAGAGGGGCTGAGGGGGTGGTTCTCCCAGGGATGCAGTACCCCTCCCATGTGCCGCCCCCTCACCCACCACGGAGGCTTGTCAGGCCCAGAATTTGGGGGCTGATGGCACGGAACTTAGAATCATGACTCTCCAGCTCAGAAGGAATATCACACGTCACAGAAGCTGATCCCTATCCATGGATGTAGTCCGGCCACTGCAAATCCGGCAGGTGCAGGCCAAGCCCTTGCTTGTGTGTCCTCAGAGGCAGAAGCCCCTCCAGGCCGTGAAACCCTTTCCAGCTCAGCCTGGGATAAGCCTCGCTGTGACCTGTTCCTGGCTCCTGGGGTCCCACCCTACTCTCTGGGACCGCAGACCTGCCTGCTCCCCTTGCCCCGCAGAACACTGCAGAGACGGGGACCCCGAGGCCCCTCACTTTCAGGACCTCATCGGATGGGTCTCCTGCCTCCTCAGAACCACCCACAGTGTCCTCGTCCCACTGCCAAGGTAGGGTCCAGAGTGAGGCCAAGCCTGGAAGACTCCAAGCCGAACTGAGAAGCAGCAAGACTGGACTGTCACCCTCTTCCTTCCAGGCAGAGACCTCAGCCAGCGTGGCCAGTGGGGGCCCCAGCAGCCCTGTGCTCACACACTTGGCGCTGGAGCTCCCAGCATGCCAGCCGTGGCTCTCCTGGACCTGCCCGGAGTCCACGCGGCCCTGGCAGGGCGGGGGCCCCTCACTCACCCTTGCAGGACCTCCCGTTGGCTGTCACGGTGTAGCCCTGCTCCGGGCACGCACACTGGTAGCTCCCCGGCACGTTGAGGCAGCGGAAGGTGCAGAGGATGCCGGCACCCTGAGCGCACTCATCGATGTCTGTCGGAGAGAGGCGCCGCCCCGGTGAGCCCCGTCCACCCACAGGCCCAGCCACTGACAGCGGGCCCGGTCCTACCACAGCCACAGGGCTCGGGGGCCTATTCTGCAGGCGAGGACAAGAGAGCTCAGAGAGGGGGCGAGAACTGCCCACGGCCAAAGGGACACCCCCCCATGCTTGCTTCCTGGGGCTGCACTGTCATGGCTCCCACCAGCTGAGTGCCAGCCGGGTGCCAGTCACAGGCCCAGGCGCTCTCACACAGGACACCTTCGCGTCGCCCTTCACGCCCCGGAGTCAGGACCTCATTCCCGTTGTACAGAGGAGGAGCCTGAGGTCAGAGTGGGAAGGGAGTCCGCCAGAAGTCGCGCAGCCTGTAGGCTGCAAGGCTGAGACTCAAACTGAGGTCGGATGCTAAAGCCTCTGTGTCCCGTGTGCTTCTGGCCTGGGAAGGACTCTCTGGGAGCCTGGCACAAAGCAGAAGATGTGCCTCTCTGGAAGGAGCCCCCAGGGGGAGGAGACGCACCCGTGCAGGTGTGCCCATCCTCGGCCAGCTGGTAGCCCTGGCGGCAGTAGCACTGGTAAGAGCCGTAGATGTTGGCGCACTCCTGGCTGCAGCGCTGGGCCTCGCACTCGTTCACGTCTGCAGGGACACCGGCAGGTCAAGGCGGGGCCCCGGCCCCAGATGACAGGGACAGGCCAGGCTCTCTGCCCCGGGGCTGCTGCTCCCACGGGAGGGCCTGCTGCTCCTCCTCCAGGCCTGGTGACTGGGAAGCGACGCACAGCCTCCAGGGGCTCGGCAGTCTCGCCCCCGCCAGGACAGGGAGGAAGAGTGCGCCTGCAGGCTGGGCAGCGCTGGCACGGGGCCGGCACCTCACTCACCCCCTCGTCCCTCCCCTGAGCAGCCTGGTGGGCGCCCTCCACACCAGTCCCTCCAGGCCGGCAGACACGTGTGGACAGCACGACAGCCCCGCCATCAGCCAAGGGGGCATCCCACACAGGTGTGGGGTCAGTCTGTGCACACACTCGGTGTAACTCAAAAAGTGTGGTCTTTTTTTTTTTTTTTTTTTGAGTTGGAGTCTCACTCTGTCGCCCAGACTGGAATGCAATGGCCGCTCCCGGTCACCGCAGCCTCGACCTGCTGGGCTCTGGCGATCCTTCCGCCTCAGCCTTCCGAGTAGCCGGAATTACAGGCATGCGCTACCACGCCCGGCTGATTTTTTGATTTTGATTTATTGGAGAGATGAGGTCTCACCAAGTTGCCCAGGCAGGTCTCGAACCCGCGGGCTCAGGCAATCTACTCACCTCAGCCTCCCAAAGGCGTGGGATTACAGGCTGAGCCACCAAGCCCAGTTGGCCTTTTTTTTTTTGGAGTCAAAATCTCACTCTGTCACCCTGGCTGGAGGGTGGCAGCACCATCACGGTCACTGCAGCCTCAACCTGCTGGGCTCAGACGACTCTCCTGCCTCAGCTAGGACTACAGGCACACACCACCACGCCCGGCTGAACTTTTTAATTTCTCGTAGAGATGAGGTCTTGCTCCGTCATCCAGGCTGACCTCAAGCTCCTGGGCTCAAGCAATCTTCTTGCCTCCACCTCCCAACGTGCTGGGACTACAGGCATGGGCACCCTGCCCCCTACACTGTGTCCTTAAAAGTTTCAATCCAGCTGGGTTCGGTGGCTCAGCCTGTCTTCCCAGCACTTGGGGAGGCTGAGGCAAGTGGATGGCCTGAGCCTGCGGGTTTGAGACCAGAAGGATTGCTGGCGCCCAGCAGGTCGGCGCTGGGGTGGCTGTGAGCGTGCCATGGGCACCCCAGCCTGGGCGACAAAGTGAGACTTCCACTAAAAAAAAAAGTTTCACTCAACAACCAGCATGTAAAAGCCAGCAGATTTTCAGAAATATCAAGAGTTCTGAATGGTCTGGAAGGCTGGGTCACGCTGGCCTGCACGTTCACACGTCCGGAGGCACCCGCCTGTGGGCGCTCCCAGTGCCCTCTGGTGGCCCCCGAGCTCTCAGGGTGGCCTCCAGCCCCATCTTAAGCCTCGGGCACGTCTGTCCCCGGCCGGCAACCCCCGTCGCTGCCATCGTGGCCTGCTCCAGCAAAGGCTCAGCCAGCCCCAGGGGGCAGAGAGCTGGGCTGCCACGCTGGCCTGCGGGCGCCCCGATTCAGGGGTGCGGATGACAGAGACCCAGCCCTTCTGGTCTGAGGGAGCCGGGGCCCTTGGGGGCGGAAGCCAAGGCAGGAAACAACAGGACCCACGGGGACAGGCCGGGCTGGCCAGAGGGAGGAGGAAGGGCCCGGGGGGGGGAAGGTGCGACAGTCTCCCAGCTTTCCGTGGCGGGACCGCGCCTGTGAGGAGCCGGGCTGCCAGGGGTCGGAGGCGGGGCTCACGCCAGGGGTCGGGGCTGGCGCACCTTCGCAGTGCTTGCCGTCAGCGGCCAGCAGGAAGCCCGAGGCGCAGGAACAGCGGTAGGAGCCGACGGTGTTCTCGCACGTGTGCTGGCACAGACGGCCCGGCGAGACCCAGCACTCGTTCACATCTGCGGCCGGGCGGGCACGGAGTGGGCGGCCAGAAGCGGACGCCTGCCGCCCCCGGGAGCCGCCCAGAGCCAACGAGAAGGAGGGACCAGATGGGAAGGGAGGGGCCGAGAGGGGGCGGCGAGGACAGAGGCGGAGGACGGGGACGGGCAGAGGCCACGGGAGACCAAGGAGACGGAGGCTGGGAGGGGCAGCAAAGGCCTAGCAAGAAAGCCGCAGAGCTGCAGAGGGCGGGATGGCAGGGCTGATCACCGGGGCAGGGAGAAGCAGGGGTGCGGCCCAGCAGGGAGGGGACAGCTGGAGGGCCGGCACGGTGGGGGCGACCCGGGCAGAGGGGCGCCGCTCCGGCGGAAGGGGGAGACGGAGGGACGCGGAGCACACAGGCCCAGCCGGTGCTCCCGCGGGCAACGGCTGCCAGCCCCACCTACCGACGCAGGTGCGGCCGAAGGCATCCCGCTGAAAGCCGGCTTTGCAGTCGCAGCGGTGGGAGCCGGGGAGGTTGTGGCACACCTGGCCCTCGCCGCAGCGGTGCGCGCCCGTCTCACACTCATTCACATCTGCGGGGGGGGGGCAAGAGGCATCCTGAGGCCGGGGGCTCCGTCCACCGAGGCCTCCGCAGGCAGGGTCCCCGGCCGGCCGAGGTGGGCCAGGCGTGGAGGCGGCCGACCTTACCCACACACTTGGCCCCGTCCGCGCTGGCGTGGTAGCCGCGCCCGCAGACCAGCGGGTTCCTCTGGCAGGTGTAGGAGCCCACGGTGTTGACGCAGCTGAAGCCCGGTCGACACGGCTCAGACAGCGACGTGCACTCGTTGATGTCTGCAGACGCAAGGGTGGGGTGGCAGGGAGCCTGGCGCCGTGCCCTCCCCGGCCCCAGCGTGTAGGCCCAGAGCCACACCGGGGGGCAGCCGGCTCTGGGCTCCAGGGCGGCAGGGCCAGACTCTCCCAGCCCCATGGCCCACCCCCCGGGGGTCCATCGCCCAGAACTCAGGCACCTGCGGGCCGTTCGATGCCCTTCTCACACCTGCTCCAGCCAGCATGGTAGTAAGAGTTCGCGAACTTGCCACCAGGTGCTTACGTTGGCAGCACTGTACAAACAACGCAGTGAGGTTTCCTAACCTTGGCAGATGAGTGTCCGCCAGCTGCGTTTGTGTCAGCATGGGGTGGTGTCCTGCTGAGTGGCGTTCACTGTTGTTGTGTATGTTTTTGTGTGTCATTGTGAGAATGTCAGAGTTTATATCAGAGCAATGAACAAGCATCGAATTTCTTGTTAAACTTGGCAAGAGTGGAAGTGAAATCATGGGCGCATGTTCATCCAAGTTTATGGGGATAATGCTATGAAGAAAACGGCAGTGTGAGCCGGGCTCGGTGGCTCAGCCTGTAATCCTGCGCTTTGGGAGGTTGAAGTGAGTGGAGTGCCTGAGCCCGTGGGTTCAAGACCCGCCTGGGCAACTTGCTGAGACCTCATCTCTACAATAAGTCAAAAATTAGCCGGGTGTGGTAGTGTGCACCTGTAGTTCCAGCTACCTGGAAGGCTCAGGCAGAAGGATCGCCGGAGCCCAGCAGGTTGAGGTTGCGGTGGCCAGGGATGGCCACTGCACTCCAGTCTGGGTGACAGAGTGAGACTCCAACTCAAAAGAAAAAAGAAAAAAAAAAAGAAAACAGCAGTGTCAAATGGATTCAACGTTTCTCTGAGGGGACAGAAAGTGTCACCGATGAAGAATGGTCAGGACAGAACCATACCGAGCGGAACTGATGGGGAGACTGCAAAAGTGCAGCAAACTGCCCGTCCAAATCACCGGCTGACTGTGGGAAGCACACGGACCAAATAACCATCAACAGAGGCAGGAAAAGCTTCACTGAAAATCGCAGCCCGAGAAAGCTGTGTACAAAAACGGTCTGGAGGGAGCTCTTGGCTCGCAACCATGCTTTCAGCCAGGACCCAAGTAACGATGCTGGAACACCCTCCCTTCTCAACGCCGTCTAGCCCCCACCGACTTTCTTCTTTACCCAAGGAGAAAAGAAATCCTTTAGGGAACACGTGTTGAGGACATTCAGAGTCTCACGACCACAGCTCTGAGGGCCACTCTGGTCAAAGAGTCCCAAAACGGCTTTGATGGGCAGACTTGGGGAGGGCATCCGTGCATCGCTGCCCGAGGGGAGGGCCTCGAAAGCGACCACGGTGATGTCCAGCCACGAGGCCAGCAGCCCTTTCTCTAGTTTGAGCTGGCGAACCCCACTGCCAGTCCTCAGATGACGGACCGCAGAAGCCGCTCCGCCCGCATCCTCTACCCTCCTCCACACACCCCACCCACCCCCCGCCTCCCGGCCCTTCCGAGGTGCCAGGGCCCCACCCCGCCACAGGGCCCTCGCCCAGCCCTGTCACACGCTGCCCCCTAGTATTTTCATGGCTGGTTCGCGTGATTCCTCAGGTCCCTGCCCCAATGCCACCTCCTCAGGGAGGCCCTCCAGGACCCATCTAGGTAGAGAAGCCTCTCCTTTCTTAACCCCCTACTTGTTTCATCGTTTATCAAAGCGCCTGCTGGGTTGATCCATGGATTTGCTTATTTAGTCTCTCTCCCTCTACATTGCTGTACCTCCCCAGCACCTAGAACCCTGGCTCGTGAAAGGTACTCAGGAAACGTGTCCACCAATGAACAGAAGCTGGCAGAAACACGGCAGACCCTCCCCACCCGCCTGTCCTGACCCTGGCTGGGAAGGGCAGGCCCAGGGCTGACCACACAGACTCCCCAGGGTCCTGCGGAGTCCGCTGCATCCCGGACACTGCTGGGGTCACAGCGGGCTGTGGAAGGGTGGGCTGCTGCCCCCAGAGGGCCAGGGGCACCCCCAAAGCCCCGAGAAAGCCTTCAGGCAAAGCCACAGGCCGCTGCCCCGCAGTCCTCTCCCTGTGAAAGGGAAAAGGGACGCCCCCACCTCACAGGCTACACCAGTGAGGAAGGGACGTGACAGAGCTACAGGCCAGCAGGCCCCTCGCCCCACCCACCCCGGCGCAGGCCCCAGGCAGGGACTGCCCTGCCGCCTCTCCCTCCACATCAGTCACCCCAAGGCCCAGCGAGGCCTCCACCACGCCCGCTCCAGATGTGCGTGCCGGGGGCCGCTGGGGACCTGCCTCTGGGTGGGCCAGGGTCGGCCGCCCTCGGGAAGGGGGCCCTCCTGGCTTTCTGGCTAAGTAAGCAGGCATTCTGGAGGCGGCTGACGAGGGTCAGGCAGAGTCTGGAATCTCAGATCCACTAGGCCAGAATCTAGTGGACAAGGGTCAGGGAGAGTCCGGAATCTCAGATCCACTAGGCCAGAATCTAGTGGACAAGGGTCAGGGAGAGCCCGGAATCTCAGATCCACTAGGCCAGAATCTAGTGGACAAGGGTCAGGGAGAGCCCGGAATCTCAGATCCACTAGGCCAGAATCTAGTGGACAAGGGTCAGGGAGAGCCGGAATCTCAGATCCACTAGGCCAGAATCTAGTGGACAAGGGTCAGGGAGAGCCCGGAATCTCAGATCCACTAGGCCAGAATCTAGTGGACAAGGGTCAGGGAGAGCCCGGAATCTCAGATCCACTAGGCCAGAATCTAGTGGACAAGGGTCAGGGAGAGCCCGGAATCTCAGATCCACTAGGCCAGAATCTAGTGGACAAGGGTCAGGGAGAGCCCGGAATCTCAGATCCACTAGGCCAGTACCTGTCAAGCTACAGGTCTCCACCCACAAGCACAGGAACTCTAGAAGGGCTCACTAGTGCTCTTTGAAAACGGAACGTCTCAATGAGCATCACACGCACGATGCCTGATTTTGCGAACGCCGTGCACCAGTTGTCTCTGCGTGTGTGCACGTACTAGGTCATGACACAAAACACAGTTCTTGACTGAGTTGGGAAAGTCTGAGACGCATCTGCCCAGTCCAACCCCACAATGGGCAGACGGAGGCCGCAGGAAGAGTAACTCAGCCAAGGTCAGACAGCTCGGGCTGGAGCTGGCAGGGACAGTGAGGCTGGGGGAGGGACAGGGCGAGCCAGGGCTCCCTGGTCCCTACAGCCTCGGCACCCCAAGAACCCTTCCCGAGAGCCCCAGGCCAGGAGCCGGCCCCCACCACTCACCCACGCAGTTGCCCTCAGGGTCCTGCAGGAAGCCTTCCATGCAGCGCTGCCGGGCCTGGCAGTAGAAGGAGCCCTTGGTGTTCTGGCACGAGAAGCCGGCCTGGCAGGTGTGCGTGCCCGTCGTGCACTCGTCCAGGTCTGCCACACAGAGCCAGGCATCAGGGCGGGGGCCGCACTCCCCGCCCTAGGCCTGTCGCAGCACCGACGGTCACGAGGGCCTTCCGCACCGCGCCCGGGCCCTCGTCCCCAAGTGGCAACAATAAAAGGGCCACCCTCACGGGGCTCCGCCTCCCTGGGGGTCTCAGGGCCTGCTCCTGGCCCCAAATGCGTCGCAGCCCTCGGAGGCGGAGGCTGTGGCCCGGCCCACCTTCCAAGGGCAGAACCAGCACGGCGAGGGAGCCCTGGGCTGGGACCAGAGCCCAGGCTGCTGACTCCCAAGCCTGCCCTCCTGGCCACTGCCCCCTACTCGCCGAGGACAGAGGCGGAGAGGGCGGCCTGAGTCCCTAAGGCAAGGTTGCTCTGGTGGCCGGAGGGCGTCACCCCCTGAAGCTTTCCTTCTGTTTCTGGACTGGGCCAAGATCCCTCGCCCCACGCCCGACGGGACTCCGGGCCTCCGCGCTGCTGTTCCCTCTGCCTGAACGCCCTTCTCCTGCGCGGCTCATCACTCACTTTCTCCAGGGGCCTCCCTGGACCCGCCCCAAGCAGGAACCCAGCCATGGCCACTCCGCCATCTCCCTGGCGCTCGCATGCACCCCAAACCCCCCAGCACGAGGTCAGAGAGGGGCCGCCACACCCCCCCCGAATCTGGACACCCAGCATCCTGCAAGGTTCACAAAGCAGCTCAGGCGGTATTTCGTGAAAAGGCTGAATAAAATGCCCCCCTTCTCAGAAAGCAAAAGTCGCCCAGAGGAAGGGGCGGAGCCGTCCCTCCAGGGGCCACCCCAGGGCGCCCACAGGAAGGGAGCCGCGGCGAGGGGCGTGCCCGGCACACGGCGGCAGAGCCGCGCAGACCCAGCCTCCCGCACCTGGCCTGTGCATTCTGTCCTGACGCCACCCTCTGTGGGGTCTCCCCACCCACGGGAAGCCGGAGAGACGGGGGCTCGTCAGAAGGGGCGAGCCGCCAAAGGCCAGGGGCAGGGTTGGGGTGGGAGGGGCGGGGCCAGGCACAGGGAGGGGTGGGGCCAGGGAGGGCAAGGGCAAGCCAGGCCCGGAAGGCGGGGGGGCAAGGCCAGAGGGGGGGGCCGGCAGGGGCCAGGGGGGCCAGGCGGACCCTGAGAGGGGGCGGGGGCGGGGCTTCCAGCGGCCCCTCTCACCTTCACACTCTCCGTCCTTGAGGGCGAAGCCTGGCTCGCAGGTGAGGGTCTTGAGGCAGCGGAAGGAGCCCAGGGTGTTCACGCAGTGCTCGCCCCGGCGCCGTGTGCAGGTCCGTCACGCACTCGTTGATGTCTGCGGGAGAACAAGGTGGCAGAGGCTGTGGGGCGCTCCGGGCACAGTGGCCGAGCGCAGCCCCAGGCCCCAGGCCACTCGGCAGGAAGGAGCGTGGCCGGCCTGGGCGCGCGCCATCGCCATCCGGGGAAGTGCCTCCCTCGCCCACACATCCCTTCGTCAACAGAGTTTGTTGAGCACCTGCTGTGTGCCAGGCGCTGTCCTTGGCAGCGAACAACACAGACAGAAGCCCCCGCCCTCGTGCGGCGGACACTCGGGAGGAGTCACGACAGACAGGCACAGACAGGCGCGCACACAGACAGGGGGGCGGTCAGGAGTGCTGCGGACCACACAGTGGGACGTGGGAGACCAGGCGCGCCCAGGCACGGCCCAGGCACAGTGCGACTCGACGCAGGGAGCCAGCGACAGGGCCTCAGAGAAGGCGACACTTGAGCCAGGACAGGAGAGGTGACAGGACGAGCCGCCAGACAGTCCAGGCAGAGGGGACAGGGAGGGGGACCCTGAGGAGGAAGCCGGCCAGGCAGGTTCCAGGGCTGGCCAGGAGGGGGTGTGGCTGCGGGGGGAGGAAGGGGAAGAGGGTGGGAGCCACAGACGACTCTGAGCAGAGGAGGAGCGGTCTGACTTATGTCAAGCGGGATATCCCGGCTGGGGGTAGAGAACAGCCTCGGGGGGGGATCCTGGTGGGAGACTCGGTAGCTCTGACCAGCATCCACGAGGTGGGAAGAAGCCGTCGGACTCTGGAAATCCTATGAAGGCGGAACCAAGGTCCACCGATGGATGAGATGAAGGGGGCGGCAGAGAGGAGCCAGGAGGCCAACAGAGCTTCTGGCTGAGCAGCTGGACGGGGGGTGGTGGTGGCCCCCGGGCAGGGCAAGCTAGGAGAAGCAGGCTGGAAGGCAAGGGGGTAGGCCTCTGGCCTGGGAGTCTCAGAGTCAAGAGGCAGCTGGGACGAGCCTCTGGGCTCTCGAAAGGGGTCCAGGGGTCCAGGCGGGCACGCTAAGTGGGAGGGTTGGGAGAACAGGCCACCGGGGGAGAGGGCATACAAAGAGGCCAGGGACCCACCCTTGGGAGGCTCCAGGGACAGCAGCTGGGGAGGGGAGAGGCTGGCCAGGGAGCGAGACGGAGCCTCGGGCCTGGGAAGCACAAAGGCTCCCGGCACAAACAGCTCCCAAGCCAGGGCCACAGAGGCTGCCCGACGGCCGGATCCTGCCTTCTGAGCGCCCCCTGGCGGAGAGGACATCGCCTTGACTGACACTTGCTCCCTACACAGCAACCGGCACCCCCAGGGCTCAGGCCAACAACTGCCTGGGTCCTGGTCCTGGACCGTCCGTGGCTTCTGGGACCGTGACACCTGAGCTGACTCTACAGGGACACTAGGGGACCGGGTGGGGGGGCAAGGCTGCAGGGAGAGAGAGCCTCCCCAGCTCCCAGGCGAACCACAGGTGGACAGGCTGGACAGACCCGGCTGGGGGGTGGGGAGCAGGGAGAGAGGGAGCTGGGGCCAGTGGGCGCCAAGGAAGGCGCGGCGGGGCGGGGCAGACTTCAGAGGCGGAGGCTGGCCTGGGAGAGGGAGGGCAGGAGGCTGGCCTGGGAGAGGGAGGCGTGCCCTGGACCCTCGGAGGCGCTCCCCTCTCACGGGAATCGCAGGAAGAAGACAGCCACCGGCACCAGCTGCGGCTCACGAGGGGTCAGGCGGTCGGCAGGACGGCGCCCCCCAACGCAGCCGGCCAGCCCCACGTCATGTGTGAGCAATCAGGGCTCCCAGAATCGACGGGACCGGCCCAAGTCACGCAGACAGCACGTGGCAGGACCCAGATGGACGCCAGAGTGCCCGGCCCAGAGCCGTGCCCTCTTCCCTCCAAGCCAAGCCTGCTGTGGGGTATGTCTCAGAGCCGGGGCTGCTCCTCTCCCAGCTTGCTGCAGCCCAGCCCGCCTGGGGCACTCTTCCCGGGGCCCAAGGCCGTCCTCAAAGAGCACGGCACAAAAGGCGCATGGCGAGGCCCAGGGACGTCCCTGGGAGAGACCACACCCAATTCTGTCCCACCTTGGTGTGCATACCTCCAGGGATGGGGAGCTCACTACCTCTGCAGGTTGCCTCAGGACAACACGTCTTTTAACTCAAAATAACAACATCAACGGACTCAAGTCGTCCCCCATGGTGGCCCTTTGCGGTGGGCACTATAGGAGGCTGAGGCTCGGAGAGGCTAACCGACTTTCAGAAAGCGAAAGGGCCAGGATGTGGACGTGGGCAGGCTGGCACCTCCCCTCTCACCTGCCTGGGTTGACAAACATGCACGGAGCGGCACGAACCGCAGGAGACGCCAACAGGTGTGCGCAGATGCACAGATGGCAGAAAGAATGGGCAGGCGTCGCCAAGAGATGACAGAGTGCACACGTGAGAGGGCGGCGCAGGACAAGGGGATGCCCTGACGCGTCTGTGCAGGAGGAATCCAGGAGAGACGCGGAAGAGCAAGAACACGGGCTCATGCATTTTGCTGAACGGAGTGTGCCTTCACTCCCAGAACCCACCTTCCAGCGGCCGGGGACCCCTTCCAGCACGGGGGCTTACCTCCAGGCGGCCAGGAGAGCCCGCACACCCGCACGGGGGAAGGGGAGGGCGTCCTGGAAGCGGGGCGCGCACGCCCTGGGACCCGCCCCCCCAGACACACCCCCCACCCGACCCAGACAGGGGAGCCATCCCGCCCGCCCGCCAGCAAGCAGGGTCACGAGGGTGCATGTTGTGCCCACGGCTGGAGGCCTGGGGCAAACATGTCTGCAGCAGACGCTCAGCCCCGGGCCACGGGCACACCTGCCCAGCGGTGCGGGGTGAGGACGGGGACATGTCCAAGCCGGACATGGTCTCCAAGCACAGAGAAGGCAGGCGGGGCTCTAGCCACGTGCCCTGGACACTCGGCGTGGGTCCTACCGCCACACCTTTGTTTGAGCTGTTCCCTCTACCCTGATTTTTCTCAGTCCTGTCCATCCTGGAAATGCAGTTTGAATTCCACCTGCTCCAGAAAATGCATCCAGATGCCAGCAGCTGGGATGACTTCTCCCTAGGCCTGTGACTGCTGTAGCATGTACTCCAGCCTGCCCCGAGTTCTTGCTACGTGGGTCTATCTCTGCTTGGGGCATGAACCAGGAGGGCCAGGCCTGGCAAAGCCTGAGAAAATGGCAGATGCTTCAGACACGTGAGGCATCGAGGATGCCCACAGAGCACCCGGGAGCCCTGGCCCACACGGGCCCTGAGAGACAGGACGGCAGCGAAGTCCCTGGTCACGGACCCCGGCCACACGCAGGCTGGGTGCTGGACACTCGCCCATCGCCTCGAAGATCGCGGGGATAAGAGGAGGCTCAGAGGGCAGCTCTACTGTCCAGGCCACTCGGCAGGCAAGTGCCCAGCTGGTGCCCAAACCATCCGTCCACTCGCCCCCAGAGGGGGCCCTGGCTGCCTCTAAGGGGAAGCCAGGCAGCTGGCTTCACAGGCCCTGCACAATGTCACATGATCATCCAGGCAGGGTCAACGGCCTCCTGGCTACAGAGGAGGAAGCCACAGCTGGGAGAAGGCCAGTCATCCGTCCAGGGCCTGCTCGGCACCCCGGCCTCCTCCTGCAGACCCCACGCACGCCGGCCTGCTGCCAGCACACCTGACCTCTCTTCCCTGCCACCCAGGCGGGCTCAGCGGCCCTCCAGGCTCACATCCGGCTAGTTTCCAGACTGGCAGGCAGGGCCCCAGGGCAAGCGGCCTCCCGGGGGAGCTGGGACAAGTGGCACAGCACACCAGGACACGAGGCGTGACACGGAGCACGGGGTGCCGGCTGTGCTGAGGGCACACATGCAGATGGCAGGCCCGTTAGCTGGTGGCCGCGGGGTGGCGGCTTGGCGTGGAGCAGAGCAGGGCCGTGACGCGGGCAGCAGGCGGGCTCCGGCTTACCCACGCACTTCCTGTGCGCGTTGAGGATAAAGCCCTCGGCACAGAGCACTGTGTGGTTGACACAGTAGAAGGATCCCAGGGTGTTGACGCAGAACTGGCGCTGGCTACAATTGTGAGCGCCCGTCAGGCACTCGTCACGGTCTAATGCGTCCGCAGAAGGAAAAACAGAAGGGCCGTTAGAGGGATGTGGCCTGCCATGGAGCTTCCAGTGACTGGGGAAGCTGAGACCCAGAGAGACGCAGGGCCTGTCCAGGCCTCCCGGCCTGTCCGCGGGCCGGGACCCAGTCTGGGTGTGCAGAGCCGGGACCCATGTCCCAGCAAGGACTGGTGGTGAGGTGAGACCCGGAGAGGTGGGCAGCCTGCCCAGTTAACACAGCGGGATGGGATCACTGGCTGTCCCCCACATCCACGCTGCATATGCCCCACGTCCACGGGGACCAAGGGAACCGTGCCACCGGAGGGGCTGCCCACTCAAGTGCTCGGGGGGCCAGGCTGGCAACCCCAACCAGAGAAGGGGAAAAGGGAGCCGTGTCCAAAGGAGTCAGGGGCGTGGGCCCCTTGCAGGCAGACCTTAGACAGTTTCAAGAGAAACCTGAAATCTGTAAATGTCTGAGCAGATCTTGAGCTTGGTATGGCTGGTAACTCACTCGGTCATCTGAAGCACAGCAGAGCCGAGTAGGACCCACCTTGGGGCAGGCTGCCCTCGGAAGAGCAAGCTCTGACCCCACAGCTCTCACGGCCAGCCGCCCCCAAGGAGAGGCTGGAGGGGGCAGACACGGCCTGCGGAGGCTGAGGCGCTCACAGCTGGGCCTGGAGGAATCCTCGCCCAGGCGGCCACAGCCCTCGTGTCTCCGGGGCCCTGGGAGGGAGGGGCAGAGCCCAGAGGATGCGGCATCACTGAACCCAAGACACGCCCCCACACTCTGGGAGGAAGACCTGAGGGCCACCGCCATGCCATGGGCCCTGCGCAAGCCTCCCATCCTCTCTGACTGGCCGGACGCCGTCTTTCTGTATCAAAGCACAGGCTCAACCAGGGTCGGACGTGGGGCTCCAACTCTGGGAGGCATGCGAGTTCTCCCGGACAGACTTGGCTCTGCTGTCCCCAAACACCCACAGGGTCACGGCTCCTGGACGTGGACGAACACACTCCCTGGACCCTCGGCCTGTCCTGTCTGTCCTGCCTTCGACACAGGGAGGCAGACTTTTAAGACCGCTCAGGCTGGTTCTTCAGATGGCATTCACGTGGGAACCGCCCCGCAGGTGTGGGAAGCACAGCCCTATTTTCCAATGTGGGGCGGTCCCGCCCAGAGGCGCCACTCCAAGACGAGACCCGGACAGAGGCAGGGCCGCTGCGGGGCAGGAATGTGCTCGGTGGACACTCGTGGCCCCTCTGTGCACGGCGGAGGCAGCTCATCGCCACCAGCTCTGCTCGCCCCCCGTCCTTCGGCAACAGACGCAGCTGGGGACTCCCCCCGTCCAGCCTCCCCCCCCCACCCCCCACTGGGGACACTGCTGGGTCTGCCTTTGAAAGGACCGGGCATCACGTCCCTCCACCCTGTGTTCCAGCTGGGGCCAGAAACGGACGTGGCCGTCACAAACCAACTCTGGCCACACCAAGCGGGGCAGCCCTCGAAAATAGGATGCATCGAGGGGTGGACCACGGGCCGGCAGTGTCAACATCCGGGGACCTTGTGAGGAACATGGACTCTCAAGCCCTGCCCGGACCCACCGAATCGGCACCTCTGGAGACTCGGCAGAATTCTCACGAACGCTTGTCTTAACCAGGTCTCTGGGTGGGCCCGGGGGCACGTGCGGGTGGAGAAGCGCTGCTCTCGGACCCGCAGAGCCAGGCGGTGGAAGGACCCAGGCCCCGGCTGGAGCAGCGCGGTGGGTCCGCCCTGGAGCCATGCCCACCCCCACGGCCACGTGAGAGGGAGTGGCTGCTCAAGCCGCTCCAGGGGTCTCTCCCTCACAGCGGCTGAACCTGCTCCTTCCTGTTCCCTGAACCCAGCAGGGTTTAGGACCTGGCTGTGCCCCCTGGAGCCCCCGTCACAGGCCAACTCGGGTTTGCGCAGGTGGAGGACGGCCCAAGGACTCACCTTCACAGGACACACCGTCTGCCATGATGGCGTAGCCCGGAAAGCAGGAACACATGGCGGAGTCCCCAACGAGGCTGCACACCTGCCTGCAGGGCCCATTGTCTGGGGGAAGCAAACAGCAGTCAGAGAGCACCAGGCCATGGCTTTGGCCCGAGCTGGCTGATGCCCCGGCTCTGCCCGAGGGGATGGACGGAGAACAGAGGCCCGGGGGGTGGGGAGGCTGGGAGCCCAGGCAGCCCCCCGGTCCTCTCCGCGGCTCAGCTGCCAGGCCGGCGAGTGCTGAGGCGCCGCTCCGGGTCTCCCCCGCCACCACTCGGACCCCGACCCTTCCTCCAGTGGCAGCAACGACAGCAAGGAGGCAGAGGAGGAGGAAGAAGGCAAGCAGGGAGAAGATCGACAAGGAAAACAACTCTCGGGGCAACGCCGAACGCAGCCTCCACGACGGCTGGCAAGCAAGGGCTGGTCGTCCTGAGGTGCGCGGAGCCCTGGCGAAAAGCGGCGGACTGGCGTGGTGGGGCCACACCCCAGGCCCCCGGCTGCCTCCCCGCTTCCTCCGCACCAGTCTCGGCTCCTCACTCAACCTCAGACAGGCGAGCCCCGCGACCCCAAAGCAGAAGCACCCTGTGGCGCGGGCCGCCTGGCACACGCCCGGCGCCGAACTTCTCCGCCCCTGCTTACCCGTGCAGGTGTTGGGCTGCGGCACTGGCAGCGGGATGGTGTTGGGGGCCACCTGGGCAAACTCCGGCCTTGGCGCCGGCTCACGTGGGGGCGCCGGCTGCGGGGGCTCGCCATCTGTCACGGCAAAGCAGACGGGGGTGGGGGAGGACTCCCGGTTACGCCAGGCTTCAGACGCAGCAGAAGGGCACCCGCGCTTCTCATGCCCGAGTACCACACTGCCCATCGAATCCCCTGCCCATTTCACAGGCGTGAAGCCTGAGGCTCGAGGTGAGGTATGCCACGGGCAGGACGGATCTCAGCCACCGGGAGCAGAGGGGGTGGGGGAGACAGGGCAAGGAAGATGCGGGGAACAGGCGAGACTGTCTAGACCGAAAACAAGCCAATCCCCGCTTGGCTGGGAGAAAGGCCTTCTGGACCACCACGGCCCTGCACTGGGCACACAGCTGGGGCTTTGGGGGCGCCTCTGTGGCCCGAGGCTGCCCCTGAGCTCGCGTCTGAGTAGGGGGCACTGGGCCCAGTCCCTTCAGATGGAGCTCCGGGAAGCCTCTGCCTGGCCTCACAAAGGCAGGGGCTCTCTGGCTCCTGCAGGTTCCAGCGAGTGGGGTGGCAGGAGGTGAGGGACCCCACAGAGCCCACCCTAAGAACGCCACACTCTGCTGGCAAGACCAGCCCTGGCCACAGCCCCTGCCCTGGCCGCCAGGGCCCCCACCTGGGCGGCAGGTGCGGCCGTCGTCCTGCAGCGAGAAGCCAGGGAAGCAGGCGCAGCGGTAGGAGCCCACGGTGTTGATGCAGAGGTGCTGGCACAGCTCCCCCGGGAGCAGCAGGCACTCATCCTGGTCATCGCCCGGCAGGCTGTTGGGCAGCTCGGCCTCCGTGCCCAGCGACAGGGCTTCCCGGGCTGCCATCTCCGCCTCTGAAACTGGGGCGGGGGTGAGCACTCAAGTCTGAGCAGTGTGCTGAGACCCTCGGCCTCAGGAAACCAGCGCAGGTTCTCACCAGGGTCTCTGTGTGCCTGGTGGGCCGGGAGGGCAGATGGAGGAGGGATGAAGGGGGATGGGGAGGAGGGCGGGTGGGTGGACGAACAGACGGACGGACCGATGGATGAGTATGTGAGTGGCTGGATGGATGGAGGAGCGGGGGGGGGTAGATGGAGAGAGGGATGCATAAGTGGGCGGGTGGAGGGATAGACGGGGGGTCGGATGGGTGAGTAAGTGGGCGGGTGTGTGGATGAGTAGGTGGGACAATGGAGGAACAGGTGGATGAATGGACGAGTAAATGGGTGGGTGGAGGGGTGGAGGGTGGGTGGGCGGGCAGACGGACGGATAGACGGAGGGGAGGGTGGATGAGCAGGTGAATGGGTGGGTGAGCGGATAGGCAGGTGGACAGGTGAAGGCACAGACACAAAAAGATGGATGGCTGGCCTGGTGGATGGCTGAACAGGTGGACAGAGGGACGGACGAACGGTTAGACAGGTGAGCGAACGGGTGAACAGACACCTCCAGCCGTAAGTGAACCCATCAGAGCCAGGTCCAGTTCTCACCACGAAGCTCCCTGCCATAGGGCAGGGCTAGGCCCACAAGGCAGCTCTTGCAAAGTGCCGAACTGGATTCGGGTGCCTGGCCTCGGGGACATCTGGGCGGGCCTCCCTAGCCACAGGAGGGCCCCAGCCTGGGCTCCACCAGGTCGGACCTGAACAGTGGCCGGGGCCTCCCCCGCGGGGCCGCCGTGGGCAGCACGAGGCCTCTGTCCCGCTGGGGCGGCCGGGGCTGCGGGGCAGAGCAGGTGGGAGCGGGAGGCAGGCTCTGGGGCTGGGCGGCCTGGGGCTGCTCTCCGTGGAAGCACGGCGGGGAAAGCGCGCAGCCAGGGCCGCAGGAGAGGCCCAAGCGCTGCCGACCGGCCGGGGCCTCGGCTCCCGCGCCCATCCCGGGCAGCTGGGTGAAGTCACGGCGCAGGCACAGGTTTCACATGCGGTGTCCGCCTTCGGCCGCAGCCCCCTCCGTCCTGGCCCGCACCAGCAGGGGGGGCGGCAGGCGGGCCCTGCAGAGGCGCAGCCCTGCAGCTGCACAGGAGAAGGTCCTGGGCCCGGGGCCCTCCGAGCATGCCGCGGCTGGGCAGCGCCCCAGCATTCAGGCGCAGCCCTGCTCCACAAGCGTTCCTCGCAAGAGGAGGGAAGCTGTGTCTCTGTCTGGCCCTGCCTGGCCCTGCTGCTCCCCTGTGCCCTTCGCCCCGAGCCTCTGAATCCTGGAGCTAGACCCCTCTCAAAATCGGCCTTTTTTCTTTTTTTGAGTTGGAGTCTCACTCCGTCACCCAGACTGGAGTGCAGCGGCCGCTCCCGGCCACCGCAGCCTCGACCTGCTGGGCTCCGGCGATCCTTCCGCCTCAGCCTTCCTAGTAGCCGGAACTACAGGCATGCTACCACGCCCGGCTGATTTTTTATTTATTGTAGAGATGAGGTCTTGCCAAGTTGCCCAGGCGGGTCTCGAACCCACGGGCTCAGGCAATCCACTCACCTCAGCCTCCCAAGGCGCGGGATTACAGGCGGAGCCACCGAGCCCGGCTCAAACTCTCTGCCTTTAGCCAGACATGTCTGGGCCCAGTGTGGCCTCCACACCAGCCAGCACCCAACCAGCCCCTCAGAGACCACCTCAGCACCTGGCACGTCTGTGGACTGGGCTTCGTCTCTGTAGCCACACTGACTGGCGAGGCCGGTCTGCTCTGGCCTGGCCTGGTGCAGCCTCCACACTCACCCCTGCTCACACTGACAGAGATCCAGGCATCCCTCTCCCGCTGCACCCCGCAGGGTGTGAGCGCTTCCCCTAGGAGCTCCTCGGACAACGGGAACCTTCATGCCCCCCACAGACCTCCACCGCCTTGCGCTGTAGACCTGGCTTGGTTCGCGCCCAGGCCGACAGGGTTGGGTGAGATTCAGAGCAGTGGAAGCCTGGACCAGAAACCGGAGCCACCAAAGCCAAGGTGTCGGTCTGAGCTAGGCCCGAGACCCGCCGTGTGCCTGGGGCAAGCTCCTGGCGCTCTCTGGGCTCCGCTTCCTCCTGGGACCGGCTAACACCCGGCCACAGCAGCAGGGGCGGCAGCCCCGGGCACTTCACTGGGCACGGCCCCGAGCCCTGGTGAGCAGCACGCCATTCATCCTTGCAGCGGAAGAGGTGAAGAATGCAATCCACGTGACAGACGTGGCGATGAAGGCTCTGAGAAGGGCCGTGACCTGCCCCAGGTAAGCAGAGAAGTTGGAATCCCACCGGCTTCACCTGACTCCCCAGGCCAAGGGTTCAGCCTTGACGCGGGGCCTGCTCTGCGCCTTCAACTCCCAGTCCTGGTCAGCCCTCAAAGGGCCCGGGACAGACCCACAGGGCAGAGAAAAAGCTGGGCTGTGGTTCCCGAGCCCCCCCGGGGCCTCTGGCCGCAGCCCGTCAAGGCGGAGTGTGTGGACACCCACAAAGGGGCTGCCAGGGCTTTCGCGCCAGCCCCAGGGCTCCCAAGGCCATCTGCACGAGGGACACCGGCTGACTCACTGGGACCTCTCCTCGAGCTCCTGCAGACCCACAGGGAACAGAGAAGCCTCATGGCCATGGGTACAGGAAACACGGGGCACAGGGGCTGGACATGGCAGATGGAGCGAGTAGAAGAGGGAGGAGACACCAGGGCTGCTGGGCTGGAGCTCCAGGAGGGGCCTGAGCTGACTCGGGCTCTGGGTTCCTCACTGGCACCAACGGCTGAAGGGACTCCAGCTCCCACACACCGCCTGTGGCCGCCAGCGACAGCTCTGGGGAGGGGCACAGAGAGGGCTCAAGACCCAGCCGGCCTCCTCGGGCTCGGGGGTGGGGAGGGAAGGGTGGCCCCCAAACAGGCCCGTCCCTCGTCTGGTCATTTTATCATCTGCTAGTGACTCATTTGGACCAAGCGCAGGCACCGAGAAGGCAGAGGTGAGAAGACAGTCCTGCCTGAAAAAGACCACCAGGCAAGGGGAGGCAACACTTCTTAATGCCATCTCTGTATGTGGTTACAGGCTGCACCCTGGGGAATGAAGATGACATAGGTGGGGGATGGAGGGTGGATGGACAGAACGAAGGGTGAGTGGATGACTGGATGAGCAAGAGACTTGCTGGCTGGGCTGGTAAGTGAACACATGAGCAGACGGACAGAAGGACGCTGGAAAGACGGACAGAAAAACAATGGCTGGAAGGCTGGACGGAGGAAGGAAGGAAGGATGGGCGTAGGAATGGCTACTTGGGTGGGCAGGTAAACGGGTGGATGGAGAGATGACGGGATGAATGGGGGAGTGGACGGCCGGACGGAGAATGGACAAGAGGCGGAAAGAAGGGAGGGGCGGGGGGACACGGATGGCTGAATCCAGAGCAGACTCGAGTGGAGGGGGAAGACGCGTGGATGTGTGAGTGGATAACAGGCTAGGAGGGCGGTGAGTCCGAAGCGGGAGGGTGTCGGGTGGCGGCTGCTGCTTAGACGTGGGTGGTGCACAGAACACTGAATGGGCAGCCATCTTGGAAATAACGGGGAGACTCCACCGTCACAGGCCACAGAACTCTGTGCAGGGCACAGCGTGTGCCTCAAGCCACAGGCGACAACAGACAGGCCCAGAGTCCCCCCAGAAGGCCAGCGGTCGCCATCCCCGCGCCCCCCCAGCAGGAAGGGGCAGCACCCACCTTTCCGCGGTGCGGCCGCAGGCTCCGGAGGCTGGCGGACCTCGGGCACGATGAGGGGCTCCTCGCCCTCACAGCAGGACAGCATGACGTGGTTGCAGGGGTAGCCCAGGTTGGGGTTGGACTCGCACGACTGGCCCTCGGCCCG
Organism: Cephalopachus bancanus; assembly: GCA_027257055.1. Taxonomy (NCBI): domain Eukaryota; kingdom Metazoa; phylum Chordata; class Mammalia; order Primates; family Tarsiidae; genus Cephalopachus; species Cephalopachus bancanus. The sequence goes on along the minus strand of JAPVLO010001117.1, from coordinate 117,636 downwards.
CACGTGGAGGCCCGGCAGGAAAACAAAAGACGCGGCCATCAACACCCATTTTCCGGTGGTTTCCCCAGCCCTACCCGCCCGCAGGGCCCGGCTCGGGGAGGGGCTGACAAGCGGGGGCAGTTGACCGTGATGGTGTCTCTTCTGCCAGGCTATGTGCTCCCCCAAAACAGGGGTCATCGGCCTCTGCTCCCCAGGTCTGGCACAAGGGGCAAAGGAACTAAATGACAAATGGCCTTTGGTGGAAGGAACTACAAATTAAAACCCCAAACCCTCATCCCCTCCTTTACCAGTGGATCCCCAAATTTTATTCAGGGGAATTGGGGCCCTGGGTGAAGGGGGCCTTTTAGGGGAGTTCTTTGGTTTTCGTTTGTAACTGGGGCTGATTCTACTCAGAAATATATCCTCTTTGCTCCCCCCTTCCTCCTTCTTGGAGCACATATATGATGGCTGGAGTTCTCGCAGCCATCCTGAGCCATGAAGTGAGCCTGAAGATAGAAGTTGCAAGCTACTAAGAGGATTAAACAAGCAGAAGCCTGGGTCCCTGAGGATGAAGTTCCACCCTATCCCAGATGGCCCATTTCCCAAAACAAACTTGGTGAAACCAGTTTAAAACACAGTGGTAGACTGCTTGCAATTGTCACCCCAGTAACTCCCTCTTCTCTGCATTCAGTGTGTTTGCGATATGACATTGCAGAGGTCTCTGTAAAGAGAGGGAACGCATTTCCAAGCCTCCTGGTGGTGCCCTGTGACCTGCTTTGGCCAACAGAATGAGATAGACGTGACAGTGGGCCAGCTTTTGGTCAGGCCTTGGAAGGCCTGGAATAGCTCTATCTCCTTTCTTAGCAGCCGGTACAGCCCCTGACCGAACAAGCCCACACGCGCCCGCTGCGGGCGGAGAGGGCCCAGGGCGTCATCGCAGACGGGGCTACCCTAGGTCATCCGGCCCAGCGGGGCCATCGGCGGGCCCAGCTAGGATCAGCGGAGCGGGCCCGGGTCGGCAGAAGTGCTCGGCCACCCCAGAGTTGTGCACTAAGCCCGCAAGGGGCCGCTAAGCACGGACGGCGTGTTGCCCAGCAATGGCCAGCCAATACTCTCACGGGGCGGCTCGCGGGGCTGGACACGTGGGCTCACCGAAGGCCCCACGTACTTCACAAAATCGCAGTGTGAGTTATCGCTGACACCCACCACGAGGCCATGAGACGGGGGTTACTTTTCTCCGTCTTGTCGACAGAGACGCGGAGGCTCGGCGAGGAGAACGGGCCCCGGGCCGAGCACAGAGACAGGGAGCGGGGCCAGACTTGCATCACCCAGTCTTCTCACTAACACCAGTTCTTCTAAGGAAACCCAGGCTCCAGCGGGGCAAAAACCGAAGTCAGAACTCTGCCGCCACCACGACCCCAAGGCCTCTGCCACGGTCACCGGGCGTGAGAAACCGAGGGCTTCTCCGATCCTTCCTCTCTTCTGGCCCCCGGAGGAGGCCCCTTCGGCCCGTGTCCCGACTCTGCCCCGCTGGCCGGGTCTGCCCTCACCCTCTGCTGCTTTCCACCCCGAGGTCTGTTTCCCCTTCGTCCTCGTTTTCAATTCTTCCCCCCCAGAATAAAGGCTTCGTTGCCCAGGCACCCTTGCGGCTGGGTGTGGCCACCACACTGGGCTCTAACGCCCTCTAGGCAGAAGGACAGTCCGCCCCCAGAGAAGGCAGACCTCGCACCCCTGTTCACAGCGGCATTATTCACAACGGCCCAAAGGTGGATGCAACCCCAGGGTCCAGTGGATGAAGGGTCAGCCGGGTGAGGTCTGTACGCACAGCGGAATGCCATCCGTCCTTGGAAGGGAATTCCGATGCATGCTGCAACGTGGAAGAAGCTTGAGGACATCACGCTAAGGGAAACAACCAAGCACAACGGACAAGCCCCATAGGATTCCACGTCTGCAGGGTTCCTAGAGCAGCCAGATTCATGGAGACAGGAAGTGGAAAGGCGGGCGCTGGGGCTGGGGAGGAGCCAGTGGGGAGCTCGTGTGAATAATGCAGAGTTTCGCTTTGGAAGATGAAAAGTTCTGAGGTGGAAGGTGGTGACGGCTGCACAGCGGCGTGGGTGTGCTTAATGCCACCAAACTGTATGCCTAGAGATGATTACAATGGCTCCTTTTACATCATGTGTATTTCACTGCAATCAAAGATAGTTTAAAAGAAGAGGCTCTGCCGGGCTCGGCGGCTCAGCCTGTCATCCCACGCCTTTGGGAGGCTGAGGTGAGTGGATTGCCTGAGCCCGTGGGTTCGAGACCCGCCTGGGCAGGCGAGACCTCATCTCTGCAATAAATCAAAAAATCAGCCGGGCATGGTAGTGCATGCCTGTAATTCCAGCTACTCGGAAGGCTTAGGCGGAAGGATCGCCAGAGCCCAGCAGGTCAAGGCCGTGGTGGCCGGGAGCGGCCACTGCCCTCCAGCCTGGGTGACAGAGCGAGTCTCCAACTCAAAAAATAAAAAAATAAAAAATAAAAGAAGAGGCTCTTTGGGTACCTGCATAATCAACATCTGTATGCCTACCCCTGGATTGGACCCCTCATCTTTATAATAAAAAAAAGAAAAAGTCAATGATTCTTGAAACTATATTTTTAAGCATCTACCCAAAAGAAATAAAAGGATTTATCTACAAAAAAAGCGGGGGAGGGCTCTTTGGTGCCTTCCTCCTGCCTCTGCCCAGAGCTCAAATTGTTATCCTGGACTTCGCGTCAGAAAATTAGAGCAGCAGCAGCCTGCACCCCTGTCCCTGACAGCCACGGAGTCATTCACTCCTCTAACTTGAGCAGCCCTGCCTCCAGCCTCCAGCATACGAGAGAAAAACCAGTGACGAGAGAGTTTCCCGTGAGGTGTAGCCAACCCGGCGCCCTGGCCCCAGAGGGCAGCGTGAGCCCTCACACACAATGCATCTTGGCAAATCCTCCCTGCAGGCCCTCCGTGGGACACCCGGAGTTCTGTGTGGCACGACGGTCCTCCAGGCTCCAACCCAAGGACTGCCGGTGGCCTGTCCCTGCTGCCGCCAGACCTGCCGGGCCACACGCCCCATTCCCACACTCCGGCCTGTGTCCCCTCACACCACCCCTTTTTCCTGGAGCCCTCCCTTCCACTCTGCCCCACTATGGCCTGTGGGATATTACCAAACGCTGATCCCCTGCCCATATGGGAGAACCCCCCTCGATGACGTGTCCCTGCTACTGCCAGAGGGGACCCAGGGGACTGTGACCCTCAAAGCTGCCCATGGCCTCTGCCCCACTCAGAGTCAGGCCACAGTCTTCCAGTGGTGGACAGGACCTGCCGTCGCGTCTCTGGCCTCAGCTCTGCTGCTCCCTGCTCCACTCCCGCCACAGAGGCCTCCCAGGCACTCCTTGGACACGCCCAGCAGGCTCTTAGCTCAGGGCCTGTGCACCAGCTGCTCCCTCTGCCTGGAAGGCATTCCCGCGTGGCCCACCATCTCCCAGGGCATTACACAGCGTCCCCTTCTCATAAGGCTGCCCCCAGCCACTGCCAGCGGAAACGCCAGCCCCGCCCCAGTCCAGGCACTGCTCATCCCTTCCTCCCCTGTGTTCTCCCAGGGGCAGGGCCACCTGCTAACACACCATCCACTGACACACTCTTCGGGATCTTCCTGTCCCTCCAGCTTTCTAGAAAGCAAGCCCCAAGGGGGTGGGAACTGCCATCTGTATTATCCATGGCTGCATTTCTGACGCCTAGAACAGGCCTGAGTCACGCGCTGGGGCTCAGACATGATTCTGTCCACGGATTGGCCGAGATCATCACTGATGAAGTTTTCTGTGCAGATGGGGCACCCCCTCCCAGCCCCAGGCCCCAGGCACGAGTGTCACTTCCAGAAGGAGCCCCTGGGGCCCCTCAGGCCCTCAGGCCCAGGCCAGCCTCCCGCCCCCCCCTGCACCGGCTGTGGACGCTGCAGGGCAAGCTTGCCTTGTACAGGGAAACGCTGCAGGTGCTGCCGTCCTCGGCCCCGCAGGCCTCGCCCTCCTTGGCCCCCAGGACGCCGGCCATGCAGCTCTTCTCCTGCAAGTAGGAGACACAGCAGCGCCTCTGGGCTGTCCTGCAACAGAAGGTGCACCTCAGCCCCCACGCACCCGCCCCCCGCCCGGAGGGAAGCCAAGCGAGGCTCAGAGAAGGGCAGCCCGGCCCAAGTTCTCCAGCAGGTGAGGCTGGTGCATCCTCGCCGGGTTACACGGTTTTGCCCTGGCTTAAACCAAGAAGACACAGGCCCGGGTCCCACTGGACTCAGAGCTGTGTACCCCTGAGCTCTGAGGGAGAGGACTGGTACTCGGAGACCCCTCCCTAGAGGCCACACGGACAGGGAGAGCCAATCCCAGAAAGGGCTGGGCGGGTCGGGTGTCCAGGCCCTGGTCACGGCCTGCCCATCTCTGTGCCCTGGGGCAGAGGGAGCTGATGAGTCAGCAGCACAGAGGGCAGAGCCAGGACCGCGAGCTGCGGGGACAAGGCTCGGCAGCCCCCGAGGGTGAGCCGGTGACAGAACCTGCTGATCGTGACGGGCAAGTGCACCCGAGGGCTGAGCGCTGAGCGCTAGGGCTGGTCGGCCCCAAACACCAGGGGCCTGGAGGGTGTGAGCTCCAGCTCCTCCGCAGCCCCAGACTGGTGGGTCGGCAGGAGGAAACGGAACGGGATAAGGCGGGAATACACATTTTTCTAAAGGGCCCGCAGGGGCTGGACATCTGAAGGCAGGGGCTCCAGTCCTGGCCCCGCTGCCAGCGAGCTGGGCGGCTTCAGACAACTCACGCCACCTCTCTGAGCCTCGCCTTCCTTGTCTGGAGGAAGAACAGGCTAGATGGCGTCCTTGGGAAAGAGAAAGGCTGAGCGGCTGACCGAGATCTCTCCTGGGCCTGGCAGAGGCGACCTTCCTGTCCCTCCAACTTTCTAGAAAGCAAGCCCCAAGCTCTGGTCCAAAGGAACCCGGCCTGAGATGCAAGACGGCGTAAGCGATACGAAAACAGCAGCAGCAAGTGGACTGTCATCTGTACCATCCACGGCGGCATGCCCTGTAACACAGGCCCGAGCCACGTGCTGGGGCTCAGACATTGTTCTGTCCATTGATTGGTTGGTATCACCACCGATGAAGTTTTCTGTGGGACAACGGCTGGGGACAAACAACTCCTTTGCTGAGAACACGAGAGTCGGAAGAAACAGCCAGCAGGCAGCAGGGGAGGGTGCTGAGAGTCCAGCCTTTCGGAAACCGAAGGGTGGCAACACGGGGACAGGAAGAGGGCTGGGGGAAAAGCCTGTGGGGGCTGGGTGTCACACGGCAGCAACGCGGGGTGCGAGGGAAGCGCCTGACTGTTCCCAGACGATGACAGTCCTTGAAGACTTGCTCCACAGTGGACACTCCTCGTTTATACTCCCTGGGCAGCTACCCATGGAGGTGGCTAGTTGATTCTTGGGACCAGTCTCGGACCCTCCACGCCTAGAGAAGCCTGGCCAGAGGGCCCACAGCAGCCATACCCAGGCACCCTACACACCTGGAGGCAGGTGAAGGGGGCTCACCCTGGGCTGCCAGGGCCCGGGTCCAAGGCCAGTAGGGATCTGGCGGAGGCGAGTGGGTGCCCGCCCTACCTGCAGACGTCACCCTCGGCGCCATTCTCGGGGATTTCCAGGCACTCGTCGTTGTCGATGGCCCACTGCTGTCCAGCCGCACAGCACGTCTCGATCAGGTCCTTGGTGGAGCCTGTGGGCGGCAAGGCGAGGCAGAGTCACCCCAAAGGAGGTGTATGGCTCCAATTTCCTGCCTGAGGTCGCCAAGCACAGCAGGTGCCGCTGGTGCCTGTCCAGGTCTCCCTCAACGGGCGGGTAGACCACCCACCTCTGCTGCTGTGCACACTGGCCCTCACGGCTCGCGGTGGCAACCTTCTCCGGAGAACTGCCTGGGAGGTCAAGTCCTCCCCATGGGGGCTAGAGGAGCACGGCCAACGATGGACGGCCACGGAGCCGCAAGCCCAGCCCCTCGTCTCTAAGGTGACCGGCCTGTGCCGGCTCCTCCTGTCCCCGCGCACCCATGGGATCAGACCACACGCAGATCGGCTCTGTTCCCCCTTCACCCCTCACTCCTGAGAGGTCTCCCCGGATGAACCACCATGTGCACCAGAACCCTGACTCGGGCTCTGGCCCTGAGGAACCCAGCCTAAGATGCAAGACGGGATAAGAGATACGAAAACAGCAGCAGCCAATGAAGTTCACGACTCATCTAGGAAAGCCAGAGGAAGAAAGTCAGTGTTGAAGACACACTTCACTCTTGAACAACACAGGATTTTCTTCCACCTCCGCCACATGAAGCAGCCAGGCCAACTCCTCCGCCGCCTCCGCCTCCGCCTCCGCTTCTTGCCATGAGGACGAGGAGGATAAGGCCTTCATAATGATCCTCTACCAGTTTCACAAACAGTCAGTGCTTCGTCTTCCTTATGACTTTCTCAAGGACATTTTCTTTTCGCTGGCTTACTCTGTTGTAAGACTACATAGCATGCGATACACATAACACGCAAAACACGCATTCGTGAACGGTTTGTGCTCTCCGTAACAGTTCTGATCAACCCCAGGCAATTAGCAGTTAAATGTCCAGGGATGTCAAAAGGCGTCATCAGGTTTCTGGCTGCAAGGGGGATCGGTGCCCCGGCCCCCACGTGGCCCGAGAATCGACTACGTTTGTGACTGGGGAGAGCGGGAGGAGTCAGGGATAGAAGGCAACTGAGAACTCAAACGCACAGACCACGGGTCTTAAAAACAGATGTGGGAGAAGGGAGGAAGATGGCGGCGGAAGAACAGGCAGACGACGCGAGTCCCAGCGTGAGCGAGGGAGTGAGTGCCTGGAAAACTTAGCGTACGTGTCTGTAAGTGGCAGGTGAGTGGCTGCCTGAGTGGGGCCTTGGGAGCAAGTGGCCAGGGCTCTCCTGGGGAAGCGGCGGGTGCCACAGCTGCTCTGCTTGGACCCGAGCACTTCCCGAGACACAGAAGCCGAGCACCATGTTTTAGGAATCAGCAGAGCCCTTCCCGGGAAGAAGCTGCCGGGAGTGACTGCCGGCTCCAGACTCTGCCTGGTCCCCGCGGCACCCGGCCAGACACTGGCGGCAAGGGCTGCAGAGGAAGCACGGAGAGGGAGCCCAGAGGCAGCGTCCCTCTGGAGAAGACCACACAGGCACCTGCCGCCGTCTCGAAACTGGGCAGGAACGCGCTCTGGCTTGCTCACCACGGAACCACAGACCCAATCTCTGTGACCGGCGGATTCACTACTCAGGGGTTGATCGTGACCCAGAGGGAATATCCCAAAAGCACACACTCCAGAGGGACAGGATGACCCCACGCCCTACCCTGATTCAGCCATGGGACAAAGGGGGTGACCAGAAAAGGAGGAGGAGGACGCAGAAGAGCCCAAAGAGATGGCGGCGGGTCTGGGGCTGGCCCAACCCACGCCTCCCCAGCAATCCTCTGGACAACAGACCACACGGCTGGGGCACGACGGAGAGGGGCGCCCCAGAGTCCAGACGTCAGCAGTAACGGAAGGACTCTACCCCAGGGTAAGCCTGGCTGGGATGGGCCGCCCCCCCAACACACCAACCCTCTGTTGAAGAGACAAGGCCACACATCCGCACCAGAGCGGGTCCCCTGGCCACACAGGACTGGAAGGGGGGACTGAAGCCCCACCCGCTCCTTCCCCAGGCTGGACACAGGCTGTGAATAAGGCCACAGCTCCGCAGGAGACACAGCAGAGGGGCTGGCCTGTGAGCAGCTGGGGGGAACGAACGAGCACAGGACCTGCCACACGAGGGAAGGCTGTCTTTGGTTTTATGACTTCTTCTTTCTTTTCACTTCCTTTGTGCATGAAGGTGTACGTGAGGCTCGATCTGCATTCGCTCCTCACCGTTTTTTTTCTTTCATTATTTGTTTTCTGCTAACATGTGTACATGAGTGATTGAGCGTGCATCTTTCAGGTTTTTTGTCTGGTTTTCTGTTCTCTTCTTTTTAGCTTAATGTGTGTGTGAATTCAATTGGAATTCCTTTTCTTCCTCTCTTCTTTTCTTCTTCTTTCATTTTGTGGGGTGTGTGGGTGTGTGTGTGTGTGTGTGTGTGTGTGTGTGTGTGTGTGTGTGTGTTGTTATCTTGTTTTTTTGGTTTTTGTTTTGTTTTGTTTGGGTTTGTTTCCAGTTTGTTTTGGGGGTGTGTGTGTGTGATTCTTTTTTGCTTTGGTTTCTGCTTTTGCTTTTCTATCTTTTTTTATTTTCGTCCATCTTAACTTCATTCTACTTTTCTCTGTTCTTGTCATTGTGTTACTGAATCTTGGACTCTGGGGGTATACACATAGACCCACTGCAATGTCATACAGCGTGGTGGTGGGGAGTGGGTCTCAGAGAATCAATACCACGATCACTGAACACTGAGACTTGCGAGCCATTTCTGAATCCCAGCTCCCCACCCTCCACATTATTCAACTCTCAAAACTACAAGAGACAGCAAAGCTTCCCACCTACAGCCCTGTTTCAAAATAGAACAAATCCTGAGCCCTGACAAGAATCGAGGGCTGAGCAAACATCTGAAGTGAAAGCCTCTCCTACTGCCACTGAATGACAAACTAAAGAGAAAAGAAAGACATCTGCAGCCAATGAGGAAAAATCAACGGAAGAACACAGATAACTCCCAGTGTGTCAAAGCGAAAATGTCTGCAAAAATCAGACCTCAGAGCCCAAACAATGGAAGTCACCAATGACTGGCCCCAGAAAACAAAAGGGATTAAGGAATGGATGGAACGAGTGAGTACGACTCAAGAAAGACAACATGCAGCACAGAAAGAACTTGGAACAGAGATTTTCGGCCATAAAAAAAATTCATCCAGGAAATAAATCATAAGATGACAGGCAAGAAAGGCCGAATTAAGCCGGGTTCGGTGGCTCAGCCTGTAATCCCACGCCTTTGGGAGGCTGAGGTGAGTGGACTGCCTGAACACGCGGGCCCGAGACCCGCCTGGGCAACTTGGTGAGACCTCATCTCTACAATAAATAAAAAAATCAGCCGGGCGTGGCAGCGCGCGCCTGTAATTCCGGCTACTCGGAAGGTGGAGGCGGAAGGATCGCCGGAGCCCAGCGGGTCGAGGCTGCGGTGGCCGGGAGCGGCCCCTGCACTCCCGTCTGGGCGACAGAGTGAGACTCCGACTCAAAAAAAAAGAAAAGCAGAATTAATCAAGCAGAAGAAATAACCTCAGAATATGAACACCAAAACATGGCATCAACCCAATCTGTAAAAAACACAGGGGGAAAGACTCAGCAAGAACAAAGCCTCCAAGAGATGTATGATGAGATCAAGAGGCCGAACCTGCACCTGACTGGCAGCCCAGAAGAAGAGAAGGGAAATGGAGAACACCTTGGAGCAAGTATTCCAGGAAGTTATTCAAGAAAACCTTCCCCATCTCACCAGAGCTGTGGCCATCCAAACGCAAGAGACACAGAGAACCTCCGTAAGAAGTAAAATGAGAAGACTACCAACCCGCAGACACAGAGTAATCTGCCCACATGAAGTAGGCGCAAAAGAAAAAATCCCGAAGGCAGCAGGAGGGAAAGGTCAGACGACCTACCAGGGAAAACCAATCAAAATAGCAGTAGCCCGACTGGCAGAAACGCTACAAGCTATAGGGAACTGAAGTCCAATATTCAAAGTCCTCAAAGATAAACCGTTTCAACCAAGAATTTCCTACCGGGCCAAGCTCAGCTTCAACAGTGAAGGAGAATTAAAATCCTTCCCACACACCCAATCCCTAAGAGATTATGCAGCTTTCAGAACAGCTCTACAAGAGATGCTTGAAAAGGTATTAAGCACAAAAGAAAGGAAAAAAGAATAACCACGCACTTCCCAAGAGAACAGGAGAACACAGGATCAACAGAGAATACACTACAACTGCAGACTTGAAAATACACACATACATCAACCCAAAAGTTAAAAGAAAAAGCTTTATAAGAACCTCATGGCCGGGCTCGGTGGCTCAGCCTGTAATCCTAGCACTTTGGGAGGCCAGGTGAGTGAATTGTCTGAGCCTGTGGGTTCGAAACCTGCCCGGGCAACTTGGTGAGACCTCGTCTCTACAATAAATCAAAAACTAGCTGGGTGTGGTAGCACGCGCCTGTAGTTCCAGCTACTTGGAAGGCTGAAGTGGAAGGATCGCCGGAGCCCAGCAGGTATAAGCTGCAGTGGCCAGGAGTGTGCCACTACATTCCAGTCTGGGCAACAGAGTGAGAGTCCAATTCAAAAAAATAAAAAGAGCCTCATGATGGAGACAAACAATCACATTTCAATAACCAGCCTGAACATCAATGATCTAAATTCACCACTGAAAAGACACAGAATGGCAAACTGGATTTAAAAAAAAAAAATGACCCAATAATTTGTTGCATCCAGGAAACTCATCTCACCACAAGAGACGCACACAGAGTCAAAGTTGGAGGAAGGTACATGAATTTCCAGGTGAATGGATCACAAAAGAAGGCAGGAGTCACAATCTCAACATCAGACAAAACAACCTTTAAGCTATCAAAAATTTAAAAAGATAAGAAAGGACACTACATAATGATAAAAGGTTCAATCCATCAACAAGAATTGTCCATCCTAAACATATATGCACCCAACATGGGCACACCAGCGTTTATAAAGCAACTACTAACTATAAGTAAACAACAAAAAAATGATACTGTCACAGAAACAAAGAACTGAGTATCACATGTTATCATTCATAAGCGGACCTTGAAAAATTATTGTAATACTATAAGAAAAGGATTGGTAGTAGCAGGAAACCGCTGTGGGGGAGGGGGGAGAGGCAGGATTGGCAGCAGTGGGAATCTGCCAGGGGGAGTACACCTCGTCAACAAGGGTACTTGCATAGTGAATGTTTGTATACCTAACCCCGAATTGTACCACACATCTTTAATTTATTCTGTGAGACATTGCTAAGAGAATGAAAAGATAAAAAAGAAACTGAGATAAAACAGTTTCAAAACATACGTCTGATAAAGGACTTCTATCCAAAATATACCAAGAACTTTAAAAAAAAAAAGATATTGACTCTAACACTTACAGCTGGAGACTTAAATACCCTACGAATAACCCTAGATAGATCATTGAGGCAAAAACTCAACAAAGAGATTCGGAACCTCAACTTAACTAAACCTGACCAAACGGACTTAACAGAAACTTACAGAACACTCTAACCAACATCCACAGAATATACATTCTATTCAACAACACCTGGAATGTACTCCAAGATCAATCACATCCTTGGCCATAAATCAAGCCTTATCAAATTTCATAAGGTCAGAATATTGCTATGTATCTTCTCAGACCACAGTGGAATAAAAATAAATATCAACACCAACAAAACTCCCCCCAAACCCACAAAGACATGGACACTAAACAGCATGATGCTGAACGGCTACTGGATCAACACAGAAATCAAAACAGAAATTAAAAGATTCCTGGAAACAAATGAAAATGAAGAAACATCTTACCAAAACCTATGGGATTCCAAGAAAACAGTACTAAGGAGAATATGTGTCTCTACGAACACAAATCAAGAAAATGGAAAGATCACAAGTTAACAGCCTAACAAATCACCCAAGAGAGCTGGAAAGACAAGACCACCAAAACCCTAACTTAGGCAGAAGAATACAGATCAACAAAGTAATAGCCCAAGTACAGGACACAGAAGACAAAAATACCATAGGAAAAAATCAATAAAACATAACAAAACATAAAGATGGTTCTTTGAAAGAATAAACAAGATTGATGAACCCCTAGCCAGAATGACCAAGAAAAAGCCCAAAAAAACACAATCAGAAATGCAAAAGATCAAATCACAACTGACCCTGAAGAAATACAAACGATTATCAGATATTACTATGCACACCTATATGGAAACAAACTCAATAACCTAAATGAAATGGAGGACTTTCTGAATCACACAACCTCCCAAGGTTAAAACAAGACATTGAGACTCTATAAAGAAAAAACCCAGGAAATGGACTCCGTCATAAGAAAACTACCTACAAAAAAAAAAGGCCCTGGACTGGACAGATCTCCAGTGGAATTCTACAAAACATACAAGGAGGAGCTGATACCAATCCTATTGAAAGTATTTCAGGCAGCCGGGCTTGGTGGCTCAGTCTGTAATCCCACGCCTTTGGGAGGCTGAGGTGAGTGGATTGCCTGAGCCCGCGGGTTCGAAACCCGCCTGTGCAGGCGAGACCTCATCTCTACAATAAAATCAAAAAATCAGCGGGCGTGGTAGCGCGTGCCTGTAATTTCGGCTACTCAGAAGGCTGAGGCGGAAGGATCGCCGGAGCCCAGCAGGTCGAGGCTGCAGTGGCCAGGAGCGGCCACTGCACTCCAGTCTGGGCGACAGAGTGAGACTCCAACTCAAAAAAAAAAAAGGAAAGTATTCCAGGCAGTTGAGAAAGACAGAACTCTCCCCAGCTCATTTTACAAAGCTAACATCACACTGATACCCAAACTGGGTAAAGATCCAACAACAACAAAAAAGACAACTACAGGTCAATATCCCTAATGAACATAGATGGAAATATTTTCTTTTTTTTTTTTTGAGCTGGAGTCTCACTCTGTCACTCAGACTGGAGTGCAACGGCACGCTCCCGGCCACTGCAGTCTCGACCGCTGGGTTCTGGCAATCCTTTCATCTCAGCCCTCCAAGCAGCCGGAACTACAGGCGTGCGCCACCACACCCAGCTAATTTTTGAGTTATTGTAGAGACGAGATCTCACCAAGTTGCCCGGGTGGGTCTTGAACCTGCGAGCACCATCACCTACGGGGGTGGGAGTGAAGGATGGGAACGAAGAAAGAGGCTAAAAGGAAATACAACACAGACATAAAGTGAGAGACAGCTTCATGACCCGCCTGGGCAACTTGGCAAGACCTCATCTCTACAATAAAAAATCAAAAAATGAGCCGGGCGTGGTAGCGTGCGCCTGTAGTTCCAGCTACTTGGAAGGCTGAGTGGAAGGAGCGCCAGAGCCCAGCGGGTCGAGGCTGTGGTGGCCGGGAGCGGCCGCTGCACTCCAGTCTGGGCGACAGAGTGAGACTCCGACTCAAAAAAAAAAAGATCAAAGCATACTCTTTCAAGAGACTTACCAATACCAACCAGGCCTTTCTGGTACCACACTATATCCACTTTAATACCATCTGTCGCTAATAAACTTGTTTACAAAAAAAAAATCGGTAGCTCAGCCTGTAATACGCCTTTGGGAGCTAGGTGAGGGATGCCTGGACGCGGTCGAAAGCCTGGCAGGCGAGACCTCATCTCTACAATAAAATCAAAAAATCAGCGGGCGTGGTAGCGCGTGCCTGTAATTTCGGCTACTCAGAAGGCTGAGGCGGAAGGATCGCCGGAGCCCAGCAGGTCGAGGCTGCAGTGGCCAGGAGCGGCCACTGCACTCCAGTCTGGGCGACAGAGTGAGACTCCAACTCAAAAAAAAAAAAGGAAAGTATTCCAGGCAGTTGAGAAAGACAGAACTCTCCCCAGCTCATTTTACAAAGCTAACATCACACTGATACCCAAACTGGGTAAAGATCCAACAACAACAAAAAAGACAACTACAGGTCAATATCCCTAATGAACATAGATGGAAATATTTTCTTTTTTTTTTTTTTGAGCTGGAGTCTCACTCTGTCACTCAGACTGGAGTGCAACGGCACGCTCCCGGCCACTGCAGTCTCGACCGCTGGGTTCTGGCAATCCTTTCATCTCAGCCCTCCAAGCAGCCGGAACTACAGGCGTGCGCCACCACACCCAGCTAATTTTTGAGTTATTGTAGAGACGAGATCTCACCAAGTTGCCCGGGTGGGTCTTGAACCTGCGAGCACCATCACCTACAGGGGTGGGAGTGAAGGATGGGAACGAAGAAAGAGGCTAAAAGGAAATACAACACAGACATAAAGTGAGAGACAGCTTCATGACCCGCCTGGGCAACTTGGCAAGACCTCATCTCTACAATAAAAAATCAAAAAATGAGCCGGGCGTGGTAGCGTGCGCCTGTAGTTCCAGCTACTTGGAAGGCTGAGTGGAAGGAGCGCCAGAGCCCAGCGGGTCGAGGCTGTGGTGGCCGGGAGCGGCCGCTGCACTCCAGTCTGGGCGACAGAGTGAGACTCCGACTCAAAAAAAAAAAAAGATCAAAGCATACTCTTTCAAGAGACTTACCAATACCAACCAGGCCTTTCTGGTACCACACTTTTATCTGCACTTTCTTTCCTCTCATCTGTCGCTAATAAACTTTGTTTAAAAAAAAAAAAAGCCGGGCTCGGTAGCTCAGCCTGTAATCCCACGCCTTTGGGAGGCTGAGGTGAGTGGATCGCCTGAGCCCGCGGGTTCGAGACCCGCCTGGGCAGCAAGACCTCACCTCTACAATAAATCAAAAAACCGGCCAGGCGTGGTAGCACGCGCCTGTAGTTCCGGCTACTCGGAAGGCTGAGGCGGGAGGATCGCCGGAGCCCAGCAGGTCGAGGCTGCGGTGGCCGGGAGCGGCCGCTGCACTCCAGTCTGGGCGACAGAGGGAGACTCCAACTCAAAAAAAAAAAAAACGAGAGACACCCTGCAAGGAGGATCACGAGCGCCGTCCAGGAGACGACGAACCCAAGCGTCCGCCCCGTGGTCTGAATCGCGAGTCCTGCACACACAGCGTGCCCACGAAGCACATGCCGAGGGGCCACAGGGACCACGAGGGACCCCTCGGAGCCTGAGGGGCCAGGGCCCTCATCTCAGCGCTCCACGGCAGCCGTTTCTGCCCCCCAAGACTCAGTGTCCTCCTCCGCACGAGGACGGACCCCTAGATGCCCTGAGCAGTAGCCAGGCGGGGCTGAGCACACATGTCCCGAGGATGTCGCCGGCACCGCTGCCACACGGACGAGGGCCCGCTCAGGAGCAGCCTGCTGAGTAGGTCCAGCAACCACTGAGCTCTCCTCACTCCCAGGTCCCCTCTCCCGCTCTCCCCCCACACAGGGAAACAAGCTTCAAGGACAGCCTGCTCCTGTTCCGCTCTGAGGTGAAAACTGGTGTCTGCCAGAAACAAGGTGTCCGCCAGTGACATCACACTCGAGGGGGAAAGCACCAGCACCATCCCCCACTGAAGTCTTCAATACGACAAAAACGCCCACTGGCAAAGCCCTTCCGCAGGGCCCTAGAGATGCTAGCAAAAGCAGTACAACAAGAAAAAAGGGCAAACGACATAAAGAAAAAGCAGCAGATGTTATCTGCAGATGTTATGGCTTCATCTCCCTAGAAAATCCAAGGGAATCACAACTAACAAAGTACTAAAATTAATATGAATGAACAATTACATAAGGTGGCCCAAACCAAAATCAGCATATTCAAATGCTTTCCTATACACCAGAAACAGTAGAAAAGTTCGTAGAAAAGAAAAATCCCATTCAAAAGAGAAGCAAACCTCAAGATAAATCTGCAGTAAACTTACCTGACCTACATGAAGAAGAAAACTTAATTGTCGGGTGGATATAACAGCACACTTTATTCTAAATATGGAGCCTGTGTCTAGATGGAAAGTCAGTCCCTTAAAGATGTCAATTCTCCTCAGCTTCATCTCCAACGTCAATGCAATCCCAACCAAAGCAAAGACGTAACTATCACAGAATTTCTCAAGCTGATTCTACAATTCACTCAAAAAAAGACACGCTTAAGAAAACCCAAGATTTCTGAAAAGGAAGAACAAAGAGGCTAAGCCTTTCTGTCACCGTATCAAAATACATACCAATGTTCTGATTATCAAAACAAAGAGAACGGGGGTCAGCTGGACACTGGAGAGTTCAGGGACAGAAGTGTGAGCCTATGGGCACGAGCATGCGCTAATGGTGGCATTCAAAGTGAGCGGGGAAAGGGTTTCATACACGACGCGGGGACGCGCCTCGTGCCAGACACAGACACAAACCCCAAATCTCTAATGGCAGAAGTGGGGGAAGGTCTAAGATGACAGCGTTAGGATCAAGAGAGTCTTTTCCAGGAATAAAATCTACAAACAAGGAAAGCCTTCACACCAATGACTCCCTGTACACTGCAAATATCCATATGGCAAAACACAGTGCGCCCAGCCAGCCCGTGATGCCTCATCACTCACCCACTCTCAGATCTCCATGTAGCCGTCAGGGCTATGAGAGATCTGTGTGTGCGCGCGCGCGCGTGCGTGTGTGTGTGTGTACTTGTTCAATTGTCTGTGCCTGTCTCTGCAAAGTCAGCTCCAAGTGGCAGGGCTCTTGTCCGTCTTGTTCACAGCCATATCTGCCTCCTGTCCCATGGGGGGGTGGCGTTCAGGGAGTATTTTCTGCATGGATCCATGAGGCCCTGGGCAGCGGAGAGCCGCTGTGCGAGGGAAGAGTCGGTGCTCACCACCTGGTGATAACTCGGCACAGACACACCTGGCCCAGGACTCAGGGCGCTGGGTGCCAGTCGGAGCCCTGCCTCTGTCTTCCGACGCCACAGTCAGGACACTAGTCTCTGCGGCTGCCGCTCAATACTGCACCCCCTCTCATTTTATTCTGGGCAAGTGGAAGCCTCTCCTGACTCGAATACTTCTGGTGACGGAGAGCTCGCTCCACCCAGGCAGCTTGTCCTTTTCTGTGTAGCTCAGACTCACAGCACTCTCTCTTTTACAGGACTGAATTCTTCCTCCCCAAGCCTCTTCCAAGACTGCCTTACGGAGATTAAGATGCCAGGCACGGGTCCAAGTACACGAATCCCCAGTTATTAAGCACGAGCACTGTTACTCCTCCCATTTTACAGATAAGCGGGGGAGTTAGAAGTTCCAAGTAGGTGACTACACTCAACAAAAATGTACAGCGTTTGGGTGATAGACACCCCAAATACCCCAACCTGACCGCTGTGTGTAACGTACTTGCAACAAACTTTCACACATGCCCCATATACTCACACAAAAAATAAAAAAAGAAGTCCAAGCCTCGACTTCCCCGTTCCCTTCCCCTCTCCAGGCCTCAGCTTCCCCGTGTCCGTCACACAGGCGACTGGATGCCGCCAATCCTGAGGGTCCTCTCTGTGCCCACCTGTCCCCGGCCGGAGAGGCGGTCCCGCCCTCGCGTAGGCCGCAGGGTGCCCTCCTCCCGTCCCACCTTGGTCGGACGCCAGGTCTCAGCTTGCGCCTGGCAGGCTTCCCGCCATTCTCTCCTGGCCTTTCCCACACTGGCTTCCCTCCTTCCCAAACAAAGGCGCCGGCTCGGGGGCTGTGACCCTGGCGCCGGGAGGGCCACCTACTTGGCGCGGGAGAGGAAACTGGCGGGGGGCCCTGCCTGGCGCCGCCAGGTACCATCCACAACAGGGAAGCAGAGCCGCAAGAGCCTGAGCGACGAGGCCGCCTCCCCCTCTCCTCCGGAGAGCCCTTGCCCCACCCTCCAAGGCCAGGCCCAGGGCTGGCTGCTCTCGCCCAGGTCTCCCCTGAGAAAGCCTCCCTGACTCACACGTCTGAACTAGCCTCCCCCAACCTTCATCGCCAGCCACCACTCAGCCCTCCTCACAATGCCCCGAGTCACTGTGGGGAGCCCCGAGGCTCCACAGGCCCCACTGGAAAGCCACCGCCCTGCAGGATGAAGTGCCTCTCCCTGGTGTGACGATCAGGACGGCACAGCCCATGCTCAGATCCCAGCCACACCTTCATTTTCTCACTGCTAGGCCTCTGCATATGCTGTTCCAGGCTGGGAACGCTCTTCCTCGGCCTGCCTCTGCCTTGTCCGGCTGGCAAGTGTCCGCCTACCTGTCCTGTGTGTCTGTGCAGGAGTCTCGCTCTGCCACTCAGGCTATCGCGGCAGGCCACAGCTCCAACCTTCTGTGACTGTAGCAGGGACTACAGGTGTGTAGCACCACACTGGGTTAATTTGCTTTTTGTTTTTGTGTAGATGGGGTCTCACTGTGTCAGCCAGGCTGGTCTCGAACACCTGGGCTCAAGCAATCCTCCCGCCTCGGCCTCCCAAAGTCCGGGGATTACACGAGTGAGCTACCTGTCCACATGGGACTGCCCACCTCTCTGCCCAGCAGGCTCCCACTATCTCCAGCCCCAAAGAGCAGGCAGCTCCCACCTCACTCACACGCTTTCACCATGTCCCTGTTGGCAGCAGGCTTGTCCCAACCGCCAGTCGGGAAGTCTCCCAGGCCAAGCATCAGCCTGAGTCGTACCAGGGTCCCCAGTGCCCAGCACAGTCCTGGAACTTAATAATCCCGGGTTGGATGGAGAGTTCCAGATGCCGAGTGTACCTCGTCTCATTTAAAGCTCGTGTCAACAGCACAAAGTCAATGCGATGACCACCCGGTCACAGGCGTGTAAAAAGCAATGCTAAGAGTTTCAGACACGCAGGCCAGGGAGCAGGCTCAGCAAACTGACGAGGAAGAATGCACACCTTCTCCCTCATGTCCCTTCACACCACCTCCAGGCAGCATTTCCTAGCCCAGGACATCAAGAGCACAGGTGGGTCCTCACCACCGTGGGAGACACAGGTGTCCAGCTGGGCTACCACTCACCGGCTGGGGGACTCGGACCAGTCACTCGGCTTCTGAGTCTGCATTTCCTTGCCTGTAAAATGGGCAGGAAACCGCTTCCCACCAGCATTTCCCTAAGCGGGGACGTGAGAAGGTTTGGGCATGGCGCATCACGGCTGCTCAGTCAACACAGATCCCTGGTACCCGGCACCTGGAAGGTGCTTGGCGACTGCTTTCTGAATTAACAAACAAAGGGACAAACATCCGGAAGGACAGGACAGCGATCCCCTCACAGAGGAAGCGGGCACCTTCGGCCACGCCCACCCCCCCCCTCTGGGTTTCCCAGAATTCCCAGTTCTGCCCGCCTTGCCGGTTTCTGCCTGCTCTGAGGCCAAGAGCGAGCACAGTGCTCCTCCCATGAGGCGCTTGGTCCCACTGCAGAAGGAGAGGTGCAGGTGGCCTGTCACCGAGACAGCCCGCCTCAACCCCAGGCTCTCTCCGGCCTCCTGGGTCCCGCGACACTCCAGCTTCGGAACATGCCTCAGCGGTCACCCTCACAGCGCCAGGGCTCCAGGGCTCCAGGGCCCCGACAGCAGGGACCTCGTGACCTCTGTCCTCAGGAAGCCCACCTCTCCACCAGCAGCAGAGGGAGACGGGTTCACCCTGTTGTGCCACTCGCTGCCATCCAGGAAAACAGGAGACACGCACACCATGCCCCGAGGTCCCATTTTCGGGTCACGACTGGGAACAGGACATGCCCCAGTGGTCTCTAGGTGCCCACGGACAGGAGAAAGGGTGCCAACGGCGAGGTGTGACCCACAACGCCAGCCGCTAGGCTGCCACCACCCGAGACACACAAACCACAGCCACTCGGCATCCGGGAAGGGGGCGAGTCACCAGGGAATGCAGCACATGGCTGTCACAGGAGGCCCCAAATCAGAAACAAACAAGGCCAGACTGTGTAGGCCGCAAAACTCTAGAGAAAAGGATGGAGCTGGCCAGGCGCCAACAGCTCAAGTCTGTAATCCCAGCACTTTGGGAGCCTAAGGTGAGAGGACTACCTGAGTCCAGGGGTTCAAGACCAGCCTGGGCAATTTAGTGAGACCCCGTCTCTACAATATGCCAAAAAATAAGCTGGGCATGGTAGATGCATCTGTAGTTCTGGCTACTTGGAAGGCTGAAGCAGAAGGATCACCTGAGCAGAGAGAGAGAGAGAGAGAGAGAGAGAGAGAGAGAGAGAGAGAGAGAGAGATTCACTTCCCCACGGCAGGGGCAGGGGCCAAAGCTTAAGAAAACATGGCCTGGCCATAGCTCAGAGAACACACGGCCACCCCAGAGGCTAGCAAGGCAACGGCCGCTGGCTCTAGGTGGCTGAGTCCTTTTAATCCTTTCCTCTGATGGAGGAAGGTTGTGAAGGTGACTGTGTGGTGGTCCGCTCCAGCGCCACAGCATGACGAAGGGGTAAGTAAGCGCAGGTCCTGACAGGTGGCGGACGGCAGGCTGCCATGGGGATGGGGTCTGTCTGTGTCATGAAGGTCACCAAGGGCTGATGAGGTCAACCTGGGTCTTATGGGCGGAGGCAAATACTTGAAGTAGAAAAGCTAATCAGTACAAAACAAGCTGGGGAGGGGAGTTGTAAGACAATTATCAGCATCTACCTCTGAGAAGCGGGTTCTGTCCTTGGCTGGTGATTAGAGGGTAAGTGAAGTGAACTGCTAGAAAAACCTGGGATTTGGGTGATGTTTAAGCGGCCGCCCGTTGGGTATGTTAAATCCACGCTGTGTCCTTTCAATGTCATTTAAAAATGCAGCATAAACCAGGTTCGGTGGCTCAGCCTGTGGCTCAGCCTGTAATCCCGTGCCTTTGGGAGGCTGAGGTGAGTGGATTGCCTGAGCCCGCGGGTTCGAGACCCGCCTGGGCAGCGAGACCTCATCTCTACAATAAATCAAAAATTAGCCGGGCATGGTAGCACGTGCCTGTAGTTCCAGCTACTCGGAAGGCTGAGGCGGAAGGATCACTGGAGCCCAGCAGGTCGAGGCTGCAGTGGCCGGGAGCGGCCACTGCACTCCAGTCTGGGCGACAGAGACTCCAACTCAAAAAAAAAAAAAAAAAATGTAGCATAAAAAAACTGCGACCCAGTATGTCCCCTTCCTATTGCCCTAGAGAGAAGGCACTCACCCGGTGGGGCTGGTAGGGTAGGAATCAAATCTGCTGACAGACGCCCCGTGAACACAAACAGGAGTGGCACCGCGGACAGCAAAGATACAGAGAACCAAATCCCATCTACAGGGCAATGACCAGGTAACTGATGCTACGTCCATCCAGTCTCATGCAGGTGTCACAAAGAGACAGATGTGCACACTCTCACAGGAAACAACTGCTGCATATACCGGGAAGAGGATTTTTTAAAGGGTCAATGCTGAGTAGTATCATTAATGGATGGCCCTTGCCTCTTCTAAAGAGATCTGTGGATGTGCATGTAGTATTTCCAGGAGACCCAAGACACTGGAACAGAGGTTGTCTTAGGGGGAGACCCAGCCCGGGGAGAGAGGAAGGAAACTGTTTACCTCTCTTGTCTTCTGTCTTTGTTTCTTACCATATGCAGGTATGACCCATTCTGTTCTAAAAGGATTCCCAGATTCCCGGGATTCTAACCTCCTTTGACCGTAGGACAATGGATGCCCTGAACAATCCAGCCCAGAGGGCATGACCCCTCCAGACAGACCCCATTCCCGGACATTAAAGCCCTAAAGAATTCTGGCTTCGGAAAGGCTGCCGCAGGAGGCTGACAGCAGGGCCATCTCCACCAGGGCCCCGTTTGGACAGCATGTTTGTGGGCCCTGAGCAAACACCCGGAGACTGCTGCAGCCCTGATCCTTGGTACTCTCCTAGGGTGGGAGTCCCCTGCAGGCTCGGGGAGGCGCCTCGAGGACCGTAAAGGGTTCCTGAGCCGTCTCTGCCTTCCAGCCCCAGGATTACAGAATCGGCGGGGAACAGCCGAAAAACGGCAGGGAACAGCCGAAAAGCGGCAGGGACAGCCTGAGCTGCCTTCCTGACCTTCCCGACCACGCGCTCGTGGCAGCTGGCTCGACGTCCCCACTGCTCTTCCCGCCCCCAACACCCTCGTGGTGCTCCTTGTGTGGGAGTTCACCGTCTGCCCCCACCCCTCAGGCTGGTACCTCGCCCACCTGCTCATCGCCAAGCCTGGCCCAGCGGAGGCGCCGGCCGCTCCCGCCGACCGGCTGCATCTCCAGCCTGGCAGAGCCGCCTGCCGGGCCCCGGCCGGCACCCACGGCCTCTTGCCTCTGGCTCTAGAAGGATCCGATCCCCACCCCCACTTTACAGACGAGCAGGCTAAGGCGGAAAGAGAAGGCCCTGCTTGCCCCAGACCGCGCACCCCTGCAGAGGCCCCGCAGGTTCTGGCAGGCCCACTCCCGACCCGGGCTGGCGGCTCCCGCGTGCAGGCCCCCGAGAGAACGTCCGAGGAGGGAAGGAGGGAAAGGAATCCCAATCCCTCCGCCTGCAGCAATTGCCCCAAAGGAAGCGGGGCGCCCTGCCGCTCCCCCGGCACCCTCCGGCCCCTTGCCCAAGTCCGTTCTCACAGCGGGCTCTGCACAGGGGTTGGAGTCGGGGGCCGGGACCCTGGGGCTTCTCAGCCTCCCCTGGCGATGCCACCTGGAACCCAGTCCAGCCATCCTGCTCTGCCGGCTTGAGACGCGCAGCCTGCGGGCGAGAGTTAGCTCCCAGGCCCGGCGGGGTCTAGGGCGCCCCCTCCGGCCAGAGCCCACAGAGCTCGGGGCACGGGGGACAAGCCACCACCCAGCTGGGAAAACCAAGGCCCAGGGAAGCGGAGCGGTGCCACAGGTCACACGTGGGGTCCACGCAGCAGGCCTGTTCGGCGAGTGACTCCCACTCCCAGGAGAGGCGGGGTATCCAGGTTGCAGGTCTGCTGGGCCCAGGAATGGAGGGAGACGGGTCTGAGCCCAGAGAGATGGGCAGCCTATGGAATGCAGCCTCGGCCCCCACCCAGCCCCAGCCCCACGCGGCCCAGGCACGGGGCACTCTGGGCAGTGACCTGGCCTCACTGTCCGAACCCGCCAGCGCACTCCAGCAGGGCGGGTAGCACGGCACCCTTCAACATCCCGCCCGCCTCAGCCCTGCAAGCTTTCCAAAGGCCTCTACACCTGTCTGACCCCTGACCCTGGAGCAAAAATACAACGGCACCACAATCCAGAGAGACAACCGCCAGTAGGAACGGAAAAATGTTCCCCTGAAGGCCTATAAATGTTACAAGATGTCGGCTTGACAGCGGCAGCCCGGTTCAAGAGAGAGAAACTGCGCGTCATAAAAGCCCGCAGTACCGGGTGGGCAGGGCAAGAGGGGGTGTGCGGGCTTAAAACCGGGGCTGCTTCCGAAGCTGAGTGGGAAGAGCTGCCATCTGCTCGCACGGCACAGCGGGCCGCGACAGGGGCTTCGGGAGGCGTCACGCCACTCGATTCTCCCGACACCCCTGCGTATCAGGGATGATCGCCTTCCTCCAGCAGGTGCGGGAAGTGACGGAGCCAAGCCTGGAATGCAGCCCTGCCAGTGCCCAGAGCCCAGACTGTTCCCTACTTGAAACTGACTCGAAAATGCTTCCACATGTCATGCATCGCAGTGTGAGTGCGCAGGTTAACGTCAACCCATACCTGGTTGGTTGGCAAGTGCAGGACTTCAGTAAAGAACACTCCGGTGGTGGCTGCTGCATTCCATGTGAATGTGGCCATCCTGTCTGTGATCACTGCAAAAACAGCCGCCATTCTCTGCAGCTCCTCCCACTGGGAGGTGGCGTCTGTTTCCACCTCTTGAATCTGGGCCGGCCTCCTGACTACACTGTCATGGGCAACGGGATACAGCGCAGGTGAAATCCAAAGAGGCCTTGTAGCTTCTGCTCTCTCTCTCTGGGACCCTGCCGTGGCACCCTAGGAGCAAGTCGGGGCTGGTCTGCTGGAGGATAAGAGACCCCATGCAGCAGAGACAACCACTCCAGATAGTCAAGGCCAGTCAGCCCCCAGCTGGCCACAGACCCATGCGTAAGCTCAGGTGGCATCAGCCACACCGGGCCAGGGTCACCAGAGCCCTGCCTAAATGGCCAACCCACAGAATCATGAGCTAAACGAATGGCTGCAAAAGAGAACTAATCATTAGGAAACGAAGTGTTAAAATCAATACTATTTGCAGAAGCATCAAAAGCATCAAATAGGCTGGAATAGATCTAGTTAAAGATATGTACTACCTCTACACTAAAAATGATACAACACCGCTTAAAAAAGTTAAAATGATCCAAATAAATGGCAGGATATGTATCATGTTCATGGACTGGAAACTTAATTTAAGATGTCAATTTTTGGCTGGGCATGGTGGCTCATACCTGTAATCCCAGCACTTTGAGAGGCTGAGGCAGGAAGACGGCATGAGTCTGGGAGTTTAAGACCAGCCCGGGCAACATAGCAATACCTCAACTCTACACAAAAATCAACAAATCAGCCTGGTGTGGTAGTGAGCTACTTGGGAGGCTGAGACAGAAGGGTTATCTAAGCCTGGGGGTTGAGGCTGCTGTGAGCTGTGATCGTGCCACTCCACTTCAGCCTGGGTGACAGTGAGACCCAGACTCAAAAAAAAAAAAAAAAAAAAAGACAGAAATTGACAGACTGATACCACATTTAAATGGAAATGCAAAGGACCTAGAATAATGAAAATAATCTGGAAAAAAACAAACCTGGAAAACTCTCACTGCCAGATGTTAAAAATTACTACAAAGCTACAATCATCAAGACAGAGTGGTCTTGGTGCAAAGGCAGACAATGGAACAGAGTCCAGAAACAGCCCCACACGCAGACAGCCACATGGCTCCTGACAACAGTGCAAGGGAGGTCAGTAGGTGGAGGAGCCTCTCAGCACGCAGTGTGGGCCAACTGAGCGCCCGGTTTAAGGGAAAAAAATAAACTCTGACTCCTACTCACACCACACACAGGAACAAATTCCACAGGGACCAAAGAGCTACATGTGAAAGATAAAACAATGAGACTTCGGGATGTAGCACAGGAAACATCTCCATAACCTTGGGGCAGACAGAGATGTCTTAGGACACAAAATACACTGACATAAAAGTAAGGATGAATAAACGGTCCTTTCCTACCATTAGGAATCTGCGTTCTTAGATGCCAGCATTTGTCACGTATTCACCAGAAAGCATCATCAGAGAATGAACAGGCAGGTTACAGAATGAGGTCAGACCCTCAGAATCCAACTGGACTTATAGCCAGAACACGAACGAGTAAGACACCGAAACCGATTTTAAAATGGGCAACTAACAACAAAATGGCCAATAACAACAGAAACATGTGCTTAACATCATAACCCGTGGGCAAACGCAAATTAAAACCATAATGAGACGTTACTCCACACCCACCAGATGGGCTAAAATTAACAAGAAAGGCAACATCCAGTGTTAGCAAAATGTGCAGCGAATGGAATCCTCCTGCACTGCTGGAAGGGATGCAGATGGGTAACACACTTTGGAAAACTGGCAGGATCGGCAAATGCCCAACACAGCCTTTGCCACGACAGTGCCACTCCCAGGTATAGGGCTAACAGACAAGACCACCCAAGGCTTCCACAACACACATGCAAGAATGCTCACAGCAACTGTGCTCATCACGGCCCAGAACCAAAAACGACCAAATGCCCATCACTGACTAAAACAGGTCAGTGAACTATGGTTCATACCAATAATGTGATACCAAAGATAACTTTTTTTAAAATGAACTACTGCTACATGTAGTCACGTGGACAGGTCTCAAACACGTTATCCTGAGCTACGGAAGCCAGACACCAGCAAGATCACACCGCCTGGCTCCCAGCACACAAAGTAAGTTCATGAGCAGGCAAGTGTCACTGACGGTGACAAAGGTCAGATCGCGGCTTCAGTGTGGTGAGGGTGGGAAGAACGGGGGAGAGCACCAGGAAGCCCCTGGAGTGCTTGGAGTACCTTCTGTCCTGATGGGGGTGGCGTGCCTGGGTTCACACGTGCACAAAAACTCACTGAGCTATTTGATTGCCTATACCTATCAAGCTAATAAAGTTTTGGAGGGAGTATTGGTATATCAATCAAGATTTAAGGTACTCAAAAGTATTATATTATACTCCAATGGGCCTTTTTAGAAGGAAGGAAACTCAGGCGATAGAACCGCCGAAAATAAACGAAATTCTAATCATCCTTGATTTGATATGAATTTTGCAAAATGAGCTCTACAAAATACCCTTTGGGGGGACAGGTGGAGAAATATGAATATGGCCTGAGGAGGAAATTGGCAATGTGTTATGTGTGGGTGGTGGGATGTGATACTGTAAGAAAACATCTTTATTTTTTAGAGTTGCAAGTTATGTGAAAACTGAAATGTCTGTGCTTGTGTATCTCAAAGCGGAGCGAGCACAGGACCGTAACGGGCTTCTACACCGAGCCCCCTTCCCCTTCGAACAGCCCCACTGAGGGTCTGTCCCAGCCGCCTGGTGAGGGATGGGCTTCCAGGAAGAACCGTCGGGTGCTGGTGTGCTGTGCCTGGTAGAGCCACAGTTACCAAAGGGGTGCTCTGGGGGGCTTCAGCAACGTGGGCGGGAGGGAAGGGCCGTGAGACCCACAGCACTTGGCTTCCAGCCACTCTTAGGAAGCTCTGGGAGGTGGTGGCCAAGCAGTCCGATGACCTGTGGACAGACCTCACCTTCCAGAGAGCCGGTGGTGTGTGCACCTTTTCTCTGCATTTTAATGGATTATTTCTGTTTAGATGTTTACAGCCATTTCGAAGCCAACTCTATCCAAAAAAGAGAAACGTCGCTTGCACAACCCTGGGCTGCCCTGATTCAGGAGAAGCAGGAAATTCCCGACAAGCGGAAGTCTGCTTAAAAGGAGCGTGTGGAACCGGCAAGACACCGGGGGTGTGCACGGGCCCTCGCCAACTGCCTCTCTCGTGGCCATCACTGGCTTCAGAAGCTGCAGCCACCCAGAGACAACGCGTCTGCTCAACCCGAAGTCTGATCACCTCTGATTCTCGGAATGGTATTTTGTAAAGTGTCATTTACTGATGAATCTTATAAATGACTTAATTCTATTTTCTGCTCCTTCTTTATAGTTTCTCATTCCAAGAGAGACATTTAACAACAAGGCAGCTTTGGTGTGCCCAGGCAAGTACTTACTGTAAGAGAAAACTAAACATACCTTTCTTTACACACTCATAAATAGAGGTTGATTAAAAAACAGGAATATCGCATTACTAAAAACTGGTCGTGTTTCTTTCTCTTAGAGGCAAGCAGGAAGTGGAAGACCAGCAGGGTCCGGTGTGGAGTCCTACAAAGCTCCAGGTGACCACGCTGGCCCGGGAGATGTTGACTCAGAACTCCTGCCTGGAGGGGAGGCAGCAGGTGCCCTGGGAACAGCCACCGCATGTGGCTCTGCAGGCACAAGTCAGGCAGGCGGGCAGCCCTGGCAAGGGGCTGCCAATCTGGGGCCTGGGGCTCAGCAGTCCCAAGGGGAAGCCATGAGGCCCTCCAGACCAAGCACCCAGTGACGGCGCCCAGCAGTTCTCCGTTCTCTTCTCCCCCATCCAGCCACGTATCACTAGGTGATGTCACCAAGCAAACCTCACAGCGCACACTTACACAGCCTAGAAGGTGTAGTGGCCTCCTACACACCTCAGGGGTGTGGGGTAGCTTGTTGCTCCTGGCTATCACCTGCGCAGCAGGCGACTGGACTGAATGCTGTAGGCTCCACCGCAAACGGTGGAGAGTGCCTGTGGATGTGAACGGAGCTGAACACTGAAAAGGTGCCGAAACATGTGGCGTCAAGATAAAGGGGTGCGCCCGTCGAGCGCACTTGCAGGAACGGAACCTCCAGGCCCGGAAGCTGCCATGGGCAAGGCAGTGAGGGGGGAACAGAAGGCCCGGGATGGTCCTGGGCACTGAGGCAGACTTCATACACACTGCACACTTGAACGACACTCCACTAAGGAAAAGCATTTTTCTTAGCTTCCTATAGCCTTACTATATAAACGTTAAACGGCTTCAACATTTGGACTCTTTTGTAATAACGCTTAGCTTAAAACATAAACACCGGCTGGACTCGGTGGCTCAGCCTGTCATCCCAGCACTTTGGGAGGCCGAGGTGAGCGAGTTGCCTGAGCCCGCGACGGATTCGAGACCAGCCCAGGCAACTTGGCAAGACTTCGTCTCTACAGTAAAATAAAAAATAGCCGGGCGTGGTAGTGTGCGCCTGTAGTTCCAGCTCCTCGGAAGGCTGAGGCAGGAGGGTCACCAGAGCCCAGCAGGTCAACGCTGCATGGCTGTGAGTGTGCATGCCACTGCACTCCAGCCTGGGCAAAGGAGCGAGACTCCCACTCAGAAACACACACACACACCCCTTGCATAGCCCTACAAAAGTATGTTTCCTTACATCCTTGTACTGTGAGCTGTTCTCTACTTAGATTTTCTTTTTTCTCTTGATTTTTTACATTTTTCTCTTAAAAGTGAAAGCACAGCCAGGCTCGGTGGCTCAGCCTCTAATCCCGCGCCTTTGGGAGGCTGAGGTGAGTGGACTGCCTGAGCCTGCAGGTTCGAGACCCGCCTGGGCAGTGAGACCTCATCTCTACAATAAATCAAAAAATCAGCCGGGCGTGGTAGCGCATGCCTGTAATTCCAGCTACTTGGAAGGCTGAGGCGGAAGGATCGCCGGAGCCCAGCAGGTCGAGGCTGCGGTGACTGGGAGCGGCCACTGCACTCCAGTCTGGGCGACAGAGTGAGACTCCAACTCAAAAACAAAACAAAAAAAAAGTGAAAGCACAGGACAACTCCCTGGGGTCTCCTCTCACTGTGGGAGCTTTTCTGTCCTCTGGATAAATCCTGCTTTCACACACACACACACACACACACACACACACAAATGAAGACGCAAGCACACACTAGCCTAGGCCTGCCCAGGGTCAAACTCAACAACATCACTGTCTTTCACCACGTTTTGTCTTCCTGGAAGGTCTTCAGGGGCAGGAACACACATAACACAGAGGGGCTGCCACCTCCTATGACGACAACGTCTTCTTCTGACATGCCTCCCGAAGGACCTGCTCGAGGCTGTCTGACAGTTTTTTTTGCAAGGAGGCGTACACTCTAAAACAATGATATAAAGCACAGTAAAGCCATAAACCATAACACGGTCATATATTATCAAGTGTTATGTACCCTGCACAACTGTACGTACTATACTTTTATACGACGGGCAGTGTAGTAGGTGTGTTTACACCAGCAGCACCCAAACATGTGAGCAATGTGTGGCGTACGACCTTATGATGGCACGTTGTCACCAGGTGACAGAGTTTTTCATCTCCACTGTAATACTACGGGACCACCTTCCTATATGGCGTCTGTCATGAACCGAAAAGCCATTCTATGTCTCTTGACTGTCCTTGGGACCGTGACCCCACCAGGCCCACCTGCCAGACCTTGACCAGGCGCTGACCGATCCGATTCCCCGATGCCTGTCTCCCAGCCACCGAAATATATCCGTCCTCTGTCCAGTTCCCCATGCAGCCTGCAGGATCGCTGGCCACTTGAGTATTGAAAGA
Source organism: Cephalopachus bancanus (assembly GCA_027257055.1). NCBI lineage: Eukaryota > Metazoa > Chordata > Mammalia > Primates > Tarsiidae > Cephalopachus > Cephalopachus bancanus. The sequence goes on along the minus strand of JAPVLO010001117.1, from coordinate 88,454 downwards.
GAAACCATCAGTGCTGAGCACAGGGGCCCAGGAGAGGCCAGGGTGACACGCTCCCCCGCCACACTGAGCAGCACAGTCACCGCTGAGAGACAGAAAGCCAGAGAGCCCCACTCAGAGCCCAGCTGTGCCCCAGCCTCTCTGCTCCTGCCCCCCAGAGCTCCAGGAGCCACGCGGTGACGGACGAGGAACGGTGGGACCCCTCCACAGTCGCCCACCACCGCCCCACCCCCGGCCGCCAGGTGGGGGCCGCCAGGTGGGGACGGGACAGAAGCACAGCCATTCTCCTCGGGCCACACCTGCATCCTGCGCTCCAGGCCCGAGCCCACCCGGGTGGCGGGGGTTCCCGCACGGCTGTCCTCCCTAAGGCTGCTACCTCCTCCCCACCTGCCGTAGGCCCACCCTCTGCCCGGCTCAGCCCTGCTCCTCGCCGAGGGCTGACCTGGAGGGGGCGCCCTGGGCTCCCTGTACGTGCAAGCCTGGCTCGGGATCAGGGCTCTGGCTCTGCAGCCCCTGCACTCGCGGCCCCGGCCAGCTCCTCCCCAGCCCCGGCCCACCGCGAGGTCCTGGAGGGGCCGTGAAGAACGGGAAGGGGTGGGGAGGGCCACACTCTGTGAGTCTAAGTTGTGGCAGCAAGCCAGGGCCCCAGGGTGCCCTGAGCGTGCTCTAAACACACGAGCTAATCGCCAACATTTACAAACTGGGAGCTGTTGCATAAAATTCCAGACCCTGGGCTTCTCCTAGAGAGACCCAAGCCGTGGCCCTGCTGGGCCTCCAAGGCCCAGGGCCTCATGGGAGGGGGACAAATCAGTGGGGCCCTGCGCTCGAGACGTGGGCCTCTGGTCCCCACGGACCCCGCCTGTCCCGTGGCTCCTCCACTGGGGGCACCTGGCTCCGGTTCTGCTGCGTGCGCGTCCCCAAGGTCTGCGGGCCACAGTTTCTGGAGCCACAGCAGGGACCCCGCCCTGGGGAAGGTCTTCACCCTTCGAGTCCCCATGGAATCCCCGACACTCGGCAGACCCTGGTCAGAGCTTGTGGCCCCGGGCGGGCGAACCAGGCAGGCGAGAGGAGGCTGGAAGTAGGGCGGGCCGGCTTCTCTCCAAGGTCAGGGCCTCTGTCAGGGACTCCTGCCCTTCCAGCCAATCCTACCCCTCACCACACGGCAGAGCCCCAGAGACTCCCAGCTTCCCCAACTCCACGCCTGGGGCTGAGGGCAAGCACAGCACTCCAGGCCTGCCAGCCCTGCCCTGAGCCCGGCCTTGCCCCTCAAGGGCCAGAGACCCACAGCAGTCTTGAAGCCTCAGCCCGCCAACAGCGGGCAGTATCTACCAGCGGGAGGTGGACGAGCCCGGGGCAGAGGGCCGAGTCTGCGGCCAGCAGACACGGCTTCACTGGTGTCAGGGACCTCAGACAACTCACCTAACCCGCCTGGGTCTTATTCAGCTCGAAAAAACGGTCATAATGATGTCACCCGGCCTCATTGGGCTGTCATGAGGCTTGGCGGACTGAGGCACGCACAGGGTGATCGCAGCACCTGGCACGTGACGAACGTGCCACTGGCGCAGGGGACCCCACGAGGCAGACGAAGGGAGCCCGGGTGTGCAGACCCAGCAGGGGAAGGTGGCCTTTTGGCCAGGCTGTGCAGCAGAGGGTGGGCTCTCCAACTCTGACATTTGCCATCTTGGTGGCGGGGGCTGGAGCAAGAGTGTGGCATGGGGAGGGGACGGCCCGTGAGGAACGACCTGCTGCCAGCTGGAGCCGCTGGAGTGACACACGTGGGGGAGGGCCGGGGCCGATACCCCCGCCCAGCCCCACAGGCCTGGCCCCTTGGCCCCTTCGCCAGAAGGCACCGCTCCGGCCACCAGAGGAGACACACATCTGTTCTCCGAAACACAAACACAGATCCATCCCCCGCCTGTCCCCCGGAGTGCAGCGACCCTCTGGCAGGAGAAAGGAGGGAGCACGTGGCCCCGCACGGTGGCGGCTCTGGGCTGGCTGACCTTACCCCCGCAGCTCTTCTCCAGCATCCTGAGATGACTGGCCCTGTGTCACAGATGTGGAAACGGAGGATCAGAGAGGGCAAGTCACTCACCTGAGACCACACAGCTGGGAGCAGCAGAAGCAGGTCTTCACCCTCTGAGGGCCAAGGCAGGCACGGCCTTCAGCGCAGCTCAGCCCCAAGCCCAACTTCCCATCATGGAGACCCGGGAGAAGACGGGGGTGGAGGTCCCAGCAGAGCCCAGCCCACACCATTCTGACCTCTGCCAGAATCCTCCCCTCGAGGCCCCAGACGCTGCAGGTCAGAGGACCAAGAGGCCACACAAGCCTTCCTGGGCCCAGACGGGGAGCTCCCCGGGGAAGCAACACAGACCCCGAGCTGCCATTTGCTGGGGCTCCCAGGATTCTGGAAGGCTCTGGGTTCAGGAGGCCAAGGACTCCCGGCGTGGTTCAGCCTCAGGACAGCTGCATCTGCTGCCTCAGCCCAGGTGTGGGAGCAGGATCCAGTCCACAACTTGGAGGCCGCTGCCCTCCTAGCAAAGCCCCAGGCTGGAATTCCGTCACCCAGGATATCAGCTACCCCTTGACAGTCCCCAGCACCGTGTCCAACGCAAGCTTTCTTCTAAGTGAGAACACAGCTCTAGGAGGGAGCCAGCAGTAAGCCCCTTTGACGGATGGGGAGACCAAGGACCAGGGCAGTTAAGCAACTCGCCCAAAGTCACGCAGCTAGTGAGAGGCGGAGTCAGCCTCCAACCTGGGTGGCCAAGCAGGAGATCCAGAGATGCTTATATACCCACAGATCTGGGTTCAGAGCTGGGCCCAACAGCTATCTGCCCTGGGCCACAGCCAAACACAGGGTTCCCCCCTTGCCGGAAGGGACTTGTCATCCCTTTCCTGCAAGATGGTTGTGGGGACTAAATGGCATGAAGCATGTGAAGCACCTGGCACGGCGCTGACACCCTGATTCTCCTTCCCTTAATTGATCCACACCACTGCAAAGCAAACACTGCAATGTGATCACTGCAATGTGACCGCTTCAATGAGACCGCTGCAACCACTGCAGTGTGACTGCAGCAACATCCACTGCAATGCGACTGCTGCAGTCCAACCACTGCAAGGCAATCACTGCACTGCGACTACTGCTACACCCACTGCTATGTAGTCGCTGCAATGTGACCACTGCAATACAATCACTGCAGCACAACCACTGCTACACCCATTGCAGTGCCTTCTGCAACGTGGCCATGGCAGCACCCACTGCAACGTGACCACTGCAATGAGACCACTCCAACACCCACTACAATGCTCACAATGATGCCTGCTACAACACCTACTGCAATGCAACCACTGCAATGCAACCACTGGAATGTGACTGCTGCAATGCCCACTGCAATGCAACCACTACAACGCAACCACTGCAATGCGACTACCGCAATGCCCACTGCACCATGACTGCTGCAGTGCAACCATTGCAATGCAACTGCTACAATGCAACTACTGCAATACCCACTGTAAGCAACCACTGCAGAACAACCACTGCAACTCAACCACAATGCAGCCGCTACAACATCCACTGCAATGTGACTGCTGCAATGCAACTACTGCAATACAACCACCACAACATGACTACTGCAACAGCCACTGCAATCCAACCACTGCAATGCCCACTGCAATGTGACCATGACAACACCCACTGCAACATGACCACTGTAATGTGGTCACTGCAACACTCACTGCAATGCACACTGCAACCACTGCAACACAACTGCTGCAACACAACCACCGCGATGTAACCACTGCAATGCCCACAGCAACGTGACCACTGCAATGCCCGCTGCAACGTGACCAATGCAACACGACTCTCACAATTCTCGGTAAGGGGAGCCGCTGAATCTGGGTTGGCCTCCTGTCTGGGCTGGCAGCAGAATGTGGCACAAGCACTGGTTATGCCCATTCTGAGCCTACGTGCGAGGGTTCTCGAGTGCTGAAGATTAGGACCGACATGCCGCCTCGCCTCCCCTCTGCACCTGGCTCTCCAACAGGGAGGCGAGATCCTGTGGTCTGTCCTCTACTGGAAGCTGGACAGCTCTCAGCTCAAACCACCTCCCGGCCTTGGGGCCAGCAGGATTCCAAGGTAAGGCCTCCTTCCAGGAAAGCCTTCTGCAATGGTTTGTTTAAAATTTCAGGCCTGCTTGCCTGGAACTGCCCGAATACTACCTGCCACACGTCCCCGCCCTGAACTGCAATAAAAGCAAAAGCCCAGGCCCACATCCCTCTTCCTCCTTCCCTCCCCAGCCTCTGCGTGTGGCCTCCACACCTCTCAGGACCTACAAGCAACAAAATCTTTATTTCCATCCTGTGTCTCCTGATCGCTGAAGGGGTGCTCTCCATCTTGACCCCAAGTGAAGTACCTGTGTTTCTCATCTTTCTCTTGCCCCCATTTCCACAGTGAACACAAGCCAGGGCTAACCCGTGGGAGGAAGAGAAACCACGTGGAGCAGACACAGCCATCCTTGTGAAGGCCTCGTGCACCAGCTGAGCCATGAGCCAACCACAGACACAGCTCAAGCCCAGCTGACATCGGCCACGCAGGGCCGGGTCTGTGAACTGCCCAGCTGACCCACGGACTTGGAGCAAAAGGCAATGTATATTTTGTGTGCTACAGAGGTGCTGGCATTGGCGGCCACCTGTGTTACTATGGCCATAGATCATTTCTACCATGACTGAGATGTGTCCCGGAAGAAAAGACGGGCACTGGCTTGGCGAGAATGGCAGGAAGACCACCCCACAGCCTCCATAGCTGTTGGCGGGCGTGTGGCCCGTGGGACTCACTGGGGAGCCCCCCACAGGGCAGGCGAAGAGCAAGGCCCGTGCCAACTCAGCCGCTGCGAGAAGCCGTCCTCTGCCTCCAGCCTGGCAAGGGCTGGCAAGCCACACACAGCCTGCTCCATGTCTTCCTAGCACGTGTCACCATCTAACGCTCTACGGATGCCCATGCTCCCTGCACTGACTGGGTCTCCCCTCCCCAGGGGCAGCTCCACGAGGGAAGGGAGCCATGCCTGTCCTGCCCGCTGCTGTCTCCCCGCGCCCGCAGCCGCAAGGTGGGCATGCCACGAACGTTGGCACCATCCCACACAGCACGGGAACCTTCCACACAGGGACGGCAAACGTGCCAAGGCACACGGTTAGCTGAAGCAGGCACGGAACCGTACGGCACGCATCCCATGTGAGTACTCCTGAAAGCATGTGCACACGCCCGTGTGCGTGAGGCTGCACTGACCAGTGGCTCCCAAACGTGGCCCTGGCCCAGGGGGTCTCCAAGACGCTTTCGGGGATCCCTGAGCCAAGATTATTTTCATCACAACATGGAGATCTTGGCTGCCTTCTTCCCGCTCTTTCCTAGAGTACAGTGGACAGTGGAGCTTTCCAAAGACTCCATGACACTGGGTGACGTCACCCACAATTTCACAGCTAACGAAACGTGTGCTCGTGCATTCTAGAACCTTCTGAAGTAATCTCACGAAAGCAGGCTGGGCATCACTCGTCACCACGGAAACGCAAGTCAAAACCACGAGACGCTGCTTCACATCCACTGGGACAGCCACACCCACAGGCGTCGGCAAGGAGGTGGGAGACCAGACCCCTTGTGCGCGGCTGGTGGGAAGACAAAGACAGGTGCCACCCTGGGAACGTGGCACCTGTCTGCCAGATAAACAGATGAAGGGGTTGAAATAACGTGGTGCATTCGAACCACGGAATATAATTCAGCCCCAGAAAGGAATTCAGAGCTGACACAGCTGCCACACGGGTGAGCCTCCAGCCCACTGCGCCAACAGAAAGAAGAGTCTCAGACCAAGACCACGTGTTTTCTGATTCCTGGATGTCCCGGGAATCCCCAGAGAAGCAAGGCCACAGGGACAGAAGGCAGAGGAGCGGCTGCCAGGGGCTGGGAGGAGGAGAGGCTGGAAAGTGACTGCTCCAGACCGTGAGGCTTCTTTCTGGGGTGATGAAAACGTCCGGAAGTTGGAGCTTAGTGATGTCTGCACAGCTCTGTGAATGCACCACACCCAGTGGACTGTACACACTCAGTGGGCAGACCTCGTGACATGCAAATAACATCTCAGTAAGGAAGTTTGGAAAGAAAGAAAACAAGCAAGCAGAGTTGTAAAAGTTAAGACAAACCCACCACAGTCCTAGCCTTGACCCCAGACCCTCACTACGGGTGCAGCTGTGAAATGCCCTTGTTCCCTCCAGGTAGGCGCACGCAGGGAGGGCCCAGCTACTGGCCACCAAGACCCACTCCGACCTCTAGGTCCCCTGTGGGAGCCACAAGCCCACTCCCCCACCCCCACTGGGAGACTGGGGCCCTGGCCACTGGCCCTACCTCCAGAAAAGCCCCCACCCCAGGGTGACGGTCTTCCCTCCATAAAACGGGACGGCTGCAAGGACTCTGCCAAGGCGGCCGCAGGGTGAGGCTCTGTTTCTGACGGTGCCCCTGAATCCAGCTGCCGACCAGGCTGGCCGATCACGAGGCCCAGGACAGCTGGCCTAAAGGGCACCTGTCCAGTCTGAGGACACCTCCTCAGCGCCCCTGAAGGCAGACGGCGACATCTGCCAAGTTTTCAGCAACACCAGCCAGAAAGCCGAATTCTCTCGACGTCTTCCCATTCTGAAGCGCCTGCAGCCGCGTCTGATACTCGTGACCACGCTCTGCAAAAGAAGCTCACAGGTGGACAGAGGCACGGTGGGCAGCCGTGAGCAGGACTGCCAGCCAAGCCCGCCGGAGGGTGGGGGGCACCAGCTGGGCCCTCCCTCCACAAGGCCCTGGCAGACGGCACCCCGGCAGTCCTCAGGGCAGTGCCGTGTGCTCAGAGCCACCAAGAGGCGGCGGGGCTCAGAGCGGTGTCGAGGGCACACAGCCAGCAAGGTGGGCCCAGAGCCCACGCGGACCTCTGCACTCCCGACTCGGCACTCTCAGAGCAGCCTGCATCTGGCGCGTGGCAGCAGGCAGCCAGCACTGGGGCAGCTGGCCTCCCAACGCGCCGGCCCAGGCTTCCTGGGCACCATCCGTGGCTGTTCCCAGCAGACTCTCTGTGGCCCTGGCACAGCCAAGCACCCCATTTCAAGGCCCGCGGGCGAGGAAGGAGAGGGGCGCCTGAGACCCCCGACACCCGCCTCACAGGGCCCTGCTGCTGAGCAGGCGACAGCCCCGGAGGCCGACCTCCCCTCCGCCCCAGGCGCCTGGAGCTCCCGCAGGGGGTGGCTCCGTCACACCAGCCAGGGGCTCAGGGACGCAGGGTCCTGGTCCGGCTCCCTCGGGGCCCTGGCGGCACCCACGGGCTCCTCAGACCCTCACAGGCTTACACGGGAGAAGAGAATCTGCAGAAGTCCTCCAGGGAACAGGGTTGAGTCCAGGCAGGTCACCGCATGCTGCCACACCCTGATTCTGGGGGCCTCAGAGACGCGCCTGTGTTCTCCTCCCTGCGCCTGGAAGGGACACCTCAGGACACACATCAGGGCATGCCAGCCCCCGCCTTGTGCCTTCCATGGCTCCCTGCTGCCCTGGGGTCAGAGGCCCGTGTCTTCATCCTGAGAACGCACACCTCACCCTGGGCCTGGCTGCCCTCTCCAGCCTCTTCTCACACCCCCCAGAGCCTCCCTTCCATCGGGTTCAGCTCCCCCTGGTCGCAGGGCCTTGGCACGCGCCATCCCCCCGCCTGGAGCACCCTCTCCTCACCACTCCCCACCGCCCCAGAAGGAGTCAGCTCCCTGCAGACAGGCTTGCAGAGCACTGCTGGGGACTTCACACTGGGGTGACGCCAGCTTCTGGATCTCCCCCGCTAAACCCTGAGCTCCCAGAGGGCAGGGGCGGGAGCCTGCATCCGGGCCCACGCACGCAGTGGGGGCCCACACACGACCGCCAGGGCTGGAGGACGCCAAGAGTGCCGCCGAGGCCTGGGCCCACCGCCTTCCGCCCCGCGTCCACAGGCAAGTGGCCTGGGCTCTCGGAAGCCCACCTTCGACCCCCGCAGACCGAGCGGGGCTGCTGCGAGGAACAAAGGCTCCAGACCCAGCGCTCGCCACCGCGCCTGGCCCGCGTCGCACGCCAGGGGGCATCTGCAACTGACGGAAGCAGGCGCTTGACCCCGAGGAGCCTCTCTGTCAGCAGAGCGCCACAGCGCCGGGACCCTGCCCCAGACTCCGGCTCCGTGGGGCCCCGGGAAAGAGCCCCTTTCTCACCACGCATCCTGGCACCTGCAGAGGTTGTGCCGAGACCTCCAGGCCAGGGGCTGCCTCCGGCTGCTCCTGGAACCCTGAGTTCCGGAGGAGCCTGCCCCGGGTCCCCTCCACCCTGCCCTCTGCCATGCCAGCCCTGTGGAGACGCTGTCCTCACAGAGCCCCCCGAACGACAGCAGGCGCCAGGCCCTTCTCCCCCGCCTGCGGGCCGGGCATGTGGCTTCCATTAGGCCACATCTGGACACACTCAGCAGCAGGGACGGCCCAGCCCAGGCGGGCTGGATCCCTGGCATGGCTCCGGCTCAAAGGCAGGACCCCCGCCCCAGCCAGGCCTGGGCGACGGCTGGGAATCGCCTTCTCCGGGCCTGGGGCGGCCACGGCAACACGACTGGGGGGTCACTTCCGGCCCCACCACGTCCCCACAGCAGGCCCCAGGGCCGAGCAAGGCAAAGCCACTGCCCGGCTTCCCCCCACCCAGGGCTCCTCCACCACCCAGATCCGAGGGCTCTCCGGCCCAAACCACACGCACCCCAGCGTGCTCCACGGGGAGGCCCGACCCCAGCCCGTGCGGCGTGCACACGCTGGGGCTGGGGGTCAACCTGCGTGTGCAAAGCGCCCCACACCCTCCTCTCTTGCGGGGACCCTGGGGGCCGGGCTGGGCCACTGGGTCGACTCTGCCGTGTCCACTGGGTCGACCCCAGCGGCATCTGCTGGAGAAGTGAGCGGCTGGGACAGGATGGCGAACAACCGGCACTGACGCTTGAACGCTCCTGCAAGCATTTGACACGAATTAGCATGCCTGATCCGCAGAACAGCCCGTGAGGCAGGGACTTCCCTGCAGAGCACACATGGAAACGCTGAGGCAAAGACAAAACCGTGAGCCGCGTGCCCGCGTTACGGGGGTGGGGGAGCCAGAGCCCACGAGCTGGGGCATGATGAGGGGCCCCCTGGACAGAGGGACCAGAGACGGGGTGTGGTACGGCTGTCTCCTGTCTCCCCTGCCAAGCTTTCGCTCCTGGCCCCATTTAAGTCCACCCCGGCCCTGACGCCTCAGCCCTTCTGTGTCCCACACGGAGGAGGGGGCAGCTGCTGTCCATGCCAGGCTCACGCCAGGCTCTGGGCCTGTGTGTGCGCCGGGCCCTGCCAGGACAGCCCTCAGCCAGGAGAAGGGTGCTCGGACCCATCCCCTGGCAGCCCTCATCCAAGGCCACGCCCCAAAATCCATCTGGGAAAGCTCTGGGCAGAGGGGAGAGAAGGCTCCTGGGAACAAAGCCGTCCCGGGATCCCGATGCCTGGAACCAGAGAGGCCCTAGCAGCACGAGGCGGGGTGAAGCAGCAGCTGTGGCTGTCCTGGAAACCGGGAGGCTGGCTGCAGCTGAGACGCACGGCATGCCCCACGCTCCCAAGCCAGGCTGCGGGAGCACCTGGGGCACGCACTCCGGGACACCCCTCCACGGGCCCACCGCCCCCACCCGGCCTGGAGCCACGAGCCATGACCCCGGGCTGTGCTCGCTTAGAATGGGGAGATGGAGCCACCTCTCCCGCTCACCAAGGGGGTCGCGTCACAGCAGGGGCAGCCTAGCCCTGGGAGGTGCTCAGCGAGGACGGCTCTGTGCCCCACCCACCGTTCGCAGTGCTGCCCGGGGTGGCGGCCCGCAGGCCCGGAGGAAACGCAGAGCCCCGGTTTCCCCAGGCTGCATGCACACAGGGCACGCCCATAGTCTGTGCCCGGCGAGGACCGCCGGAGGACCCAACAGCAGAGAAACAATTAAGAGCTTGCGCCAGGCCAGGCACCTGCGGGCAGCAGGATGGGAGGGCAGGAACACTGCAGAGATCCCAGGGCCCTTCGTGGCCCCCTCCAGGACGCCTTCCCAGATACCACACAGGCGTCTCTCCCTCACAGCCCCCAGCCAGCGGACCAATTCCCAGGGCCACCCCACACTGGCACCTAATGACGGCTTGCAGAGCAATAGCATGGGAATGAACAAGACACAGGCTTCCAGCTGTGGGAAGAGACCTCTAGAAACCAGACGCCTCCCCAGAGCACCCTCAAAAGAGAGGCTGGGGTGGGTGCAGGGGAGTGAGACACAACACAAAGGTTGAGGGGAAGGCTTCCTAAAGGAGGTGCTGTCTGCACTAGCCAAGAACAGTGTAGACAGAGCTTGGAACAGAGAAAAGACGGTATGGGGTGCTCAGAGGACAGCAGGAGAACCAGGGTGCAAGGGAATGACTGAGAGGAGGTGACCAGGGAGCTCCTGCCAATTCACATATGTATTCACCCAACACTTATAGGGCACCCACTGTGTGCAGGCCCTGCTGGAGGCCACTGGGCTCACTGACCGTGGCAGGCGTGGTTCCCACTCTCACCTCATGGAGGTTACATTCTACCAAGGAAGAAAAACACCAAACCAGCACGCAGGGATTGCCTGCTCTCACGGCAGGCACAGCTAAGAGAAACTTCAGCAGGGCAGGAGGGACGGTGGATCGTCAGGGAAGGTGGGAGGGGCCTGGGCAGACAGCTGAATGGAGGGCAGGGGCGAGCCCCCTAGCCGCCTGGAAGGGCAAACGCCCTGGGGAAAGGGACCAGGCCAGTCGAGCTGGCCGAGCGGGGTCCAGGAGGCTCCAGGGAGGCTATACAGGGCCTGTGGCCCGTGAGGGCTTTGGCTTCTACTCTAGGAGAGGGGCAGCCACGGCAGGGCATGGAGCAGAGAAGGTACGCAAGGGAGCCAGCAGGCACAGTCCCAGGCCCCTGACCAAGGAGTGGCAGGGCTGGTCCTGGCACTTGCCAGAGCCCTGCCTCCGAGAGAACGCACCCTCTGTACAGCCAACATGGGACAAGAGCACAGCTGCGCCCAGAGCCCCGCTGGGAGGCTGTGAGCAGGCAGCGGAATTCCCGGCCAGGGCGCCCCGCAGACCTGCTGAGCTGAAACTGGCCCTGAGCGGGACCCCGCCCCAGGGAACCCAGCTCTAACCATGCGCAGCTTTGGGGACCTGGACCACAACCCCAGCCCGACGGAGGCCAGCGCCCCCCACCCCAGGGAGCTGACTCCCCCTCGCCCACCCCCTTCCAGAGCTGGCCTGGGAGAAGGCGCTCTCGAGAGCCTCCCGCCTGCACGGGGGCCTGGACCCGCCATCCTGGGCCCGCCCTCCCCCCATATCCCCGCATCCCCACCCAGGCAGCTATGAGAGGCCTGGGTAGGGACCAGAGCCCCAAGACACCCCTCCCAAGCCGAGGGTCCCTGGAGGAGGCGGCAAGCTCTCACCTTCGGGGCTGCCTCTGGGGACAGAATGCACAGAGTTGGGGTCTGTGTCCTCCTCCGTCTGGGCACGGGGCCGAACCTGCGGCTGCCGGGGCACCTCCTGAGTAGGTGGGGCCTTGGTGGTGTCTGGCGGCGGCGTGGACAGGGCGGTGGGGGCGCTGGGGGAAGTCTGCGTGGGCACCAGGGAAGCGGTGCCTGACTCCAGCGTGGACACAGCCCCCTCCGGGCCGGGGCTGCGGGGCGTGGCCTGGGCCTCCGGGATGAGGTTCTCTTCCGGCCCCGCCCGAGCCTCCGCCCTCTCCTCCTGGACCGGGAGGCCAAGTCCGGCCGGGGCTGCAGTAGACAGCCCGCCCGGCCCCCCGGCGCCCCCCGCTGCCAGCGGCTCCGTGACAGCCGTCTCCTCCCGCTGCTCTTCCTCCTCCTCTTCCTCTTCCTCCTCCTCCTCCTCCTCCTCCTCCTCCTCCTCCTCCTCCTCCTCCCTGGCCTCGGTCACGCTCCTGGCCTTGGCCTGCGCGGGGGCCGGGGGGCCCAGGGCAGCGGCCGCCGTGGGCCTCGGGAAGGCGGCCGGCCGGAGCGTCGCCTGCAGGGTGGACGGCGGCTGGCCACCGCCCAGGGCGGCCGGCGGGGGCGGGGCGCCGGCCGGGGCCTCGCCGCCCAGGGCTGCGGCCGCCTCGGCCTCCAACGCCTCCTGGTCGTAGCCGTAGGGGTCTTCGTAGCGCCGCTCCGGGCCGGCGCCCTCGGCGTCGGAGGCGTTCGCGGGGCAGCCGGGGAGCGCGTAGCAGATGAGCTCCCCGCCGGCGTCGGGGCAGTGGCAGGCCCGGCAGGGCGGGAGGCGCACGGTGTGGCCGGCCGCGTACTTGCGGCCCGCGTGCACGCAGCCCACGCGGCCGCACTGCGGGCAGCTGTCGGCCGCCACCACCGCCTCCACGCAGTTGGGCGGCAGCTCCGGGCACAGCATGAAGCGGCAGCTGATCTTGCCGCCGCCCGGCGGGCAGGCGCACTCGGTGCTGCCGAAGTCCACGAAGTAGGACTGGCCGGCCGGCACGCGGCCGCGCACGAAGCCGCCCTGCAGGCAGTCGTAGTACTGGTAGCCCTCGCAGGCGCAGCCGCGCTGCACGCACGACGCGCAGCAGGCGCCCGGCTCCAGCGCCTCCTCGATGCAGTTCTCCAGCGGCGGGCACTCCGCGCCCGTGCAGTCCTGCCGGGGGGCGGCCGCGCCCGGGCCGGCGCCCAGGGCCAGCGCCAGGCCCAGGGCCAGCCAGGCGCCCGCCGGCGCGCGGGGCAGCGCCATGTCCGGCCGCGACGTCCCCTCTCCGCGAGGCCCTGGGGGAGGGAGAGGCGGCCTGTGAGCGCGGCGCGCGCGGGGCGGGGCGCGCGGGGCGCGCCGCGGCGGCTCCGGCGGGACCCAGCCCCGCGCCCGCCCCTCCTGCGTGCACGTGTTCCCGCCCGCGCGCGCAGCCCGGCCGAGGGGCGGCGCGGCCGAGACAGGCGGGGGAGGCGCGTCGCCACGGCACGGCGGCCCCTCGGCCCTCGCCCCCGTCTGCGTCTGACACGCGGCCTCGGAGCAGACCCCGCGCCCGCGTGCGCGCACGACCCCACGCGCGCTCGGCCCCACGCCCCAGGGCGGGTCCGGCGACCTGTCCCACGGACCTCCACGCGCGACCTCCACGCGCGGCCCCCACGCCGTCTCGCCCACGGCACGCCCACGTGCCAGGCACACCCACGCACACGCGTGCGCACACGACCACCCAGACCAGTCCCCTCCCCCAGGTCCCGCTCTGCTCCCGGCCACGCCGCCACGACTGCCGGCCAGGGAGCGTGGCCAGAGGTGGCTGCGGGGCAGGGAGCCCCTGCGGCAGTCGCGGCCCTCAGAGCCCGGGCGGGGGCCCAGCCCGGGAGAGGCCCCCGGACGCACGCTGGCCCAGAAGCGCCAGCAGACGCCTGCCAGAGCCCCGCCGTTGCCAGCACGCTGCACGACGCCCGGTCCGGTCCACTTTCCCCACCAGCTCCCACTCGCCAGCCAGGCTCCGCGCTCCGGCCTCGCCGGCGTCTGTGCTGGATGCTGGAACTCGCAGGCCACCCGCTGCCCTCCCGACTCCACGCTGCCCCTCTCCTGGGACCCCAGCGTGGCCTGACAGCAGCCAGCCCCGAGGGCCACGGCCCCCAGCCCGCCCGGCGCCGCGGCCCGCCAGGAGAGGCCTGGATTCCCGCTGAACCTGGCTCAAGGACCACAGGAGCCACCCAGACCCAACCCCCGGGCCCTCGGGACCGGACGCTCTCAAGGGCTCCCTTGCCCCCTCCTCCTCACGCTCGCAGCCCCCCCCCGCCCTCACTGCTCCCCGCGCCCCCCCCCGCCCGCACCCCTGGTCCCCACCACCCGGCCAGGCCGGCCCACCGAGGCGGTGAGCTCCTCCAACGTCGCAGGTAAGGGCGCTTCCTCCCCGGCTCCCAGCCCGGCCGAGCCCAGGCCGAGGCAGCGGGGCAGTTGGGCTGGTCCCCAACAGCGGCGGTCCCGGCCGCCCGCGGCCCCAGACTCGGCCCCAGCACGCCCAGGCACCAGTGCCCGCGCTGAGCACCGCTGCGCCGGGCCTCCTAGGAGCCCGGGTTGGTCAGCAGCAGAACAGGCTCCTGGCCGTGCTCCCAGCACTGACACTCGGGGCGGGGGAGGCAGATACTAAACCCCAGGGCACATCTGGGGAACAAACGCCAGGCAGTGATGAGACAATGCGGAGAGCAGGGAAGCAGAAGCAGGAGGTGAGGGGTGTGAACGGACTTCGGCCAGCGTGGAACAGGAGGGCTTCTCGCAGGGGGCGGTGCTGGAGACCGGAAGCACCTCGGCGGGGGAAGGGCAGAGCCGAGGGTCTGAGGCTGCGGTCACAGGCGACAGAGCAGGGCTGAGCGGCCAAGGAGCACGGGTGGGAACTGCGGGCCCTCCCGGCGGCAGCAGGCCCAGAGCCTGGGAGCCCCCCAGCCGGCCCCTCCACACCGCCCCTCCAGCCCCCTCCCATGACCCGCTGGACTCTCCGCGGAAGGGACCTGCCTGGCTGCTGTGGAGGCCGGGGAGCCAGAAAGGGGATTTCTGCTGAAGGCAGAGTGGACTAGCCTTGCCGACGGCCTGGACGGGTCGGGGGGGCAGTCCAAGAGGAACGCGGGAAACAGGGCGGCCGTGTCCCCCAGCAGGGAAGACATGTGCGGGCAGAAGAGGGCCAAGGACGGGCAGGGGAGACGGGAGCCTGTGCCCAGGCCAGGCCCAGGCCCGGGGAGTCCACTAGGGCCGACACCTCTACCCTCACACCGAGATGCCACCTGAGGACCCCTGAGGCGAGACTGGGCCACGGGACAACCAGGCCTCGATCCCAACAGCCAGTGGCCCTCTAGCTGGTTGGGGGCGGAGCAAACACTCTCAGGCCTGGTGGACAGCACCACTGGCTCAGCGCCTTGGAGGAGCCGGACCCGCCCTGAGCGGCCCACACCCTCAGCCCCTCCCACTCATCTCATGGCATGTCGCGGCCACAGGGGCTCCCAGAGCGCCTCCCCGAGGAACTTCCTTCCCAGTCCGCCCCCCCCAACCACCCAAGCCGCCAAGCCTGTCCACCTGCACGACCCCCAGCACGGCCTGGCCTTTGGCCCCCGGTGGCACAGTTTGTCCACACCCAGGTGATCCTAAACCTCGGGCCGGCCCACCACCCCCACTCCAGACCCAGGGTCATGATGGACATCAGGCCTGAGCTTGACTCCTCATTTCTTCCACTCACGTGCTGTGCAGGCCCAGGCCAGGCCCCGGCCCTCTCTGAGCCACCAGTGAAGACTCTGCTATGCCTCAGGACACGGCCGGGGGCCCACGGGCATCATCTAGCCCCCAAGTGCATGTCGTTTGTCCCCCACAGTGGGGCTCCAATTTTAAACTGGCTATCAGCGCTCACAAATTGGGAGTATCTGCGTGAAAAGTTAGGTTTCAGCTCTCTGGAGCCACGGAGCTCTGGCCTCTGGAGCTCCCACACACAGTGTGGGGCCCTGGCGTCCCTGTGTGGTCTGGGGTCCGTCTGCAGCAGCTCAGAGACCCCCATGCTGTCCGGAGGTTGTCCGTCCACCCAGGCGGGGAAAGGACTGTCAGGGATGGGCCCAGAGGAGGGGGCCGGGCCCCTTGGAGGATGCGGACCGCACCGCCCTCACATCTCCATGGCAGTTCCGAAGGCGCGGGGCGAGGGGGACGTGGCAGCTCTCAGCTCCACGTGGAGAAAGCGTCCTCCAGGTCAGCATGGGCTACTGGGGGAAGGGGTGAGCTAGCAGGGCTGGGGCACACTCGTATGCGCGAGAAGAGAGCACAGCCTCGGTGTGGCCAGCTCACAGATGCATACACGCTCCTCCGGGGGTTCCCGCCGGGCCTGCCCGCAGCCCTGCAGCCGGGGGTCTCCTGAAGGCCTGGCTTCCGCAGACAGCCTCTCCCCAACCCAGAAAGAGGAGCCACTCCGGGAAGAGTGGGAAGGGGCCGCCCTCCCTGCGAGGGGGCGCCCCCGGCAGCGCGAGCCCGGCCAGCAAACAGCGCCCTGGGACGGGCCACGGGGCCTGCTGGGCGGGGCCCCCAGCCCTGAGCCAACCCTCCCAGGCCGGGACGCCTCGGGCTCACGCCTGCAGTCCCGGCACTTCGGGAGGCCAAGGTGGGAGGACTGCTCGAGCCCGGGAGGCCCAGACCAGCCCGGGCAACAGCGAGACCTCATCTCTACAAGAAAAATCCGCCGGGCTCGGTGGCTCAGCCTGTCATCCCGCGCCTTTGGGAGGCTGAGGTGAGTGGATTGCCTGAACCCGCGGGTTCAAGACCCACCTGGGCAGCGAGACCTCATCTCGACAATAAATCAAAAAATCAGCCGGGCGTGGTAGCGCACGCCTGTAGTTCCAGCTACTCGGAGGGCTGAGGCAGAAGGCTCGCCGGAGCCCAGCAGGTCGAGGCTGAGGTGGCCGGGAGTGGCCGCTGCACTCCAGTCTGGGCGACAGTGAGACTCCAACTCAAAAAAAAAAACAAGAAAGAAAAATTCAACATTAGCTGGGCGTGGCGATGGGCACCTGCCCTCCCAGCTACTCAGGCGGCTGAGGCAGAAGGACGGCCTGAGCCCCAGAGCCCGAGACTGCAGTGAGCTGTGATCGTGCCCCTGCGCTGCAGCCTGGGCGACAAAAAAAGACACTAGAGTTATCCTGTTTCCATCGTGCCACTGGTCCAAGTGCCGCCTGGGGCATGCATGCTAGAGGGCGGCAGGCATGTTATCAGGCACCATCAAGCACGTACACGCTCCATGATCCCGCGGCTCGGCCCCCCGGTGCGCTACTCAGAGAAATCCACCCGGGGGCCACGGGGGTAGGAAGGGTTGGCAGGCAGAGGACCAGGCCAGCCACTGTCCAGGCTGGCCTCGGGCTGCACCCTGGGAGGTGTGAAGGCTGGAAAACAGAAAGGCGAGCCTTTTCCACAAGGTGAATGCTTGACATATCATCCCGTCTGTGATGTGCTCGCAAATATTTTTACAGCAAAACAATAAGTCCAAGGCAACACGGCCAACGTCAACAGCTGTAAATCCAGGGGTCGGATGGGGGTCTCCTTCTGCCATCCCCTCCACCCAAACGCCCGTTTTCGGTAACGAAGAGCCGCCCAGGAGACGGCGTTTAGGTGAGGACGAAGGCCGCCAAGACCCCACGAAGCGGCATTCGGCACACCCCCGTGGGTGGGTCCCTGGCACCCGAGAGGGGCAACGAGAGTGGGCTCAGGAGGGGCTCAGAGGAGGGCCGGGCCGCTCGGCTGGGCTGTCACAGCTCCAGTCTTTGCTGACCAAATCCCTGCGGTGGGCGGGGAGACCAGGGCATCCTCAAGGGGCTACGTTTCACACCCAGGGCGACCTTCTCAGGGCCGTAACCGGAACGTGGGCCGGGCAGCAGAGGTGGGAGGACGCGCGCCAAGTCTCTTCCAGGAACATTCGGGGGCTGGGGGCTCGGAGCAGTGTGGGTCCCTGGAGTCGCGCCCCCCACCCCTGCAGGGCACAGGGGCCCCGAGGCAGGTGCGATGGCAGAGGGAGGCCTCGGCGCGTCAGAAGGGCCTCCAGCTGCCCGCTCTTGCCCGGCCTTAAGCCACACGCTCTGCTCTGCCGGCCCCACCGCCACGGACACATCCTGCAGCAGGCCGACACTGCCCCTGGCAACTCAGCCTTCAAGCCCACCCACAGCCGGCCCAGACGGAGATGCTGCGAAGTTGGGCCCGCCAGGGGCACCGCCAGTGCCACCGCTGAAAGAGGCGCCCTGCCGCAGAGGAGCACAGAGCACACAACGTGACGCGACGTCACGAGGACAAGGCTGTCCCCGCCTCCGCTCCCAAGCCCCTGACGCTGACACGAAGAGGCTGTTTCCCGCTCGAGCAAATTCAGACACGGGACGAGCAGCGGCACTGGATGCCAGAGCAACCAGGAATCGCCGTTCCGCGTTTAAGGGCATACTGTGCAGTATTTTGGGCGTGCTCACTTTCTGCCATCGGAAGTTCCAATTTAACTGGGCAGACGACATTGGATCAGGCAACTCTAGACCAAAACTAGGTCTCAGGTTGGCGCCGGCACAGCTTCAAACTTTCCGAACACCCGCAGGAGATGTCTCTTCAGCAACAGGCGCTACGTTAAGACCCCGAGACTCGCAAACAGCTGGAGTGACGGCAGGAAAATAAACATACAAGACACTTGTGGACAAGCCAGTGGCAAAGAGGCACGCGTCCCCAGTGCCACCAGGCCCGCCGGCTCCGCCCAGACGGCTGCACTCGTCCCTGAGTCCAACCCAAGGCCGGCCCAAGCCAGCTGCCCAGCCCATCCACCCTTAGGCGTGTCTGTGGGCCCACATGGCGCTTTTAAACTGGCTGCCAGGGTTATTCACTTACAACCGATTCAACACTGTAACATCCACCATCAGTACACGTGAGGTGGAGGCCGCAGGGCCTGGCGACAGGCCTCCCCTGGTCCAACTCCGGGCCACACCCGCCTTCCGTGGCATCGCTGGGCTCGCGCCGTCCTCTCCGCCAGCCTGGACGCCAGGACCCTGAGCGTCTCTGGTCCTCAGCCCAAGGAGGGAGGCCCAGAGGAGGAGGAGTTCCTGCCCCCTCACCCAAGGGTCACCTCCTGAACAGCCTGGTTTCCGGGGTCAGGACCCGCCTCTCCTCTCGGCAGGGGCATTGGAAACTCCCCCCCTCCCAAGGAGACCACTGCCAGGCATGTGGCCTGGTTGGCCCGGAGGGGCCGGCCATCTCAAAATCCAGCCCGGTACCCCACGGTCACACCAGACCCACGGCGGTGGGAGTGAACTGCGCCCGTCCTGGACAGCCCCCGGAAGCAGCACCCGTGGCAGGGACGCTTGCCGCCAGGTTCACTGGGGGAGCACTCACAGAAGGGCAGGAGGGGGCCGGCCGTGCCAGGGGCCAGGTCTCACCGAAGCACAGCACCGGCCTGAGCCGTGGGGAGCCCCTGGTGTGAGGGCGCCTGGGCTTGTCCCCCGGAGGCATGCAGCCACTGGTCAAAGGCCACGGAGGGGCACCTGCCAGGCACCCCGGGGAAGCGATGTCTGCCAGCCAAGGGCAGGAGGCTGGGGAGGCACAGGTGCGCGCCGCTGGCCACCAGCACCTGCAGCAGCTGGGAGACGCAGGCTCCTCTGTGCGAGACCTGGCAGGGGCCAGCGGCCACGGGGCCTCGTGAGCAGCAGGCCGCACAGGCAGCAGCAGCTGAGACCGCTGGGTCCCAGCCACTGTCCCAAACCGACCTTCAATCTGCAATTGGGCCAGGGGCCGCCTAAGGTCCAGAAAGGTAAGAAAGTAGCTCACTTAGTACCTGGCTGGGTACCGTGGCTCCAGCCTATAATACCAGCACTTTGGGAGGCCAAGGAGGGAGGACTGCTGGAGCCCAGGGGCTCGAGGCCAGCCAGAGCAACACAGCAACAACAACAACAACAAAATAAAAAAATTAGCGAGGGGTGGGGGGGTCACACCTGTAGTCCCAGCTACTTGGGAGACAGAGGTGGAAGGACGACCTGAACCCAAGATGTCGAGGCTGCCAAGAGCCGTGATTGTCATGATGCGATCCGGCCCCTGCACTCCAGCCTGAGCGTCAGAATGAGATCCCAACTCAAAACAAAGGAGTAGTGTCTGCACACCCATGTCCACCGCACATGGTTCACAGTTGACACGTGGTGGAAATAAGCCAGTGCCCAAAGTGCAGGGTATCCACACCAGGAATATGATCATGTGAGAGGAAGGGAATTCTGACACAGGCTTCAGACGCAGGACATCGAGGACACCACGCTGAGTGAAATAAGCCAGACACAAGAGGAAAACAACTGCTATGACTCCACTCCTAAGAGACAGAAAACAGAAGGGTGGGTACCAGGTACTGGGTGGGGAGCAGGGGAGATCGATAAGATTAATGGGTACGGCCAGGCTTGGTGGCTCAGCCTGTCATCCCAGCACTTTGGGAGGCCGAGGCGAGTGGATTGCCTGAGCCTGCGGGTTCAAAACCCACCCGGGCAACTTGGCGAGACCTCATCTCGACAATAAATCAAAAAATTAGCTGGGCGTGGTAGCGTGCGCCTGTAGTCCAGCTACTTGGAAGGCTGAGGCGGAAGGATCACCGGAGCCCAGCGGGTCGAGGCTGCGGTGGCTGGGAGCGGCCACTGCACTCCAGTCTGGACAGCAGAGTAAGACTCCAACTCAAAAAAAAAAAAAAAAAAAAGGTTAACGGGTACCATGGTGATGCTCATACAAAAAATGTGGATTTATTTAATGCCACTGAGTTGTATGCTTAAAAATGATTAAAATAGTACATTTTTATCCAGGTGGCACATGCCTATATTCCTAGCTACTTAGGAGGCTGAGGCAGGAGGCTCACTTAAGCCCAGGGGGTTGAGGCCTCAGTGAGCTATAATTGCAGCCTCAACCTGCTGGGCTCCGGAGATCCTTCCACCTCAGTCTTCCAAGTAGCTGGAACTACAGGCGCACACTACCATGCCCAGCTAATTTTGTTTGTTTGTTTTTGAGTTGGAGCCTCACTCTGTCGCCCAGACTGGAGTGCAGTGGCCACTCCTGGCCACCGCAGCCTCCACCTGCTGTGCTCCGGCAATCCTTCCAAGTAGCCAGAATTACAGGCATGCGCTACCACGCCCGGCTGATTTTTTGATTTATTGTAAGAGATGAGGTCTCGCTGCCCAGGCGGGTCTCGAACCCGCGGGCTCAGGCAATCCACTCACCTCAGCCTCCCAAAGGCGCGGGATTACAGGCTGAGCCACCGAGCCCGGCCGAGACTCTGTCTCTCTTTTTAAAAATTTAGTTTAAAAAATAGTAAATTTTTCAAGTATGTTTTACAAAACTAAAGAAATAATGCCCATGGGCACGGCAGAGCCAAAAGTGAACAACCGAAGAGCAGAAAGGGAGAGGAAAGAAAGACCTGCCCTGAGGACCTGACAGGAAACAAGGGCTGCTCCTCAGACCTCCCAGAGGTGTAAGTTTCCTGGCAGCCAAGGCCAAAGAGGAAATCAGAGGGTGACCCAGGGCTCCCTGTCTGATAAGAGGAAGTCATCCAGTTCACCAGAAAAAATAAACTTATTCTTGGCACAAAACATCAGGAGGTTCAGCTGATCAGTTTCACGTGAACCGATCACTTTCTCAAAGTCGACACAAGGTCAGGCTGGGCTGTGAGTTTCAGGATGTTTATTTTATTTAACTGTGCCCCACAGATGAGGAAACCAAGACCCAGACAGAACAAATGGTCCGTCCAAGGTCCCATGACCGGCAGAAGGTAGCACAGGGATTTGCACTCAGGTCCGTCCGGCCCAAGGAGGAGGGCCGGAGTCCTGCAGTTGGCAGCGGTTCATCAAGCGCCTGTGGCCTGCCCACCCATTGCAGGTGCTGGGTTACAGTAGTCGACAAGACTTAAGAAATCCTGCCCTCAGGCAGCCAACATGCAGGCAGAGGGAACAGACAAAGCAGATAAGTAAGACAATTTGGCATTGTGACAGAGAGAAACTGGACACGCCTTGAGCAAGAGTGGTGTGGTCGGCACTGACCTTGGAGGTGACGTTCCCCCTGAGACCTGCCTGGAAAAAAGGCAGTGGCCGCACAAAGATCGGGGACTGCGGCCTGGGCAAAGCTAACAGCACGCTCAAAGGGCCTGCGGCAGGAAGTGGCTTGACGCTGGGTGGCTGGCATCCCAGGAAGAGAGCGTGGGGGCGGGCCCAAGCCTCAAGGAAGGAGAGGCGGGAGATTCCTCAGGCCCCTGCATCCCACGCCCAGGGCCCTCTCGAGGCATCTGGCATATCCAGTGGGCGTTGTCCTAACACGGTCCCAGCACGCTGGGAATCCGAAGGGACCGCAGACGCCCCTTTCAAGAAGCCCGAGAAAGCGTCCAGTCACATAAGGCTGCTAAGACCCGAGCTGCATGGCTCAGAGACCCCAGGTGTAGGCAGCAGGGCTGGAAAGCCAAGTTGCGGGGTCACCACCCAAGGCCAGCGCGGGGTTGTCTGCGGGAGGGGAACCAGAGGAGCCGTGGGGGCTTCCGGGGTGGGCGGTGTCCTCTTGCTCCTGACAGACGGCGGTTACCCGTGGGCTTCTTCCGCCACCCTAGGCTGATTCTCAGACACTTTTTTGCATGCGTGGTGTATTCCCCGTCAGAGAGTCTTTTACCTAGCTGCTTGGGAGGCTGAGGCAGGAGGACCGCTTGAGCCCAGGACGTGGAGGCTGCAGTGAGCTGTGATCACAGCCCTGCACTCCAGCCTGGGTGACAGAGAGACACCCTGTTGCTTTTTTTTTTTTTTTGAGTTGGCGTCTCACTCTGTCGCCCAGACTGGAGGACAGTGGCCACTCCCGGCCACCGCAGGCTCGACCTGCTGGGCTCCGGCGATCCTTCCGCCTCGGCCTTCCAAGTAGCTGGAACTACAGGCGCGCGCTACCCTGCCTGACTAATTTTGATTTATTGCAGAGATGAGGTCTCGCCAAGTTGCCGAGGTGGGTCTCGAACCCGCAGGCTCAGGCAATCCACTCACCTCGGCCTCCCAAAGCGCGGGATTAGCTGAGCCACGGAGCTGGCGCCCTGTTTCTAAACAAATAGATTTTTAAAGAAAAGAGAAAAGAAACAATAGCCAGAGAGGGTGTGGACAGGAGGAGCGGAAAGGCGGGGAGGGATGTGAAATTCACAAAGTATCAAAAGCAAAGTAATCAAGCTTGGCTTGGGTCCTGCCAGCCACGCTTCCCTTCGTTTCCTTGCGGGCACAAGTCTTACGAACCGATGGCGTGATTTACAAAAAGACAACCAGCCCGGCTGCAAGGAGAGGGCGCCAGGGGTGCGGGGGGAGGGGCCTGGGGTCCAGAGGCCGAAGGCACAGGATGGTGCCGTGAGACCCCCGAGAAGGGGAAGACGGTGGATGCAGAGCAGCCCGGGATGCAACGCACTGGCCGAGCCATGGGTCCCAGGCTCCTCACACACTCGCGGGCCGAGGGGCCATCCTTCAAGGGGGTGAGCTCATGAGAGCTGGGAAAATAATCCTCCAAGTGCAACAGCCAGGGTTCCGTCCCCTCCCTTCCCTCTCCTCCCCGAAAATGAAGAAAGGAAGAAATGAATCAAAAGTGCCTTAAATGCTGGGTGAGAGCTGACCCGACACCTCTAATCACTAATCACTAATCTCATTACCAGCACAAGCAGGTGAAAAATTACAAAGATTAACGTCCGTGACTTTTAATCAACCTTGGAGAAAAGAAAATGTTGCTCTTGGCACGGGAGGGGGCTGATACTTTCCTTCCCACGAGCCACCGCTCAGCAAGGAGGAAACACCCCAGGGTGGGAGCCGCGAGGCACGGCCCTGCTACAGCCAAGGCTGAGCTCACCACACCCCCACCAGGGCTCCACACGGCCTGCGCCCGGCCCTGAGGGGAGATGCACGCTTGGCCCACCCCTCCCGTGAGACCCCCCCAGGCATCCCCGTCCTGCCCTCAGGGACGTTCGTCCAATCACAGCTCTCCTCTGCCCAAACTCCTGCCCTGGCCCCTTCGAGAGCCCCAGAAGCACTCAGGATGACCCACCCAGTCTTCTCCCTCAGAGAAAAACCAGGAAATCAGCTCCATCGTGGAGGCTGGGTGGTTCCTGACCACGGAGCGCATATGCCCACACCACCCCACTGTCACTCCAGCCAGCACTTCTCATTCCCCTCGAAACAATGCCTGTTCAGGCCAATCAGAGCCCATGAGCTCAGGGGAGACACCGGGCAGAGGGCCTCTCTCTTTTCCACGGCACGAAACACCAAGTCCCTGCAGCCATCTTGTCATCAGGTAGAGACTGCCTGGGGCTGAAGTCAAAAAAGCCAAAAGATGGAAGAAAGAGAAACAGGGTCATAGTGATAGCTGCTGGGCACCTGGATCCTGCCATGCCTGAAGCTAACTGAAAAGCTGAACTTTGTAATGACGGGAACCCATTTTGTTGAAGCTAACTTGGACCAGGTTTTCCGTCACTTGCAACCAAGAGCCTTCACAGATATATGGGCATGTCCCTAAGGCTGTTGTTAGGGGGCCTCGCAGACATCCTGGCGTTCACTTCTGAACCCCTGGTAAGCCCTGTGGCCCCTGGATAAAGCAAGAACCCCTGAGAATGCCACCCAAAGCCCTTTGCCCTCCGGCGCCCCCCATCGTTCCACGGACCCAACTCCCGCACAACGGGATGGCTCTCTCGGGGTCCAGTCCCCCACCTCTGCCCTCGTCATTGCCCCCACCCAGGCTGCCTCTCTGCTGACCCTCTCTTCATACTCTGCACACCCAAACCCCACTCCCGCATGCAGGCCAAGCCCCCAGGGGGTGAGGTGGGTCGGAGGGGGTGCGGACGGACGGAGGGATGGGCTGGTTCGTGAAGGGGCAGAGGGACAGGCGAGCGGGTAGATGAACAGATGGGTGGAAGGACGGATGAGTCAGGTGGACGGATGGACGGACGGACAGAAGAACGGGTGGACGGGTAGATGAATGGGTGAATGAAAAAGGGGGATGGCCGGGCTCGGTGGCTCAGCCTGTCATCCCGCGCCTTTGGCAGGCTGAGGTGAGTGGACTGCCTGAGCCCGCGGGTTCGAGACCCGCCTGGGCAGCGAGACCTCGTCTCTACAATAAATTAAAAAAAAAAAAAATGAGCCGGGCATGGTAGCGCGCGCCTGTAATTCCGGCTACTCGGAAGGCGGAGGCGGAAGGATCGCCGGAGCCCAGCAGGCGAGGCTGCGGGGGCCGGGAGCGGCCGCTGCCCTCCAGTCTGGGCGACGGAGTGAGACTCCGACTCAAAAAAAAAAAGAAAACGAAAAAGGTGGATGACGGGTGGATGAAAAGGTAGATGAACGGATGGATGACTAAGACGGATGAATGGGCGGGTGGATCAGCGAACAAAGTGGATGGGTGGACAGACGACGGATGGAGACGCAGACGGATGAACAAGGTGGCTGGGTTTCGTGGAGGCGCAGGCGAGGGGAAAGGTGGAGGAGACTTAGCCTGCACGGCCCCGGCACGGAGCTGGCACAGAGTAAGGGATGAGTCTGAACGTGTCACGAACAGCTCTCCTGAGGTCACCTGGCAAGTCACGGGCTCAGCTGGGAGGCTCACACGGCCACAACCAGGGTCAGCGGCCCCTTCCTCCAGACGAACCTTCCCTCCTGTGTCTTCCTTTTCGTCCCCACAAGGACTGAAATCCTAGACGGGGACGGGGCAGGGCGGTGACGCCAGCAAGGGACAGGCAGAATGAGACCAAGACAGAGAGACACAGAAACTGAGGAGACAAGGAGAGAGCTCTACCAGGGAGGCAGAGGGGGAGCAAGACAGAGAGACGGCGAGAAGCCGGCAGAAGGACTGCGACGGGCAGCAGGCGGGGCCGGCAGGCGGGGCTGGCCCACGGCAGACCGGGCTCCTCCGCCACGGCATCTGGAGGGAGGCACCACCGGGGAGGGGGCCCGGCCTCTCCGCGGCTCCCTTGGGCCTTTCTGTGCCCAATTTATGTGCACGGCCCCGAAATGCAGGAATGTCCCAGGGCTGCCAGGGCGGCGGCAGCATGCAGCGAGCAGCAGGGTCTGGCCCAGCCTGCGTAGACGGGGCAGGGCGGTGGAGGCCCCCAAGGCAGTCGCCACCGCGGCCGGAGCACAGAGGGACAGGAGCAGGGCCAGGCTCTGGGCTCCCGGAGACCGGGGCTCCCACACGAACCCAGCTCTCCCCCGGGTTGCTGGGCACCTCAGAGCACGTGGCCCTCCGACCACCAACACGCTCATCTGCAAAACGGGCCTGGTCACAGTCGCCTTTGGCAACACCGAGAGCTCCTAGCACCATGCCTGGCCAACCACGGTCACTCGATAAATGCTCAACATTTTAAAAAAATTACTGACTCCAGCCGGGCTTGGTGGCTCAGCCTGTAATCCCACGCTTTGGGAGGCTGAGGTGAGTGGATTGCCTGAGCCCGCGGGTTCGAGACCCGCCTGGGCAACTTGGCGAGACCTCGTCTCTACAATAAATCAAAAAATCAGCCAGGCGTGGTAGCGCGTGCCTGTAATTCCAGCTACTCGGAAGGCTGAGGCGGAAGGATCGCCGGAGCCCAGCAGGTCGAGGCTGCGGTGGCTGGGAGCAGCCACTGCACCCCAGTCTGGGCGAGAGTTAGACTCCAACTCAAAAAAAAAAAAGAAATTACGGACTCCACCTACTCTAAATCTCTCAGCTCCTCAAACCTCATTCCTTTGTAGACGTCCCTCGGCCAGGCACCCATTTCTTCCCCTTAGCAGACTCCTATTTGTGTTTTGTTTTTTAAGTTGGAGTCTCACTGTGTCATCCAGGCTGGAGTGCAGCGGCATGCTCCTGGCCACTGCAGCCTCGACCTGCTGGGCACCGGCGATCCTTCCGCCTCAGCCTTCCAAGGAGCTGGAACTGCAGGTGCACGCTACCACGCCCGGCTGATTTTTGATTTATTGTAGAGATGAGGTCACGCCAAGTTGCCCGGGCAGGTCTCGAACCCGCGGGCTCAGGCAAAGTGCTGGATGACAGGCTGAGCCAGCGAGCCCGGCCGCAAACTTCCTATTACTCCCTTGAGACTCAGCTCCATACCCCTCCTCTGGGAAACGTGTCCTCAGAGCTCACCGCCACCTCTCTGCGACCTCCCACACTCTGCATACGGAGTTCCCAGATCTCCAGGGTTTCCGGACAAGAAGGAAGGAAAACAGGAGAGGCTTCGAGCAGGCCCTCCGGAAGCAGCGCCCTCAGCACCTGGCGTCGGTGGGGCGGGGCTGCAGGCTGGAACTCTGCCCTCCGCTTGTCTTCAGCACCTGTGACAGGAGCAATCCCAGACCTGAGGAGCTGCTGTGACGCCCACGAGACATCCTCGCCTTCCGTCTGGCTGAGTCCGCCGTGTGAGACAGGGGCAACGGAGGAACGTGCTGGCTGTTTGCACAGGGCAGGCCAGAGATGCCTGGAGATTTCCACCCCCCTTTCCTGCCAAGAGCACCCCGATTTCTCTCTATGGAACCCCCTTCTCCCACCCTCGGGCCATGTGGACTGCCAGATGCCAATAAGAGGTCCCCCTGCCCCATCGGCAGTGACCGGTCAGTCCCAAGGCCCTATAGCCCAGGGCTTCTGAGCACAAGGGCGTAAGGCCAGGGCTGCTGGGGCCACCTGACCACCCCATGGCAGAGCCCACCCGAGAGCACTGCAAGATGGAGCACAGCAGTGAGAGACGGAGACCAGTCCTGATGGCATCGCAGAGCCCCTGGACACAGCCATGCCTGAAGGCGGACCCTGTACTTTTTAGCTCCGTGACTTTTTGGCCTCACTTTTACTTTCCATCACCTGCAACCAAATGAATCCTGACATTTGTTGCAAAGGAATTATAACTGTCATGTATTCGTTGCTGACTTGACCCCAGCACTGAGTTTCAGGAATGACTAAAGTCTGTCCCTGAAACAGACCTCTGGGAATGGCAGGCTGCTGTCCTCGATCGCCATTCTCAGGGAATGGTTCAGGACACATGAAGTCAATATCACGATTACAGCCGTGCACAGTGGTTCACGCCTGTAATTTCAGCACTTTGGGAGGCTGAGGCCAGAGAACTGCTTGAGCCCAGGAGTTTGAGACCAGCTTGGGCAACATAGCAAGACCTCATCGCTACCAAAAAAAAAAACAAAAAAAACCTCAAAATATTAGCCTGGCATGGTGGCATGCACCTGTAGTCTCAGCTACTCAGAGGGCTTAAGAAGAAGAATCGCAGCCGGGCTCGGTGGCTCAGCCTGTAATCCCGCGCCTTTGGGAGGCTGAGGTGAGTGGATTGCCTGAGCCCGCGGGTTCGAGACCCGCCTGGGCAGCGAGACCTCATCTCTACAATAAATCAAAAAATCAGCCGGGCGTGGTAGTGCATGCCTGTAATTCCAGCTACTCGGAAGGCTGAGGCGGAAGGATCGCCGGAGCCCAGCAGGTCGAGGCTGCGGTGGCTGGGAGCGGCCACTGCACTCCAGTCTGGGCGACAGAGTGAGACTCCAACTCAAAAAAAAAAAAAAAAAAGAAGAAGAAGAAGAATCGCCTGAGCCCAGGACGCCAAGGCCGGGGTAAGCCACCATCGAGCCACTGCACTTCAGCCTAGAGAACAGAGAGAGACCCCAACTCAAAAAAAAAACCCTGATGACATGACCCTCCCCAACCACTGTTGACTGGCCCAGGGCGGACGTTTGGCCCAAGTTGGGCTGATCGGAGGTCTTCCCTAGGATCCCGAAGTGGAAACAAAAGAAAGCACAGCCCATCTCCAGTCCAAGAACTGGTGATTCTGAAGCCTCCAAGCTGACAGCGGGCACCCCCTGCCGTGTGGCAGATGTCGTCTTGAAAGAATCACCAGGCTCACAGAGAAAGGCAGAGACAAGCAATGGGGCGCCGGGAAGCCCTGGGGTGCAGCCCTGCCTCGACCGGCCAGTCCCTCGTCCTGCCCTGCCGGTGCGTCGGGGCTCTGCTTCTCCCAAGTGGCCCCAACACAGAGAAGCCCTCAAAGGAGCCCGTTCCAGCAGAGACAGGCCCCCTTCTGAAGCCACGGTGGGACGAAGCCCGGGGCTTGGGCGGGCCTCAGCGCCAGGCACCGGGCGCCCAGCCAGCCCCGTGGGAGCCCCTGAGATCCGGAGCCAAGGAGGGCGTCACTCCTCCCATCCCCAGGGCGTGCCGGGCCAAGCACATCCCACCTTGGGGTCACGGCAGGGCAACTCAGGCAGGCCAAGGCACCACAGCCTTCCCATCCCCGGCAAGTCATTCAACCCGGGTGTGACGTCTGAACACCTGTGTCCCCCCAACTCATGGGCGGAAGCCGTTAACCCCAGGGGACGCTGTGAGGAGGCGGGGCCTCCCATCGGGGTTTAGACAGGTCAGGATAGGGTCAGCGCCCTCGTAAGAAGAGGGACCAGCACACGGTCTCTCTCTACACACGAAGACCCAGCGCAAAGGTGAAAAGGCCACCGTGTGCAAGCCAGGAGGAACCTCTCTGGGAACAAACCTGGGGCTTGGACTTCAGCCTCCAGAACGGCGAGGAACAGGCATCGGCTGAGCCAGCCTCCGTCTGGGGCGCCTGGCAGCAGCAGCCAGAACCCACCAAGGCGCAGGGCTGGGGGCACACAGGGCGACTCCGGCACCCGCACCAGAGCAGGGACCAGCCACCACCCGAGGACCAGAGACGGGCTCGGGGAACACGTCGCCGCGGAGGGCCAGCGCCGCCCCTCCAGCCCTGCCCCAGCACAGGCGGGCCAGGGAGGCCCAGGAGAGGCAGGGTGTGCAGGGACCAGCCCCAGGAGCCTTCCCAGGCCGAGCCGGAGGTGCCCGCTCACCGAGACACCGGTGTCTGGGCCAGGCATTTGGGTCGAGGGCCTGTGGCGAGGACCGTCCCCCTTCCGATGCTCGGTGAGCCAACCAGGACGCCGGAGAACGTCTCTGCGGGGCACAGGCGCCCTCCACGTCTCTCAGACACTTGCCAACTGTCCCCTTTAGCAGAGAGAGGGCAGGACCCTCTCGGGCCCGCGGCTGTGGAAGGGAACAGACGCCAGCCGGGACGGCAAGCACTGCCTTGTCGGTGCTGTTTCTTCCCAGGGGTGCTGCCGACGGAGGGCAGCTGGGCCTGGTTTCTATCTACAGTGGTAGCTGTGATAAAGGGCTTTCTTGGAAGGAGAAGCAAAGCAGAGAAGGGCTCTTTAAAGAACAACCCTAAGTATACGGCAAGGCAGAGGGGTGGCAGCACGCGGGAAGCTCGCCGTCCCACCACCGGAAGGGGAGGCCGGCACCCGCGGGCGCCTTCCCCGAGCAAGGGCTCGGGTCCCGCAAGGGGCCTCGCCTCTGGCAAGTCCACGAGGCCCGAGTGGCGAGATGGATGTTTCCGCGGCAGTGCAGGGCACAGGTAAGGGACACCAGGATGCCCACACCACCACGAGGACAGTCTCTCTGCTCCCAAAGATGAGGGAAGTTGTCTAGGAAACCAGTGATGGTTTCTTAGTGCGCATGTGTGTGCATGCGTGTGTTTGTGTGTGTGTGTGTGTGTGTGTGTGTGTGTGTGTGTGTGTGTGTGGTGGGGGCCAAGGGCGTGGCACGGCTGTGCCTCCAAGGGTCAGCATGTGCCAAGGCCGCCCATCGCATGCCCTGTCCTTGGGGTCCCGGCCTGGCCTCCGCCCCTGCCTCACTCCCCCGGGGCTGTGCTCTCCCTCCCCATCCTTCCCTGGCTCCCTGCCGTCCTCGGGGCCACTGCCCAGTCCACAGGCCACAGACTCCTAGGAGCCAGGGAGGTATAGGTATGTTCAGGGCTCCTGAGAGTGTTCTCTATTGCAATTTTTGACGTCACGTTTTCATCCCGAGGCGGCTCTAAGAAGAACAGAACCTTCTAGATCCCCCGAAAACTTATTCAGGATCGCAAGGCTGGGAACTCAGGACCAGGATGGGGGTGCCGGGTCGGCTGAGGAGGGAAGAATTCTGCCCAACGCACCACCCGATAGCGTCTCCACGAGCAGGAGGGAGAGGTGGGCCACTGCGCTCCACGAATCTGCGACACCGTGAACCCAGGCATCCCAACCATCCTTGCCTTCACACCAGCCCTACTAGGGGCACGACCGCCAGGCCCATGTTGCAAGTGGAGAAGCTGAGGCTGGGAGAGAAGCAGTCCCCATCGTCAGGGCCCCATGACTCCGGCCCAGGCAGGTGGTCGACTCCCCCGCAGTGCTCCCCACGCGTCCAGCTGGGCCCCCTCCTGCTTCAGAGCTCCCGTCTCACTTCAAGCCCTTCCCGGGCACCCAGTGTCAGCGGAGCCAGCAGGATT
This sequence comes from Cephalopachus bancanus, assembly GCA_027257055.1. Classification (NCBI taxonomy): domain Eukaryota; kingdom Metazoa; phylum Chordata; class Mammalia; order Primates; family Tarsiidae; genus Cephalopachus; species Cephalopachus bancanus. The sequence goes on along the minus strand of JAPVLO010001117.1, from coordinate 57,643 downwards.
GTCCCTGATGCACAGACAAGCAAACTGAGACCCGGTGAGGGGACTGGCCAGGCCTGCAGGGTCTGCCGAGCACACAGTGTTCATTGCCCGCCCACTGCCTCACGTGGCCGTGTCTGGGCAGGGGGCAGCGCCCCTCCCTCACCAGCCCTGAGTCCTGGGCGAGGCGCTCCGGCCACCCACAACACGGCCCCCTCGGAAAAGCCAGACTCTGCGCCCTCGAGGAAGGAAGTAACCCTTCCCACACCAGCACTTTCTCTGCAACCATCTCCATATATGAGGCGAGAGAGAGGCATCTGTGCAGCATTTCCAAATTCCAGCCACCCTGAGGACAATGGCACAAAATGACGCACAGCTTGACCGGGGGCCCTGGGAAAGGACACGCCCAGAGGAGGTGCCGCGGTGGCGCGGGCGGGCCAGAGCGCTCAGCACGGAGGGCAGGTGGCGGGCAGGACGGAGGAGGACAGGGCCAGCTCCCCCCAGCCCCTCCTCTCTGCTCGCAGTGTGCCTCGGTTTCCCTGCCCTGCCATCCCCACAGCTGGGCTGCGGAGGGACCCTCCAGCCTCACAGTCTGGCTGTGTCCCTCCTGTGCTCGTGACACCCTGAAGCCGCCCTCCGTCCGCCCCGGGCCAGACTGGGATCCCGTTCCCAGGGTCCGGCGGCCTCACCAGCCCCACCGCCCGCCTCTCCTCCACATCCCCCCCCCGGAGAAGCCTGGCTTTCTCCTGCCCCGTGCGTCCCTCACCCTCTACCTTCGCAACACAGGGGCGGCATCACCTTCTCCAGGAAGCCCTCTCTGAACACCCAGGCTCAACTGAGCGTCTCCTGGCTCCCACGGCTCCTGCACTGTCCTCCAAAACCGCCCGTGTGGGCAGGTCTTCAGGGCCCTCGAGATGGTCCCGGGAGAGACCCTGTGTTCTGTCCATCCGTGCGCCCACCCCTGGCCCAGGGCCAGCCCACACCAGAGGCTGCTGCCAGCACTGCAGTGTGAAGAGGAGAACCCAAGGCCTGCGGCACACTCCCTGGCACGGGACTTCGGGGCGCTGCTCACCCAGGAGCCTCACACCCAGCAAGCCCCTCCCGGCTGCTCCCACACCACCCCTCGCTAGGCTCCTAACCCTCCCGGAGTGAAGCCACACGCCTCCTGCTTCCTCAGCCCCGTGAGACCCGGCTGTGAGACCCAGCCCTGCTGTCCCCAAGTGTACCCCTCTCTGGTCTGCCAGGAGGGAAGATCTCTGCAGCCCCAGCATCCAGAGGGAGCCCCAGGAGGCAGAGCTGCCCGCGTCGCCCACACGCAGGCCTCGGGGAAGGAACTGGACGACAGAGAGCTGCCGAGGACAGGAACGGCGCGGGACACTGGGCACCCTCGGGCGGACACCCGCCGCCCCCGGCCTCTCTTCCTCCCCCACCCACTCCCGAGCCATCAAGAGGTCCCGGGGAAGGCACAGTGGCTCAGGCCTGTCATCTCAGCGCTCTGGGAGGCCGAGGTAGCAGGACTGCTTGAGACGAGGCGTTTGAGACCAGCCCAGGAACGTAGCAAGGCCTCGTCGCCACACACAAAAGGGAAAAAAATGAGCCAGGCATCTGGACCAGATGGCTTCCCAGCTGAATTCTACAAGGAGGAGCTAATACCACTCTTACTGAAAGTATTCCAGGCACTCATGAATGATGGCGTGCTCCCCAACTCATCTTATGAAGCAAACATCTGATACCCCAACCTGGCAAAGACCCAACAAGGAAAGAGAATTACAGGCCAATCTCTTTGATGAACAGACGCAACATTTCTCAACAAGATTCTAGCCAACAGGATCCAACAACACACCTCAAGGATCCTCCACCATGTCCAGGTGGGCTTCATTCCCGGAATGCAGGTCTGGTTCAACATTCAGAAGACCATAAACGTAATTCAGCACACGAACAGATGTAAAAATCAAGAAGCACATGATTATCTCATTAGACACAGAAAAAGCATTCGACAAAATCCAGCATCCCGTCTTGATAAAAACCCTTGAGCACCTAAGCACAGAAGGAATATTTGTCAAAATAGTAAGAGCCATCTATGATAAATCCACAGCCAACACCGTGCTCCAGGGCAGAAGCTGGATGCATTTTCCCTAAGAATGGGTGCAAGACAAGGAAGCCCACTCTCACTCAACATAGTGCTGGAAGTCCTATCAGAGCAATCATGCAAGAGAAGGAAATCAGGGGTCTCCAGACAGGAAAAGAGGAAGTTAAGTCATCCCTCTTTGTGGACAGTATGATTTTATGCCTCGAAAACCCTAAGGAGTCTGTCAAAAGCCTCCTTGCACTGATAAAGTCTCAGGTTACAAAATCAACATGCAAAAGACAGTTGCTTAGCTGGGTGTGGTAGCACGCCTGTAGTTCCCCCTACTTGGAAGGCTGAGGCGGAAGCGTCACCGGAGCCCAGCGGGTCAATGCTGGGGTGGCCGTGAGTGTGTCACTGCACTCCAGCCTGGGCAGTGCAGTGAGACTCCAACTAAAAAAAATAACAGTAAGTCCACTTCTGCCTGCTTCTCACCCCAGCGGTCGCTACACCCTGACCCAACTTCTCTCCCTGACACTGCGGCGGGGGTGCCTGCTGCCACCTAACATCTGCCATCTGCAAGGAACTCAAACAAAATGAAAGGGAAAAACTAACAACTCCACTAAAAAGTGGGCAAAAGCCATGGATTAGACACTCGAAAGAAGAGATACGCAGTCAACAGGCGTGAAAAAGTGCTCGGTCCCACTCATAATCAGAGAAATGCAAATCAAAACTACAGTAAGAGCCGGCTCGGTGGCTCCGCCTGTCATCACGCACCTCTGGCAGGCCGAGGTGAGTGGATGGCCTGAGCCCGCGGGTTTGAGACCCGCCTGGGCAGCGAGACCTCATCTCTACAATAAATCAAAAACTCAGCCGGGCGTGGTAGCGCGTGCCTGTAATTCCGGCTACTCGGAAGGCTGAGGCGGAAGGATCGCCGGAGCCCAGCGGGTCGAGGCTGCGGTGGCCGGGAGCGGCCACTGCACTCCAGTCCGGGCGACGGAGTGAGACTCCAACTCAAAAAAAAAAAACTACAATGAGATGCCACCTAACGCTGGTCAGGATGGCTATCATGAATAAGTGAAAAACCAACAGACGCTGGCACGGGTGCGGAGAAAAGGGAACGCTTCTACACTGTGGGTGGGAACGCAAGCTAGTTCGACCTCTATGCAAAGCAGTGTGGCAATTCCTAAAAGAGCTAAAAGTTGACCTTCCATACAGTCTGGCAATCCCTCTCTTGGGACTATACCCAGAGGAACATAAATCGCTCCACCAAAAAGACACCTGCCCACGCACGTTTCTTGCTGCCCTGTTCACAACAGCACAAGCATGCCCGCCAAAAGAGGACTAGGTAAATAAAAAAACTGTGGCACGTGCACACGATGGAGCATTACGCAGCCATAAAGAAGAGCAAAATCATGGAGTCTCGGCGACCTGGACGGAGCTGGACACCGTCGGCATGCTAAGCGAACTACCACAGAAACAAAGAACTCAAGACCGCACGTTCTCACTTGGAAGTGGCCCTGATCGCGAGTCCCATTCGCACAAGGGAGGGATCGGCGGTTTCCGGGCACCGCTGGGGAACGGAGAGAGGGACCGGGATGGGGCAAGGGCGGGGTCACATGACAACACAAAGGGGACCCGGTCTACAGCCCGGGGAAGCGGGCGCCACCTACAGGCCCTAACTTCACCTGCATGCTGCCTGCTCACGTAGTAAATCCTCACTTGCAACCCTGCGACTCTGCAATAAACACACACATTTTTTCAAGCAGCCAGGCACAGTGGTGCACACCTGCAGTCCCTGCTACTCGGACTACCAGGAGTTTGAACTGTGATGAGCCATGACTGTGCCACTGAACTCCAGCCAGGGCGACAGAGCAAGAGCCAGACTCAAAGAAGAAAAAAACATAGCAAGCAAGCAATTCTGGAAGTCCGCCTTCAAAATAAGTCCACCGTGGCTGGGCTCGGTGGCTCAGCCTGTCATCCCAGCACTGTGGGAGGCCGAGACGAGTGGACTGCCTGAACCCAGGAGTTCAAGACCAGCCCGGGCAACTTGGCGAGACCTCGTCTCTACAATAAATCAAAAATCAGCCGGGCGTGGTAGCGCACGCCGGTAGTTCCGGCTACTTGGAAGGCTGAGGCGGAGGGATCGCCGGAGCCCAGCGGGTCGAGGCTGCAGTGGCCGGGAGCGGCCACTGCACTCCAGTCTGGGCAACAGAGTGAGACTCCAACTCAAAAAATAATAGTAAATCTGCATCTGCCTGCTTCTTACCCCGGCAGCCGCTACGCCCTGACCCAACTTCTCTCCCTGACACTGCGGCGAGAAGGGGGGGCCTGCTGCCACCCTCCGGCCTGCTCCCCGCCTCCCCCGCAGTCAGGGCACCTTTCAAACCTCAGCCGGACCGCATCCCTCCGGCAGCCCCTCATCACGCCCAGCCCCGGCCGGCCCCCTCCCCGCTGGCCTCCTCCCAGCCCCCTGGCTCACAGGGGTCTGTTCCCTGCTCTGACGTCTCCTCCCTCCGCCACGGCCAGGCGGGCTCCCACCGCCACGGACGCCCCGCCGGAAGCAGCCCCACGCCGGTCCCTGCCCAGACCGGCCTCCTCTGCCTCTCCTCACACGCGAGGCCACAGCAGGGCATCGCCTGTGTCTCCCCCAGTGGGGGTAGAGGACGTCACCTTGGTCACTGCTTTATCCCCCGGCCCAGGACAGTGTCCGGCACTGTCAGGGCTCAATAAACATGGCTGGAAGAAGGAATGGTGCCCTCATTTCCTCTTCCCCACAGCTGCGAGCTAGAGATCACGACCCCCATTTCACGAGGACGAGATTAAGGTTCGGAGGGGGTGCCTCACTGGCCACAAAGCAGCACAGCGTGCAAGCGGCAGAGCTGGGATTTGGACTTGCAGGCTGCCAAGGAGCCGAGCCTGCTCCCCGGGCCTGGACTCTTGCTGGACCCGGTGAGCCGGGCCAGGCCTGGGCTGGGTGGGCAGGTCAACGGGGCAGATTGAGGAAACAGACTCGGAGAGAATGTTAAGCACAGACGCCCACCCCAGGAAGTGCTGGCAGTCACATCAGCAGAAGGAAACGCAGAAGAAAGAGGTGAAGGGGAAGAGAGAACGGGTGGGGTTTTTCTTTTGTCCACTGGTCAAACTTTGCCAAAAGAGACTTTGGCACCATGTAAATTTAATCACAGTGGAAACCTTCCAACACCACGCCAGGAAGAAGGCTGTCTGCTGGACAACAATTTCAGTGCTACAGGGCATGTTAAAACCATCTTAGGTCGGGCTGGGTGGCTCAGCCTGTAATCCCAGCACTTTGGGAGGCCAAGGCGAGTGGATTGCCTGAGCCTGAGGGTTCAAGACCCGCCCAGGCAACTTGGCAAGACCTCATCCCTACAATAAATCAAACATTAGCCGGGCGTGGTAGCGCGTGCCTGTAGTTCTGGTTACTTGGAAAGCTGAAGCAGAAGGATCACCACAGCCCAGCAGGTCAACGCTGGGATGGCTGTGAGTGTGCCACGGCACTCCAGGCTGGGAGACGGAGTGAGACTCCAACTCAAAAACAAAGTCTTAAATACCTTCACTCAAACCCAGCAGTGAACATTGGCTCACCAACTGCTTTGTAATTTCATGTAACGTGATTAGGCAACAACGATAACAGCTCAGAAACCACAAGAAGGCACACAGCGGGAGGTCTCACCTCTCCTTGTCCCCTTGTCCCTCCATCCCAGGGTGGCCACAGGATGACCACAGGTATCCAATGAAACTAAACCTGGTCTGCAGATGCACGCACAAGCAGATGTGAATTTGTGTTCTTATTTTACACAGAAGCAAGCACACGCAAAACCATGCACGCCTTGTTTTCTTCCCTCCACAGACCCTGGAGACTCGCTCAGAGAGCTCCCTCACTTTGCACGGCTGCACGATATTCCCCGCTACGGAAGTGCCACCGTGCACCGAACCCGCAAGCATCGCCCGACCTCAGCAGGCGGGTCTCCCCCGCCAGCCTGTGGCTCCTCGAGGTGAAGCCGGGCCCCGGCACAGGCCCGGCCTGGGGCGGTCCTAACGAACCGACTGGCCTCCTCCCACTTTCTGGCCCTCACAAGCCACGCAGGTCCCACCGCAGGACGCTGTACCAGCCGTGTCCCCTTGGCCCTCCCTGCACAGCTCAGAAGTCCCCTCCTCAAGGCCCCTCCCTGACCATCTGGATACCGCAGGCCTTACAGCTCCTTTACGGCACCTTTAGGGACCCTCCGCCCGTCTGACTGCATCCGAACACCCCTTCCCGCGTGCATCTGCTGTCTGACCACCCCACCGGACCCCTGCAACTGGAATATAAGCTGCCTGCACGCAGAGACAGTGTCTGTGTTGCGCTGCCAGAGCCCCCTGCCCGATTGTGCCTAGCTAGGATGGCAAGTGGCGCCGGCCTCTGCCCAGGAGAGCCAGGCCTCTGGATGGCTCCCGCCCAAGGCAACCGGTCCTGCAGGCCCTCACAGAACCCTGTCGGGGCTGGATCTGCCTCCCAGAGAAAGGCCCTCGACTGGGGAAGGGCCCTCCAGTTCCGCAAGCCCGAGAGGTGAGCCCCACCCACTGCCTCCCCTCCCCCCACAGCAGTCCCAGAAACCCGGCTCCGCCTCCTCACCGCAGGACCATGAGCACCGGGGAAACCCTCAGACGCATGCACTTTACAGAGGGGTAGACTGAGGCCTGAGAAGGGCGGGGCAGCCACAGACCAGCCCTGGCCCTTACACAGCAGGGCCCGGCACCTTCCTGTTTTCCCAGCAGCAAAACAAACAAAAAAGCTGTGGTCTGCCTCTCCAGGGGATACGGGGTGGGGGCTGTCCCCACCCCCCAGTCCCGCCTGCTGCCCACGGCCCAGTCTTCGTGCCTCCAGGCAACAACCGCCCTAGAGGCCGCCAGCACAGGGGCCTTCCGACACACGCATCCAGCCGCAGACAGACGGCAGACAAGAGAGCAGGGGTCACAGGAGCCGGGACCTCGAAGACGCAGGGCCTGCCCTGCCTGAAGCCACCGCCCGGCAGCTGCCCACGGCGTGTGAGTCGGGAGGGGGCGCCGGCCGGCCCTCCTCCTGACAGCTCCCCGAGGCCCGGGCTGTGGGGATCTCATCTGCCCACGCCAACCAGGGCTTGAAGCGAAAAGCGCACACACCCCACGGCCGCCAAATGCCAAGCAAACTCCGCGACAGCCCCAAGGCCGCGACCTCACCCCGAGACCAGGAGAGCTCCCCCTGGTGGTCACGGGGTCACAGTAAGTGTGGCCGTCCAGGTCACCCGAAACACCTCCTGAGTGCCGGGTCTGGACAGGCTCAGGCATTCGCCCTAAGTCCTCCCTCCGCAGCCCGACAGGAGGGAGCAAAGGCTCCACTTTAAATAGAAAGCCCGGATGGCCTGAGCCCGCGGGTTCGAGACCCGCCTGGGCGGCGAGACCTCATCTCTACAATAAATCAAAAATCAGCCGGGCGTGGCAGCGCGCGCCTGTAATTCCGGCTACTCGGAAGGCGGAGGCGGAAGGATCGCCGGAGCCCAGCGGGTCGAGGCCGCGGGGGCCGGGAGCGGCCGCTGCCCTCCGGTCTGGGCGACAGAGTGAGACTCCGACTCAAAAAACAAAAAAGAGAAAGCCCCTGGCTGACACCTCAGCTGCCCACTTGCTGGCCGGCCCTTTCTGAGCCTCCCTCTCCCCGTCCGTCCAAAGGGGCTGAGAACTCCACCCTGCAGGACGAGCAGCAGGGCCTGGGAAGGAACGCAAGGGCCAAGGCTCGGAGAACGGCCTGCCTCCACAGGGACCCCAGGCCTCCGCGTCCCCCAAAGCCCAGCAGAAAGCGCCGCCACCATTACAAAGACACCCTGCGGTCCAGGTTCCTGGGCTCCACTCCCCACTCCAACGACTAAGGCCTCGAATGCTCCGAGGCGCACCGGAAGCATCCCCAGCAATTGGGGAGGGGGCTCGCGTGGGCCTCTCCTTGCAGCGGAAAAGGCAGCAAAAATAGCCCAGTTTATGCAGAAGTCGCAGCCAGCTTCTGCAGGCCAGACGGGAATCAGACATGAGCGAGAGGGCTGGGTGGGGACTGTGACCAAACGGCACTCCCGCCCCCACCCCAGGGACGGCAGGCGGCCAGCACCAGCAAGGGGGCCACGAGGGGATGCCGACCCCGAACTGCCAGACCTTGCGACTCTTCAAGAGAAGAGGGGCGTCTGGACTTTCACCCGAACCTGCCCATTTGTAAACGCTGGCGGCTGATTAATTTTTTGAAACAACAACAACATGGGGCGAGCCAGACGCAAGGCTCAGGGCCAGCCGCAGCCGGGCTGGCAGGTTTGCATCTCTGGAACGAGATTCTGCCTTCATCTCCCGCCCTGGCCCCCCACACGCAGCTCCGAAGCTGGGGGGACGCAGGAAGTTAGGGGCGCTCCGAGGCGACAGCTCGTCCCTCCCTCCCTCCCTCGGTGGGGGGCCTTCACCCCCACCCGCACTGGGAAGGCCGGCCCAGAGCCCGGCCACTCGGCCTCACGCACGTCGCTCCGCCCGGCCAGGCTCCAGGGAGCGTCGCCCGCGGCCACCCGGCTCCCGGCGCGCCCTCCGGGGGGGCGGGAGGCCGCTTCGGGTGCGGCAGACACGGCGCCCAGGCCCTCCACGTGCCTGCTCCTCTCCCGGCGCGACACCGGCCGGCTCGGGCCGCCTGGGCGCAGCCCCACGAGGCTCCGCAACGCCGCGAGGCCGAGACCCTGGGTCGGCGGGCGCCCCTCCCCGGGGGCGGGGGCGGGGCGCGAGGGGGGCGGGGGCGGACCCCCGAGGCTGGCCGGGCCCCAGCTGAGCGCCCCACAGCCCGCCGCCCGGCCCAGGGCGTCTCCCCCGCAGCCCCGGAGAGGGGTCTGCCCAGAGGCCGGCGGGGTGCCGGGCCGTGGAGGCAGGCGTGGGCCTGTGTGAAACTCACAGCGTGTGCGGCACGCCCGGGGGGCCCTCTGTGGACGCCGGGCACACGAGGGACACCGCCCGTGAGGCCCCGCGCCACGCAGGGCGGAGAGGTTCGCGGGACAGACTCCCGGGCGCGCAGGCGCGGGTGCGAGTCAGAGGGCACGTGTGCTGCGAGAGGCGCGGGCGGCGACGCGGTGGGCAGGCAGCGCGCGTGTGTGCGCAAAGGGGCACGCGACTCGGGAGCCCCAGAGGTTCTGGCCCGGGGTGCTGCGGACGAGGCGGGGCGCCGGCCACCCCGGTGGCGGCGCGCGCGGTGTGCGAGCCGTCTGCGGCGCGTGGGTGGCGGGCGCGGGCGGCGGGGGTCCGGCCAGCCCCAGGGCCCGAGTCCTCCCGCTCGGGGGCAAGGCGGGCTCCCGGCGGGCGGGGGGGGCCGCGGGCGGGGGGCGGCCCCCGCGCCGGGCCTCGGGCAGGGGCCCCGCCGCGGACCCCGGCCCCGCCCGCGCCGGCCGAGCGCGCGCGTCCGTCCGCGGGGCGCGGCGCCGGGCGGTCCGCGCCGGAGCGGGAGGGCGAGCGCGGCGGCGTCGGGGGGGCGCACAGCCCGCGCGTGCCCGCGGGGCGCGGGCCGTCGGGGCGGGCGGGCCGGGCGCGGGCCCCGAGGACTCACCGCGACGCGCTCCGCAGGCGTCCGTCCGTCCGTCTGCCCGCCGTCGGCGCGTCCGGAGCCCGGCGGCCCCGCTGTGCGCGGCGCGGGCGGGCGGGGCGGGGGCGGGGCGAGCCGGCCCGGCCCGGCCCCCGGCTCCCCGCCTCCGCCTCCGCTCCGGGGCGGGGTCTCGGCCGCGCGCGGGGGGGCCGGCCGGGCCGCCCGCTCTCGCCCCGGGCGCGGGTCGCGGCGCGGAGGTGCCGCCGGCGCGCTGGCGGCGGGCCTCGAGCGCCCCCGCCCGCCCCGCACCCTCTTCCCGCGCGCAGCCTGGGCTCTGAGTCCCAGGTCTGGCATGGCCGCCCTGGGCTGGGGCTTCGGCCCGGCCACCTGGGCCCGCCCGCGCCTTGGCGTCCTCGCCCGGAAGATGGACCCAGCCACCTAGGGCCCACTGTGAGGGTACGAAGCTGCCCGGTGCCAGCCTGCCCGAGGCCATGCCCAGCCCCCTGGCTTCCTCCCCTGGGGCCTGCCTGCACCCCGCTGCTGCTGCAGGTCGTGGGGCGGGTGTCCTCAAGCCCCCGGCTTTGGGACCGTCTAGGTCTGTCCTTTCTCTCAGCCCAGCTCTGCTGCCTGTGACCACAGGGCGACCTCGGCCCTGCTCCTTGGCCTCCGGCCCAGTCTGGCCATCTTCTGAGGGGCGAACTCCCCATCGATGGTGAGACATGGAGCACCCCCCACGCGCGGGGCCCAGCAGGCAAGCGCCCCCTGCAAACTTCCGCCTCGCCATCCAGGCCGGTCAGATTCCCACGCACGCCGTGGAGTCTGTGCCTGGGGAGAGGCCCGCGAGAGCAGGCGGAGGGCAAGGGGCTGCCTCCTGGGCCAGGGCGCAAAGCCCCAGCAAGATCCAGGCACTGCCAGACGAGATCAAACACTCCGGCCCCAGAGCTGCCTGGGCAGAAGGGCTGGGGCCCAGATCCCACTGGGTCCTGCAGACCGGGACTCTGGCACGGAAACCCCAGGCCCAAGTCTCTTCCCCACACCAACTCAGGGCTGCAAAGGCCAGCCGGGCCAGAGCAGAGGCAGGCTCTGGTAACTCTGGCCTCTCAACTCTGCACAGCTGCCTGTCTCTCGCTCCATCTGAGTCTCTCTCTCTCTCTCTCTCTCTCTTTTTATTGCAGAAAAATTCACATGACATAAAATTCGCCCCGTCAGCCATGTTTTGAGTATACAGTTCAGTGGTATTTGGGACATTTGCCACTTTCTTGTACACTCTTAGTCTACACGTTTTTGCCTCTCGGCCTGTCATGTGACACAATTGCTGCATCTGTCAGTGTCTCATCAGATGGTCAGTGTCCCTCTCCCTCAGGGTGTCTCACTGTCCCCTCCAGTCTCCCTTTCTGGGTCTCTTTCTGGGTTTTAATGTCAGTCTGTCTGTCTGTCTCACTGTTTGTCCCTCTTGGTCTCTGCATCTCCCTCGGACTCTCTCTCTGGGTCCCTGTGTCTCTCCGAGTCCTGAAGCCACGTGATTCAGGATCTGAGGCTCGGAACCACCTCCCATCCCTGCCCAGCAACACGGCCCAGAGATCACCACCCCACATCTGGGCAGCGGCCATGGGCCCAGCGTGTGCCCCAGCCCGACCTCAGGGGCCTCCCTGCAGCCCAGGGCAAGGCTGAGGCAGCCAGGAGCAAAGGCACAGAGAAGGGCAGCCACCTGCCCGGGGTCGCACGGCTGGGAGGAGGTGAAGCCAGGAAGGGCCCGTTGGCTCAGACGGGGCTGCCCACCACAGAGGAGCCAGGAGGGGATGGAGGGGCCGAGTCTGAGCTGGACCCCAGGCCCAGCCTGTCCCAGCTTCCTGCCTAACCCTGGCCAGGCCCCCTGAGAGCTTGTTCTCCCTCAGGGCCTTTGCACGTGCTGGTCCCTCTGCCTGGAATGCTCTTCCCCTAGATCCTCATGGCTGGCTCATCCGTGTACTGAGATATAGCTGAAATGTTACCTCTCCAGAGAAGCCCTCCCAGAGACCCCCGCGAGGTGGCCACTGCCACTCTCTACTCTGACGCTACGCTGTATTCTCTTTAGAGTGCTGGTCGCTGGGGGACTTTTTAAATCCATCTATAAATGACTATATAAATGAATATCCACTGAGCACCGCCCCCCGGGGCAAGTCCCGTCTTGGGTAGGATAGCCTGATCCACCGAGTGAGACTCCAACTCAAAAAAAAAAAAGAACTTTACCCACACTGGCTGTGTGGCCTGGAGCAAGTTCCTTTACCTCTCTGGGTCTTAACTTCCTCAGCTCTAAGACGAGCCTAATGACGCCAGGGCCTATCTCACGGTGTTGTTGGGAAGATCAGATGAACCGAAGTCCTTCAACAGACGCGCTTCAGCTTCCGGCGGGGCGTGCCCCCGTAGACCCACCAGATGCTGAGAGTGCCGCGAGTTGAAACACGCATGACGTGCCCACCCGGCTGAGCATCACAGCCCGGCCTGGCCTGCCGCAGGCTCACATTCGCGCACAGTCAGGCAAAACCTCCTAATAGGCAGCCCGTTTGATAAGAAAGCAGTGGCTGTCCTGTGTGCTCCACGGAATACTGCACTGACAACACGGAGCAGAACAGTCGCTGGCACGCCAGGCACGGTGTCTCCTGGCTGCGTGTCGCTTTCACACCTTCACGAAGTCGGAAGATCCTGTCAAATCCACGCTCGTTGGGGCCGATCTCTACTCTGGAGGGGACTTGCCCCGGGGGTGCTCGGTGGATGTGCGATGAGTGGCAGATGGAATCCTTCCCCGGGAGATTGGTGGCTTGGGGCGAGGGAAGGAGCCAGCTTCGAGCCCCGCAGCTCTGGGTCTTCCGAGGAGGCCCCTTCCCTCTGCAGGGCTCAGGTCTCTGGAGGAGAGGCGACATCAGATCCAGGCTCACTCCGCAGCCCACGGCCCATGGAGCCCAAGGCCTGGCTGGCTTTCCACGAGATAACGTGGAGATAACGCAGAGCCTCCCTCCTCCTCCGTTATCTGAGCCGGAGATGCAGCCAGGGCGGCCGACCCCTCGGAGCCCCGCCAGGCTGATATCGCAGACAGAGCACGCATCTCCCGCCAGGAATTTGGGGCCCCACGCCTGGCGCAGACGTGATCAGAGGAAGTTTCAGGCTGATAAGGCCGAGACAGAAGGGTCACAGTGGGCAGCGGAGTTCATTACATCAGTGACGATCTCACCTGCTCCCTGGGCGCCGAGGCGCCAAGGCCGGCGGGCGGGCATGGGCTCACCTGCACCGCCACCTTCCCCGATGGAGAAGAGAAGGCTCTCTGGACCTCCCAGGTCTGCACCCCGCAGGTAGCCCACGGAGATCCCCAGCTCCTCTCTGTGCCTCAGCCTTGGCTCTGAAACTTGAGAGTAACGGTAATAACCACCCCAGCAGCAACACAGGTGTGAGAGCATGAGCTCTGGGACCCAGCGGCTTGGCTTTGCATCCACACCCTCCTTTCTGCAGGCCGCTTCACCCCCGGCCTGCGTCCTACCCGTAAAACACTTCCGGCCCCTAGGATTGCTTTGAAGTTAAGATGCTCTGAGCGGTGTCTGGTACATGGCAGACCCTAGTTCCATGCTTGTTGTCATCCATTGCAAACGACCCACGCTGACTTAAGCCATTTGAAGGAGAAAAGGGATTTGTGATCACAGTGTCTCTGGACACCAGGCTTGCAGTGAAGAGAGCCAGCAGCGGGGCCCAGAATCTGGCTGCATGCCTGGGTGCGGCACTGGGGCCACCCACTCCGCAAGTGGTGGGCCCGGGGCTCCACACCAGAACCTCCTGCTGCTCCCTGGCAGGGCTGCCGTGGCCCTCCTTGAACCCACAGCGGGCTCCGTGCCGGCATCTCTCTGGCCTCCTCTTCATACCTGTTGCACCCACAGCAAGGACAGCGAGGGTCTGCTGCCTGGGCCCAGCTGCAAGGGAGACTGGGACAGTCCGAGTCCGGGCGTCCAGGACTCTCCAGGGGAAGCAGTCCACAGACACAGGAAGATGTGCAGAGATGACGGGCAGTGGTTTGCAGGCAAGGCCCAGCCCCCCCAGACGGCCCTGCCTGCCACCCTGCTGCCCAACAAAGGCCTGGGGCAGCGCCACGCGGACCCGACCTTCAGAACAAGGCTTCTCAAGCCCAGCCGTGCATTTGATCACCTGGGGGATTTCTTTTTTTTTTTTAAATACCACTGTCTAGACTCTACTCCAGAACAATTAAATTTGAGTCTCCAGAGGGGGAGTTGGGCATCGGTATTCTTTGTAACCCCCAATTGATTGTGAGAGGCTGCCAAATCTGGAAACCACTGCTGGCTTGCGGTTTCTCCCTCTGTATTTCTTCTTCTGTCTCTGTCCCCGCCAAGGGGCGAGGGGGTCTAAGAGAACGGGGAGACATGCCCAGCAGGAGCCCCTGGTGCCGCCCCCTTTCTAGGCCATATGCCAGTGCCCAGAAGTCCCTGCTCAAATGGCCTGAGCCCCAGGGGCCCGCGGGGGTCTCTCCCCCATCCCTCCTCCCAAGAGTGGGCTGCACACCAGTCTGCATGCCACATACCCAAGGGTGCCAAGGGCACTGCTGGCAGGGGGCATGACAGAGCCTGGGCACGTGGGCACACAGTCACTCCTTGGGTCGAGTCTGAGCCCTCTCTGGTCTAGACCCAGGCTGCTGCCTCTCCTGCCCTTCCCCACCCACACCCACACCCCTGTGCTCCCCTCCCAGAACCTCTCTCCCCACCCACTGAAAAGCTGGTTTGTCGTCTCACACCGGGAACCTCCCCCACTCCTCTGCCTTTCCGCCCCCCCAACGAATGCTGTTCCACCCACGCAGACCCTCTCTGTGGCAGAAACAACTAGGTGGCCCCCACCAGTCACATAACATATCCAACTCTAGAACTATCCAGTGGACACACGGCTGCCTGGCTGAAGACGGCATGCTCCACCTCCCTGGCAGTCAAGCAGGATTGTGAAAGCTTGGGACCCCGGGGGGAGCAGAAGTGATCTGCCAGGTCTGGCCACGCCCTTGAAGGAAAGCATGAGCCCGCCCCCACCCCCCCCCACTGGCTGGAAGCCATGGAAGGAGCCCCCGGGCATTACAGAGCCAGAGCCGCGGCCCGCACCTCCATGTGGAAGTCCGCCAAGCCACGGTTCTCTTGCCACGGCAGCCTAACCTATGCCTAGCATGGACAGCGGAGTTCCTTGCGTCAGTGACGATCTCACCGCTCCCTGGGCACCGAGGCGCCAGGACCGGCGACGGGCGTGGGCTCACCTGCACCGCCACCTTCCCCGATGGAGAGGAGAAGGCTTTCGGGACCTCCCAGGTCTGCATCCCCCGGGTAGAGACGTTGCATGCTCCAGGCTCCCACCAAAGCCTATGGCCTGGAGCTCTCCGAGAAGCCCAGTTCAGTCTCCATCTGCCCCTGCTCCAGCAAGGGGCCCCAGCCCTCCTTTCTCCACGCTGGGTTTGTGTGGGTCATTCCGAGGGACCTGGTGCTCCCTTCTGTGGGTGGGCGGCCAGCCCAGGGTGGCCGGAGCTTTCTGCCGTCTGGCTCAGCTATGGGTGTGAGCCTGCAGCTTGGGGGCCACCTCCTAGGGGGACCTGCCGACGGCAAAACCAGCTCAGAGGAAAGCAGGGTGAGGGAGGGGGAGAGAGACGCGCTTTCTGATGACTGACGCTGAACACCCATCGCAGCTCCGCCTGAAGCATCCCACCCCATCTCATCTTCCGGCAACAAGAGCTGGGGCTCTTGCATGGAAAGCCTATTCTCCGAGAGCCCTGGCGAACAGAATTCGGTCCACCGAGGCAACATGACCTACCAACATGACCTCCCACGTCCAGCGCCTGCACGCCCAGGCTCCGTTGGTCTTGGGGCTTAGCCACGGGAGATCTGCTTGTGCCGATGTCCAGGCATTCCGCGGGTGGATTGGCTTAGATAACGGAGACAATGGCTGGAGTGGAAAACAAACTGCTCATCATATACTGTGTACACCGCGTTTTAACAGGCACCTGGCATGCATTAATTCACTTCATCCTCTAAGCAACCTTCAAGGTGCTAGCTATTGTGACCCCGGTTTAACAGACAAGGAAATGGAGGCTCCGTGGCACCGCGAGGGCCCCCACCCAGAGCCGTCCAGCTCCAGAGCCAGCCCACTTCTCGCCGCCCTTCCAGAGGACGACACGGAGCAGTGAGTGAGGCTGTGGAGAACCGGGGTCTGTGGACAGGAACAGGGTGACCCCTGGCAGAGCGGCTGGGGGCTGCAGTGCCTGGATGGGCGTAGGGGGAGAGAAGGCAGGGAGCACTCGTGCCATCGGTCTTCCACCCGAGGGTTTCTCTGCACTTTCTCAAGCTGTCTTCCTCTTCCAGGAACGCTGCCCGGCCTCGCACCTCCCGTCTGGGAATGGTCAGCCCCTGCCTCCGTGGCCGGCTCGCTGATGACTCACCCTGGCCCATCCCTCCGGCTGGTGTGAGGACATCTGGCCCAGCCTTGCTGTCCGGGCCAGTTCCCCTGGCAGGGGGAAGGGTGGGGGGCAGGGAGCTGAGCTCAGAGGCCGGGACCTTCCCGGGGGGCTGGAAAAGGGGGCTGAGTGGAGCAGCCAGAAAGGGAAGGGACTTGCCAAGGGCCACACGGTGGAATCCCCAAGGGGCTCAAAGGGGCCCCGGGGACAGCAGCAAAGGCGGCCCAGAGATGGGAGGCCTGGTCCCAGCCAGTCTCTTGTCCACCGTGAGGCTCAGTTTGCCCCTCTGCGAAATGGGAGAGGCTGGCTCTGATTTTAAAGAGTCCGCCAGAAAATGCATAGAGTAAAACATTCGATACTGGGGAGATTCTGTCTTCCCAAGAGAATCTCTTCTGGCCACTTTTGTTTTCTGCATATTTATGACTGTATGCACATATGCCTGCCCACAACTTCTAACAGACATTTTTTCCTGCTTCTTTCTCTCTCTCTCTCTCTCTCTCTCTCTCTCTCTCTCTCTCTCTCTCTTTCGAGTCAGTCTCATTCCTTCACCCAGGCTACAGTGTAGCGGCATACAAGCTCAAACCACCCCAGCGTCGACCTGCTGGGCTCCAGCGATCCTTCCGCCTCAGCCTTTCGAGCAGCCCAAACTACAGACGTGTGCTCTCATGCCTGGCTATTTTTTATTTTATTGTAAAGATGAGGTCTCACCAAGTTGCCTGGGCTACTCTCGAACCCTCGGGTTCAGGCAATCCACTCGGCTTGACCTCCAAAGTGCTGGAATTATAGGCAGAGCACCAAGCCCGGCACCCCCCCTTTTTTTGAGGTGAAGTCTCACTCTGTTGCCCAGGCTGGAGTGCTGTGGCACACTCACAGCCACGCCAGGGTCAACCTGGGCCCCAGTGATCCTTCCTCCTCAGCCTTCCAAGTAGCCGAACTACAGGTGTGTGCTATAACGCCCAGCTAATTTTTTATTTACTGTAAAGACGAGGTCTCGCCAAGTTGCCCAGGCTGCTCCCAAACCCACGGACTCAGGCAATCCATTAGCCTCGGCCTCCCAAAGTGCTGCGGTGACAGGCTGAGCTCCCAAGCCCGGCCACCTGTTTCTTTCATATGAGACATCACGGCCATTTCTCCATCGGTGACACATATCATCACAATCACAGTCCGCAGCTGTACGTCAGCCCACTGCATGCTGAACCATGGTTCGCTCATCTGGGCTTCCGCTGATCATTTCCTGTTGCCTTACAAAATGTGACTCTTCATTTTGGGGCACGTTCTCATTTCAAGAAGTGGCAAGGGCAAAGGGCATGCACACTCTCAAGTATACACACACACATACACACACACACACACACATACACACACACACACACACACACACACATACACACACACACACACACACACACACACACACACACACACACCCCACATGGCCAGAGGGCCCCAGAGAGCAGCACAAACCCTCAGCAAAGCATGAGCGTCTCACCCTCCACGTGCTCCTGGTCGCTGGGTACCGTCTGTCTCCCTCATCGGCCAGTCTGTCAGGGGAAGGTGGCACCTCACTGCTCAAGTGGACCCTCTTCCTAAAGGTTCACTAGCCACTTGCATTTCCTCTACAAGCTGCCTGTCCATGGTCTTCAATTATTTTCACGATTGGAGTGTTCGTCTTTATCTTAATAATTCATAAGAATTCTTTGTGGCCGGGCTCAGTGGCTCAGCCTGTTATCCCGCGCCTTTGGGAGTCTGAGGTGAGTGGATTGCCTGAGCCCACAGGTTCGAGACCCGCCTGGGCAACTTGGCGAGACCTCATCTCTACAATAAATAACAAATCAGCCGGGCGTGGTAGCGCACGCCTGTAGCTCCAGCTACTCGGAAGGCTGAGGCGGAAGGATCGCCGGAGCCAGTGGGTCGAGACTGTGGTGGCCGGGAGTGGCCATTGCACTCCAGTCTGGGCAACAGAGTGAGACTCCCACTAAAAAAAAAAAAAAAAAAAAGAATTCTTTGTAGAGTAGGGTGTTGACCCTTTGTCTGCCAAGCACACGCTGCAGACACCACTGTTTTAACTTTGCTCATCTACTTTTTACATACAGAATTTTAAAAATTGGAAGTAGGCCAGGCTCAGTGGCTCAGCCTGCAATCCCAGCACTTTGGGGGTCTGAGGCAAGTGGATTGCCTGAGCCTGCGGGTTCGAGAGCAGCCTGGGCAACTTGGCAAGACCTCGTCTCTACAATAAATCAAAAATTAGCCGGGTGTGGTAGCACATGCCTGTAGTTCCGGCCACTTGTAAGGCTGAAGTGGAAGGATCTCCAGGGCTCAGCAGGTCGAGGCTGCGGTGGCCTTGAGTGTGCCACTGCACTCCAGCCTGGGCGACAGAGTGAGACTCCAACTCAAAAAGAAAAAATGGGAAGCAGACAGGCTTATCAGGATTTTCCTTTGTGGGCTATGGTTTGGGAGTTGTGCTTGGAAACCTCCCTCCATCCTCAGAAACAATAAGCGGCCGATACTCCATTCCAGGTCTTTTCTTACCCATCCGTCCACCCATCATTCATGTAGCCCTTCAATCACCCGCCCTCTGGTGTCCACCCACACTGCGGGCACTGGTCCCGCAGCACGCTGCCTTGTCGTGGGGCAGAAATGCCCAGCTATTCCTGGAAGCTTCCCCTCTAGGAAGGCGAGAAGGAAAACACCTGCTTAAATAACAACCTTTGGCCTCTGAGGTGCCAAAGGTTGACCTGCAGTTACTTCACGGACTTGACCCGACCCGTCCTGGCATCAGTGCCTTCAGATCCCGAGGGGACCAGCTCACACCCACGCATCACTCGGGCCTCCAGCAGCACAGGCGACCGTCCACCGCTCCAGACCCACAGTCCCACCGCTCAGGGCACAGAGCTCCTCCGACAAAAGCATTCAGAGAGACCCAGGACCCGACCCCATCCCCGGCAGGACGGTCCCCACGGCCTCCCCCGGTCCTGGCAGAAGCCTTCTGGAGCTGCTTCACAGCCCAGCCTCTTCCTCTCCGTTCCTGCTCCCCCCCAGGCGTCAGCGCGGCCCTCCGTGCCTTCCCCCGCCTTCTGCCCCACCCCCCGCACAGAGCCGAACTCGTGTGATGAGAGAGCTGCAACGATCCGCTGCGCTGCGCGGTACCTGGAGCCCTGGTGCTCCATCTCTCTTTCATCCGCTTCACCATCTGGGAGTTCAACCCTGCGTGTCCCGCTTCACAGATGACCAAGCGGAGGCTCAGAGACAGCCGAGCGTGGCTCCAAGTCCAGGCACGCTCAGCCCCACCAGGCAGTCTGGGCGGACGGCACGACCCCGGGGTCCCAGGATCTTCTGTCTAGGCCTCTCGCTCCAGAGCCTTTGTCCAGGCCAGGGCCCAGCACACCTGTGCTTCCTCGTCCAGTTCTGAGGCCCTGGGACCCCGCTGGGTCCCGGGAATGCCAGGGGACAGGGGACGAGGCACATAACCCCCCCCCGGGTGGAAGGAGTTGGGCCGCCCTGCCCAGCTGCACCCAGAGAAGGGAGCCCGGCACGGGGCGGCGGACAGCAAGCCAGCGCCTTCCCTCTTGGGCAACTCTGGGTGTTGAGAGAAGAGTCCTCCTCACACGACTCCCTTCTCGGCGCCTGGGCCCGCCCCCGCCCCCCCCCCCCCCCCCCCCCCCCCGCCCGGGACTGCCGGCCCCTCCCCCGCCAGGGCCCCAAGGCTGCCGCCCTCCAGGCTGAGCCCACCCGTGGCCGCTCCAGGCGGGCCTTCTTCCGGGCCGTGCAGGGACTGGGCACAGGCCCCGGGGTGGTCTGCACGGCCCACAGGGCGGCCTCACCGGCCACACCCCTGCCTTCAAGCAGTGTGACCCACGCTGCAGTGGCCACTTGGGGGATGCGCCCAAGTGCCAGCGTGCACCGACTCCAGGGCCCTTGGCCTCCCGGCCGAGCAGGACCCGGCAGACCCATCCCTGCCCTCTGTCCCTTCCCAGTCCGTCTTGCTTGCTTGCTTGGTTTGAGCCGGAGTCTCGCTCTGTCGCCCAGGCCGGCGTGCAAGGGGCCCTCACGGTCACGGCAGCCTCATCTCCTGGGCTCAGGCGAGCCTTCCACAGCAGCCTCCCAGGTAGCTGGGACTGCAGGTGTGCACCACCGCGCCTGGCCAATTTTTTTTATTCTGACGGTAGAGATGGGGTCTCATCGAGCTTCCCAGGCTGGCCTCGAACTCCTGGGCTCAGGCAATCCTGCCGCCGCCTCCGCCTCCCAAAGGGCTGGGACGGCAGGCACGAGCCACCAATCCCAGCACCATCCCGCTTGCCCAGAGCCTCCTCCAGCCTCCTTCCTTCCACCCTCCTCGCCAGGCCCCGAGAAGGCAGCAGGCGGGAGGCTCGCCGCCTCTGGACCGGCTCAGCTGCCCGAGCCCCCGGAAGCGGAGGAGGCCCAGCGAGGCGTGCCTTCACCTCCACTTCCGTCTGTCCGGGGCTGGCCTCCCGACTCGCTCGGGACGCGGGCCGTGCTCACCACACCCCACCTCCTCGGCCTGACCTCCGCAGGAGCACGGCCCCAGCCTCCCTCCAGCCAGCCGTCCACGCAGGGGAGACGGGCACAGGGCCTCAAGCACGGGCTCTGGAGCCAGGCTGCCGGCCGTGGGGGAGGCTGCCTCTGGGTCTCAGGGCTCGGGAGGCAGCTTGCACGCAGTCGGGGCTCGGTGCGTGTTGGCTGTGATTGCGCCCTCCCCAGACCTTTCCCGGGCACCCTCTCCGCGCCAGGCACAGTGCACCCACCAGGGTCCGGCGGGGAGCAGGGCTGACTTGCCGCTGCCCGCGAGGAGCTCACGCTCTCGGGGGAGGCAGACCCGACGCCAACAGCCGCGTGAGGAGGCGGCGCGGTGAGGGGCGGCTGGGGCCAGGGCCCAGCCTCGGCATTGTCAGACCTGGCAGGCTGCCGCCTCGCGAGCCTCCTCCCCGCCCCACAGAACAGGGCACGTCAGACCCACCCCTGAGGCTTCCCGGGGGCTGCACCGGTCAACAAGCAGGAGGACTGGACCTGGCACACGGGAAGCATGCGCGGCGGCCGGCCGTGCTCCGGGGAGGGGACGCGGACGGCCTCCGAAGGAAGAGCTGTGGGGGGAGAAGAGGCGGCCGGCCGGGCCTTTCAGCCCTCCAGTCCAGCTGGGGCAGTCACTCACAGGTCTCAGCGTCCGCCCCAACCAGAGGGGCTCACATTGGATGCCCAGACCCAAACCGACCCCCGAAGCTGGTGCGCCCGGGTTGTGTGAGTGCCCCAAAGTCCGAGGAGGAGGGGTGACCTTGTGGAAGCCGAGAGCTGTTGTCAGAAGCTGGAGCGGGCTCCAGGAGGGGCCCTGCCCGGTCGGGCACACGTGCAGCCTCGGGTTTCGGGTCGAAGTCGTCCAGATCAGAGGCAGCACTGTCAGCTGCTGAGTTAGCACACGCTTAAAACTAGGTTCTCGAGCCGGGCTCGGTGGCTCAGCCTGCAATCCCGCGCTTTGGGAGGCGGAGGTGAGTGGATGGCCTGAGCCTGCGGGTCCGAGACCCGCCTGGGCAACTTGACGAGACCTCATCTCTACAATAAAAAAATCAAAATGAGCCAGGCATGGTAGCGCGCGCCTGTAGTTCCAGCGACTTGGAAGGCTGAGTGGAAGGAGCGCCAGAGCCCAGCGGGTCGAGGCTGCGGTGGCTGGGAGCGGCCACTGCACTCCAGTCTGGGCGACGGAGTGAGACTCCAACTCAAAAAAAAAAAAAACAGCCAGGCGTGGTAGCACATACTTGTAGTTCCAGCTACTCGGAAGGCTGAGGCGCAAGGATCGCCGGAGCCCCGCGGGTCAAGGCTGCGGTGGCCGGGAGCGGCCACTGCACTCCAGTCTGGGCGACAGAGTGAAACTCTAACTCAAAAACAAACAAACAAAAAGAAAACTAGGTTCTCTGCACAATCTTCAACCGGCATGCGGGAACTGCATCGAGCTCCTCGGGGACTGGCTCTCAGCCACGGAAGCCCGTCCACCGCCCGGCTCTCGCACGGTCACTGGCTCGCAAAGTTCAAAGTTCTGGGTCCAGACCACCCCATGGGGGAGAAGCCTCATCGTGGGTCTGAGGGAAAGGCGAATCGCCCCGTGGGGGATGACTCATAACAGAACAAGCAGGCTACGCCCGTCGCAAAAATGCTAGCCAGCAGGAGAGGCTGACAAGAGCCCAGGGGCTGACTCGGGCGATGCCAAAACACCAGGAGGCGGGCCCGTCCCAGAAACCCTTTCCTGGGCCCTCCCCGGGGGCCCTGCCTCCCCGCGTCTCCGTGAGACTGCTGCTGCCCCCCTATGCGTCCCTGATCTGCTTAAGTAGAGCTGTGTTTGAACTCGACATGAAGAACCTTGCTGGCGAAACGAGGGGCATCCGCGTCCGGGCCCTCGTGCTTTTCAGTGCTGGGTAGGACTCCAGGGACCAGCTCCCACAGGCGGAGCCAGTCTCTCCTCTAGGCACATCCAGGTTGCTTTCCGGTTTGGGTTTGTTTCCCCTATTCCAAGTCGCGTTGCCATCACTCCCCGGTGCCTGTCTCCGCGGCGTTGGCCTGAGTCCTTTCGCGTGAGCACGCAGGAGAGAGGGCCGGGCCGGGGGCCGCACACATCCAAGCTCCCCAGCTGCTGTGCCACAGGGTTTGCACCACGTGCGTTTCCACCCGCTGCTCCCGACACGCGTTTGCCCAGGCAGTCGGCATGAAACGGGGCTTCTGCGCCGTTCTGGCCTGCACGTGCCCTGTTCCTGCTGGGGTCTGCCACCCTCGCACGGCCTCTCTCCTGGCATTTCTGCTCGTGGCTTTCGCCCCCTGAATCGTCGTTTGCCTGTTGGCGATTCCTGATCCCCAGAGCTCCATCTGGCCACGCGATCTGGCCTGTCTGGAGGCCCTCCCGTGGCTCCCCGTGGGCCTCAGAGTAAAGCCCACGCCCGGCAGCCTGGCCAGCAAGGCCCTGCGCGGTTCGGCTCAGCCCTCGTCTCCAGGGGAGCTGCTTCCTGCCTCCCTCTGCTCCCACTCACCCCCCTCAGTCCGGCCTCCCCCACTCGCCTGCCTCCACCCTGCTCTGCGGCCTCCCGGCTCCCGCCTGAGCTGTGCCACGGCCAGGAACACCACCCCCTCCCCCACGGCCCTCCACCTTGGGGTGGCTGAGCCTTGGGGTGGCTGCTGAAGCGTCGCCTCCTCCAGGGAGCCCTACTGGCTTCTGCCCAGCCCCACCGCCCCTGACTGCGTGGCCACGGGACCTGTGAGCCCCTGTCTCAGGGCACGGCTCCCGCGCGGAGTGGCTCGCAGGTTGGCCAGGCTTTGCCGCTGGACAGCGAGCTCCCTGAGGGCAAGACCATGCCCGTCCTGCTTGGACCTCGGTCCCTGGTATCTGGGAGTGTGGCCACTCTCCGAAACCCCGCATGGAAGGACAGGAAGGAGGGAGGGGAGGACAGGGGCGGCGTGGGCTGCACTGACACGGACTCTGGGAGGGACCCGGGGACCCCAGGAGGCCACAATAGGGTGGAGGAGAGGAGCGCACCGCCTGGGAATCGGAGACCCAGGCGGCTTCCAGGCCGGCCTCCACTCCCGACAGACTAAGCTCCCCGGACAGGGCTCCAGTCCTGTCTGCCCCGTGTCCCTGTCTCCTAGAGGGAAACCCCTGCTTGGCCTCTGCCCCGTCCCGGCCGGTGCCCCTCAATGGCAGGCCTGGCCTGACCCACAGCTCCAGGCCCAGGGAGCAGGCAGACCCCAGACCAGAGGGGCCTTGTTCCCCCGCCCCCCGCCCCTCGCAGCCTGGCTCCAGCTGAACAAAACCATATGCCCACATGTGGGAGGAGAAGGCAGGTGGGCGGGCGGCATCCTGGCGCCCTCTCGACGTCTGGGCTCCGCCCAGAGTGCCAGACGCTGCAGACTTTGCTGAGCGCACCCTCCCGCCCCCGCAGCCGTGCCCGGCGCCCGTCGGTGTCCCCCAAAGGGCTGAGGGGGCCGGTCACCGCACGCCCCGAGACACACACCAACCCGCCGGGCAGGGGTGGCTACCGGGCCGTGTCACAGACCAGTCACGAGGGCAGCCGCGGGGCTGGCCAGGAGTCCCTGGGCTCAGCCCGGAGGCGCAGAGGCAGCCTGGCTCCGTGACGCGGCTGCCTCTGGCTCTCTGCCTGGGCCTGCAGTGCCCCCAAAAGCTCCAGGCCGCCACCAGGCCCCGCCTGGACCCTCCCTGGAGAAGGCCGGGGGCAGGGCGCCCCTCAGGAGGTCAGAGAACCGGCAGGGGCAGGCTGTGGGCCGTGTCGGGGAGCAGCCTGCACCCGCCCTCTGCCTCGCGGCCGGAAACCCACTGTGCCCACTCACGCCCCCTCCGCCACCCACACCTGGCCCCGGGAGGCCTCGGGAGAGACTTCTGGCCGGCCCCCATCCCGCCGTCCCGGGTTGGGCGACACAGAGCCAGGGCGGCCCTCCCACGCCCCCGCATCCTCATCTGTGAAACGTGGACGCGGGCAGGGGGAGGACGGAGCACCGGTGTGTGTGACCCGGCTGAGGCCTCCCCGCCGGGACCGCGGGGACGAGCGAGGATGACCACGTGGGCGGGGAGGCCGCCGGACCCTCGCCCGCGGGGGTGGCTCGACGCAGTGTGGCCGTCGCGCAAGACGCTTGGCAGATCCGACCAAAGTAGGCTGCGTGCATGTGCCGGGGCCCAGCAGGTCCACCCTCGAGTCTCTACTCAGAGGAAGGCGCGCACATGTCTCCGGGCAGGAGGCCCGGGCGAGGCAGGCCCTCTGCTGAAAGCCGCCCAAATGCCCACCACGGCGCCCACGGGCACGAGGGTCACTGGTGGTCACGTGGCTGAGCACGCACCACCTATAGCGACCCACAGCATCATGGACAAACACAGCTCGAGCCAAGGAGGGAAGACACACAGAGTACACGCACACGGGTCCATTTTGCACAAAGTTCCAGAACAGGCAAGACTCACGTCTGCCGATAGACGTCACGCGCCGGTTCGCTCGGGGTGGTTGTGCCCGAAAGGGGGCACCGTGGGGACTTTTAGGGGGCTGGCTGGGCTCTGCTTCTCGACCCGGGGGCCGGTTGCACACACGTGTTTGATTTGTGCAAAGCCCGCGTGCACACGCGTCGGACGCCAGCCCGTGCGCACACACGTCTGACAGAGGCACGCACAGTTGGTGAGAGGCGGGGCTGCGGCCTGCCGTGCCCGGGCCTGCTTTGCTTTTGGCCTCCAGGCGTCCTGCGATCACCCTCCAGCCGGTGCGGAGCCGCCTGCAGCCCCTGTCCCTCCCGGCACGCACGCAGCTTCTCGCCTCACTCGGGTCGCCGAGGCCGGCCTGGCCAGCCACGGAGCTGAGGCCTCAGGACAGCCGCGGGCAGCGGGGGCGGGCTGGCCGGCAAACGCCCCAGCTTCCTGCCCTGGTGGAGGTAGCACCCCCTGTGCTCCGCGCAGGCCTGGGCGCCCCGGCCGCCCCCGGGGGACGTTCACGGATACGCCCTTGGTGGGCCGGGGTCTCTCCCCGCCCCCCACCCTTGACGCCGCTTGTGCAAATCATCTTTGTGTCCTGAGCCCTGGCAGGGCAAGACCGGTCGCTGTATTCTCTCCCAAACCATTCTGACTGCTTGGGGACAGGACACAGTGTCTCCCGTCGTGGGGACCCCGGCACCCCACCGCCTCCTCTAAGACCACCTCTGTGACAGCTCAGGGCCCAGGGGCAGGGCCTGAGGGTCACCCGCTGCCTCAGAGGTGGCCGCATCTGCTGGAAAACCCAAGGGTGGTCTGAGATCCTTTTCAGACCTTGGGCTCTGCTGGACCCAGCCGCACCCAGACGCCCAGCACCAGGCAGCCGGCTCATCCTGTCTGCTCGGGGACGCCCCTTCCCGCAAGTTGGCTCTGGGACCGTCTTGACGCTCCCTGTGACCCCGCCAGCCCATCGACAGCCCTGACCCTCTGCCTGCCAGGTTGCCTTTAAAAACCTCCCCCTCCGGATGCTCGAGGAGGTGGATTGGAGTGATTCCTCTGGGCCGCCTCACTCAGCTGCTCTGTGAGATCGAACTTCTCCGTCGTGATGGCTGCGTCCGCTTTGGGTTTTCGGGGCAGCGGGCACAGGACCCCCGTCAGACAGACTGCGACAGCCTCACTGCGCTCTCTGGGATCCGCACCCAGCCCTGGCCCCAGGTCTTCTGTGTCTCCAGACGCCAGGACAGGGGGGAATGGTGGAGGGAATCCGGGATGCCATTCCCAGCACTGATCGGAACAGACCGAGTGGCCTTGGGCAGGTCCCCGGCCTCGCCTGAGCCTTTAGCAGAAGAGCAGGGTGTTGGGGGAGACTTTTCCTTTGGCAGGACTCAGTGGCCGACCCGCTCCCGGACCCAGGGGCGTCCTGGAGCCGCATTGTAAAGACAGCCAGGAGCCTCCCCTCGCCGGGCCCCACCGTCCAAGGATGCCGGTGATCAGAGCGCGCTCAGGTCGCTGGCGGAGCTGCTGTGGGTGGGTGCGAGCTGCTCCCCCGCCTCCGGGAACACCCAGGGGAAGCCCAGGGGCCAGCCTCCCGGAGAGGGCGCGGGCCGGCGAGGTGTGGACAGGGCACCTCCGCTTGGGTGGACCCCCTGTGTCCTGGGCCCACCTGCGCCGGCAGGGGAGGGCGGCAGGGACGGCCCGCAGCCCACAGTCGCAGGGCTGGTCCTGTGAGTTTCTGCACGTCAACGTCGCCACAGTGAGGGGCCTGGTGTGGGCTCTCTGTGGGTCCCCACCTAGGGTACGCCGGGCTGGGGGGGCGCGCAGCAGCCGGGGCCCTGCTGGGGGCAGGAACGGGACGTGAGCCAAGCGCCTCCGCCGGGACCTCTGAGAGGGGGCCCCCCCGCAGCACGGCGGGAGAACCCCACGCGTTCTGATGGGGACAGAGGCCACGCCACAGCCACCCCTGGCGTCGAGGGCTGGCCAGCGCAGCCAGGGAGGCTCCAGGGGCAGACGAGGCTGGGCCGGGAGCGTCAGACCCTGGCCTCCTCCCTGCCAGGCCACACTCTCCCCACCCCGGCCCCTCAGGCCAAATCGCCAGGAGGGAGGGGGTCCCGTGAACAGGCCTGAACCGGGGGCGTGGTCTCGAGCGTGCTGGGTTCTCCGGGCGTCGGAGACCGGAGGACACCACGGTCCACAGAACCTGGGCTCAGCACAGAGGCACGGAAAAGAAAGTCCTCCCGCCTTTGCCTCCCACGGAGCTCAGGCTCGTGGACGATGGCGGCGCCCGAGTGGGGATGCTGAGCTGACGAGGGGAGAGGGCAGGGGCCTTGGGGGCCTGGGGACTTGGAGGGAGGGGCTACTCGCCCGCACCCAGTGCCCCCTCCCACCACGCCAGACTCCCCTCCACACCGAGGGCGTCTCCACCACCCTCCGACTTTCCTGTGGCCACTCTGCCCATGTGCTCGATTTGTGAAAAGCAAACATGCACACATGTGACACCGGCCTGCAGGCACAGAGGCATGACCCAGGCACGCCCAGCTGGCACAAGGCGGGGCTGCGGCCGCGGGGCCCCGTGTCTGCCCGGTCTGTGGCGAGTCCGGCGGGATGGCCAGAGCGCCTGGCCCGTCCTCCTTCAGCCAGTGCAGAGGCCACCTGCAGCCTCTGCTCAGCCTCTGCACACACGTGGCTTCCCACCTACACCTCTGGTCGCAAAAACCCGCCCGGCCCTGTGCACAGGGTAGCCCTGGCCAGCCACGGATCACACCTCCTCTGCCCCGAGGGCCCCCAATCTCATGCCCACCCCAGGCCCAGGAAGCTCCGCCCCCCACCCCCGCCAGGCTCTCCATGTTGGGGCCCGTCCAGCCTAGACACCCGAGTGGACGAACATGGCCAAGGGAGTTGGAGGACCAGAGATGAGCAACTGAGGGGTCTACGTCTGAGCCAGGAACGCCCAGACCGGCCCCACAGCCTCGGACGCAGACATCCTGTGAGCGGCCCAGATCCAGCCGTCTTGAACAGACACGGCACCACAGGCCGGCAGGACTGGTCCAGGAGGGTGGATGTGGCTTCCCCCTGGACGAGCAAGGCTCTGGGCTCGCCACAGCAGCAGAGGAAAGGAGGAAACGCATAGGTCACCTCTGAGAAAAGTCTCACAAACTAGGAGTCGAAAGGAGCTTCCTTAGTCCAAGGTGTACACAGAAACAGATCTCGTGGCCGGGCTTGGTGGCTCAGCCTGTCATCCCAGCACTTTGAGAGGCTGAGGCGAGTGGATGGCCTGAGCCTGCAGGTGCGAGACTCGCCCGGGCAACCTGGCAAGACTTCATCTCTACGCTACATCAAAAATTAGCCAGGCATGGTAATGTGCACCTGTAGTTCCGGGTACTCGGAAGGCTGAGGCGGAAGGATCGCCGGAGCCCAGCAGGTCGAGGCTGCGGTGGCCGGGAGCGTGCCGCTGCACTCCAGCTGGGGCGGCAGAGCAAAACTCCAGCTCAAAAAAACAAAAAGAAAGAAATGGATTTCGTATTCCACAGAAAACTGAAGACAGCCGAAGAAGCGTGCCCGTCTCGCTTCGGCACGTTTGCTCTTGCAGACGGGCGTCCCTCAGACAGTGTCCCCATCACCTCTCGCGCCAGGCCCGTCCTGCAGAAAAGGTGCGGGCCCCTGCCCTGGTGGCACTAAGCGTGCCCAGGCGGCCATGCCGGGGCCTCGTCATGCTGCAAAGGCAACTGCCCTTGGGGTGTAGACAAAGGCAAGAGTGACCAGCTTCCCAGCCTGCCTGCTCCTTTCCGTGAACAGCTGCCACTGTGGCTAAAAAGGCGTGCGGAAACACACACAACACAGAGCCTACTGTCTTCGCCGTGTGAAAATGTCCCCTTCAGTGGCATAAAGCACATTCCCGCTGCATAAAGCACATTCCCGCTGCTGAGCGGCCGTCACCGCCGTCCTTCCAGAACACTCTGTCTTCCCAGGGGAAGCTCTGCACCTGTGACGTACCAACTTCTCCCCCCGCCCCCGGCGCCCACCAGTCCACTTTCTTTTTTGTTTGTTTGTTTTTGAGTTGGAGTCTCACTCTGTCGCCCGGACTGGAGTGCAGCGGCCGCTCCCGGCCACCGCAGCCTCGACCTGCTGGGCTCCGGCGATCCTTCCACCTCAGCCTTCCGAGTAGCTGGAACTACAGGCGTGCACTACCACGCCCGGCTAATTTTTTGATTTATTGTGGAGATGAGGTCTCGCTGCCCAGGCGGGTCTCGAACCCGCGGGCTCAGGCCATCCCCTCACCTCAGCCTCCCAAAGGCTACTTTCTGTCTCTGTGCATCCGGCCATGCTAGGGCCCTCACGCGGTGGAGTCAGGCAGCGAGTGCCCTTTGTGCCCGGTGGTTTCACGCAGCATGACAGCCTCAAGGTCTTTGTGTTGCACCCCGGGCCAGAATCTCCTTTCAGGCCTTCCACTGTGTGGACAGACTGCACCCCTCTGTCCTTTCACAGGTCTGCGGACAGTGGGCTGCTTCCACCTCTGGGCTGCTGCGTGGAGTGCTGCAGGAGCGGAGGTGCAGATCTCTGCCCAGGTCCCTGCCTTCAGGGTGCGGAGGCCCTGGCCCTCACTGGCTGGCTCGGACGCAGGAGGGGGAGACCTGCTGCCGGGCTGAGGCTGGTCGGGGAGATGGCCGGGGACGGGGGGTCGGGGGGGGGCCTTGCTCATGGGCGTTAACTGTACACGTGGCCTCAGGTCACCCTCACAAGCACCCGGATCTGGACCACAAAGGCATTTTGTTTGCCCAGAGCGTTTCAAAAGTCAGGACGGTCCAAGAATCTGCATCTCTGGCTTCTCGTGAAAAGTCAGCAGGTCTGGCGTGCCTGCACGCCCACAGCTGGAGCAGCGTGGTGCCCGGAGACGGGGCCTGGCGCGGCCGCTCTCAGCAGCCCCTGCCCTCCCCGTGACTCCTGGACGCCGAGCTGCGGGCCCGCTGCCAACCGCCGTCGCAGCCTCATTCCACCTCCCTCGCGGGCCCTGAGAGCCGTGGAGTCTGCGAGCCCCTCGGCCAGGTGGAGGGCGGTGGTCTTCCCACTTTACAGCCGCGGAAAGAGGCAGAGGGGAAGTGGCCGAGTCAGGACTTGAACCCAGGACTCTCAGGCTACCAGCAGACACTGCGTGACAGCTTGCCTGTGTGAGGGGGCTGGCTGCCCAGAGCAACGTGGTGACCCACACGCCCTGAGGCCGTCCCGTGCTGACCCCCGGCTGCACCGCTCGCTGCCGCAGGAAGGGTCTTCTGCACGCTCGCCTCTGCCGTCGTTATTCCCCCGCAAGAGGCGCTCCCCGGCCCGCCACGCTCAGGAGGGAGCTCAGAAGCGTCGCCCGGCCTTCGGAGCCCCCGGGGGCGGACTCCGCTGCCATGGCCCCCCACACCTGCCCCCCGGCCAGACCCCACCGCCCACACCGCCGTGCGTCTGCAGACGCCTTGGCCTCACTCCTTCTCCCGGCAAGCTCCTCCTCGCGCTCCAGAACCCCGGTCAGGCCTCGCCATCGCGCCCAGGCCGCCTGCCCGTTCCATCGCACTTCGCTTCCAAGGGCGGTGAGCATGTCTGAGTCAGCCTGAGCCCCGAGCTCAACCGGGGCCTGGCACCAGGGGGGCGAGCGAACAGCATGTCAATGGATGCCGGAGGGAGGGAGGGCTGGAAGCGAGATGGGCAGACCAAGGGGTGCGAAGGAGGGAGTGGGGGGGAGGGAGGAACAGAATGACAGAAGGATGCAGGAATGGGGGGAGGGACGGGGAGGGCAGGCGGGCTAAGCAGGCCGTCCTCAGCCCACGGTGTGGCGGGACCCTTGGGGAGGGGTCTCCCTCAGACCCCGGGTCCTCCTCAGGGCCCAGCACAGGCCAGGCGCTGGCAGGAGCTGCGTGAAGTGGCCGGCGCAGGGTCGTGCTGGAAGTGCTGGGGCGAGGCCCCGGCCAGCGGGCGCAGATGGAGCCGTCTGGGTGACGGTGGCCGGGGCTGGGGTCCAGGACGAGCGAGCCGTGCGGGGGCAGGGCCGTCTGGGTGGCCGGGGGCGGAGGGGCAGGGACGCGGGCCCGCAGGCGCTGGACACGCTGCGTGCGAGGCCCACCTCCACGCCCATCCGGGGACAGCACTCCGGGCTGGAGCCGGCCGGGGCGTCAGAGGGCCAAGGCGCACGTGGGACTGAGGGAGGGGTCTGGGCCTCGTGGAAAGGAGACGAGGCAGAACGCCAGGCCCGGGACCGCGACCCAGGCGGGAGGACGCAGGGGGAACGGGCTGGAGAGGCGGGAGGGAGCCCAGGTGGAGCCCCCGGGGGCTCGGAGGGGCATTTGAGCCGGCGGCTCCCTTCCCTCGGCCTCCTCTCCCGCCCTGTCCCGCCCTGGGGGTCAGAAGACAGAGCAGAGGCGTCGGGTGGCGGGGCAGAGGTGGCGTCCGTGCCGGCAGCACCCGCACAGCAGGACTGTCCCCGAGCACAGGAGGCCGGGGTCAGGTCACAGACACAAGGTGCAGGAAGGCGGGCGCTGGGTAGCGGCTGGCAGGACCCCACGGTCGTGGCACCCCCGCCTCTGCCCAGGCCTGTTTCCCACCCTGCTTCCACTGTGCCTCCACGACCACCCCCCAGGGTGGGGCTTCTGTCTTGTTTTGAATGCTTTCTGGGCTGCTCCATTGCCCAGGCTGGAGGGCAGCAGTGCAAACAAGGCTCCCGGCAGCCTCAAACTCCTGGGCTCAAGTGACCCTCCTGCCTCTGTCTGCCAACTGGCTGGCACTCCGGGTGAGGGCCATCATGCCTGGCTTATTTATTTGGAATTTTTGTAGAAGTGGGGTCTTGCTATGTTGCCCAGGCTGGTCTCCAACTCCTGGGCTCAAGTGACCCTCCTCTCGCGGATTCCAAAATGCTGGGATTCGGGGTGTGAACCGCTGCACCTGGCCACATCTAGAGCCACCTTGGCTTGCCTCAGTTTCTCACCCCTGATGCTGGCTCTCTGTGTGGGCACCCTGACCCAGTGGATGACCTGGCATGTTGAACCCAGAACGGCTCGTTTTTCGAGAGTCCTGTTCTCTGTATGACAGCTTTTTTCCAGTTATCATCACAAAATGAGAATTTTTATGAATGCACTATAATGCGCACCTACCAAGCAAAAGTATTTCACTCAGAGTTTACATTTGTTTCACTCTTGAATTTTGTCTTTTTTATTTTATTTTATTTTCATTTTATTTTTGTAGAGACAAGGTCTCACTATGTGGCCCAAGCTGGTCTCGAACTCCTGGGCTCAAGCAACCCTCTCACTTTGGGAGAGTCTGTAGTTCTTATAGGCCAAGATTGTGAGCCACCGTGCTTGGCCTGTTTTACATTTTAAACTCAAATTTAAAAATTCATGTGGGGCCGGGTGCAGTGGGATTACAAGCCTGTGATTCCAGCACTTTGGGAGGCCGAGGCGAGAGGATTGCCTGAACTCGTGGGTTCAAGACCCGCCTGGGCAACTTAGTGAGACCTCGTCTCTACTATAAACCAAAAAATCAGCCGGGCGTGGTAGCACGCACCTGTAGTTCCAGATACTTGGAAGGCTGAGGTGGAAGGATCGCCGGAGCCCAGCAGGCGAGGCTGCGGTGGCTGTGAGCGTGCATGCCACCGCACTCCAGCCTGGGCGACAGTGAGACTCCGACTCAAAAAAAAAAAAACAAAACTCCATGCGGGCACGTAGGAAGGTAGAACGGGAGTGACCGCCTCTGCGTCTTCGTCCTTCTGACCGCCGCCTGGTGGCTGACGGGCTGGGTGCTCGGCCCACACCCAAGAGCCGGCAGCAGCCCTGGAACCAGAGGCGCACACTGCACCTTCAGCGGCTCAGAGGCTCCCAACCCCCGGGCCGGCTCTCCACGCACAGGCGTGTCCTTGGATCTGCGTTTGTCGGTGCCGGCCGCGTAGCTGGAGCTCTCCAGTTCAGTTTGCGTGGATGACAGCACACATCAACCCATGCGAGGCACGTGCACACGTCCGTGAAATGAACAGTGTCCACGCAATCGTTAGCGTGGCGAGCGTGTCCTGTCTGGCCTTTCTCCAGCTCGGTGGGGCCCAGCGAGGAGGAAGGGCAGCCCGGTCTTCAGGGGGTTCCCTGTTGGTCCCGTCCTGTTCAGCTGTGCCAGCCTCACGGGGTCCTGGACTGTTTCCACGCCCCCATGGTATGCCACGGTCCTGGTACCCACCAGCCGTGAGGAAGGGTCCCACCTGCTACCACCGGCCTCGCCCTCGGACCGGCACACGCGTCCTGTGGCAGCACACCGTCCCGTCTGCCCTGGCCCACCCGGAGCCACCGGCCGTCGCGGTCCTGCCCCTGCTGTGTCCCACCGGGCCAGCCGCCGGGCTCTGGTCTGAGCGGCGGCAGGGTCGGCGCAAGGGGGAGATCTCTGGCCAGGAGCGCATAGCTGAGTGGGGTCAGGGTCTCTCCCATCCTCCCAGCACAGATGGCTGTGAGCCCACCGCAGCAGAGACATGCCCCAGCGGCCCAGTGTCCACCCCAGAGGGGACACCGGGCCGGGCGGGCCGCCTGGACCAGCCCGTGCCTGCTGCCCAGACGCAGGACCCTAATCCCGTGTGCAGACGGAGCCGGCGCGAAGCCCTCCCCCCCACAAAAGGCCTTTGTTCTGCAGCCCCTCCTCCCTGCCCCCCACGGCTGCCTTTTCCTCAGCCAGGGAGGAAGGAAGCTTCCCGCGGAGCCCTGCCACCTCCAGCCCGGGCCAGCCCCTCCCCGGCCTGCAGCAGGGCCCAGCGTGGGCCGCGGTGTCCAGCCCGAGAGGCTCGCTCCTGCTACCGCCGCCCGCCCGCCGGCAAGTCTGGGCTCGCTCCTGCGCCTCTCCTGCTGCTCCTCGGACCGAGGCGTCCCCCTTCCCGGAGCAGGGCCGAGCGCAGGGGGAGCCCGTGTTTCCCTCGCTCCGCGCCGCCGTCTCCAGCTCCCCAAGCTTGCTCCAGACTCCTCGGCCCGAGCCTCCACCGGCGTGGCCGGCTCCCACGTCTCCATGGGCCTGACCACGATGCACACCCTCTGAACTCTTACCCGATTTATTTTTCTTCTGAGCCACAGATTCTCAAATATTTTGCTCCCAGGATCCCTTTACCAGGACTGCCAGATTTGCTACATACAAAGAAATACAAAATGTCCAGTTCAGTTTCAGATAAATGACAGATAGGTTTTTTTTTGAGTTGGCGTCTCACTCGGTCGCCCAGGCTAGAGTGCAGTGGCACGCTCACGGCCACCTCAGCCTCGACCTGCTGGACTCAGGCGATCCTTCCACGTCAGGCTTCCGAGTAGCTGGAACTACAGGCCCGCACTACCACGCCTGGCTGATTTACTTGTTGTACAGACGAGGTCTCGCCACGTTGCCCAGGCTGGTCTTGAACCCCTGGGCTCAGACAATCCTCTCGTCTTGGCCTCCCAGAGTAATTTTTTAGGATAATTATGTCCCAAACATTGCACAGGACTGACTTACATGTTGTCTGGCCACCCTGGCTTTTGCACTCTTAAAAATTATGGAGGACCTCAAAGAGCTTTAGCTCCTGTGAGTTATGAATATTGACACTTACCGTATCAAACAAAGGCAGAAAACTGTTTAACTGTTTATCAATTTTGTAATTTACTTATTTATTTTTTGAGTCGGGGCCTCACCGTGTCTCCCAGGTTGGGGTGCAGCGGCATGATCCCAGCTCATCACAGCCTCTCCCCTTTGCCCCACAAGTAGCGGGGACTACAGGCGTGTGCCACCACACCTGGCTAACACTTTGGGTTTTTTGTAGAGATGAGGTCTCACTATGGCGTCTGGGCTGGTCTCAAACTCCTGGGCTCAAGCAAGTCTCCCATCTCAGCCTCTCAAAGTGCTGGGATGACAGGTGCGGGCCACCATGCCCGCCTCAATTTATTTTTAAAATAATAAGCATTACATGTTCACGTAAATGTTTTATGAAAAACAGCTACACTTTCCCCCCCAAAATGACATGAGAATCACACTGTTTTGCGCTTCGGCAAATGTCTTCTGCGTCCAACTTAGTGGGAGAGGCTGGATGTCCGTCACTGCTTCTTCACCCGGTGCCCTGGGATGTGTGCTTTGCACTGGACCATGAGAAGCCAATCTGACCTCACACAGACATGGAGTCAGAAAGGGGAGAAGCATTTCAACGGCCTTCCCAGATCACTGTGAATGTTTTCCTTTACGGTAACACCGAAACTCAACAAGTGGCAGCTTCTTAAGCTCTAGTCAACACGCGGAACCTGAAATCACACCAACGAACTTTTCGTACGTGGTTACATGAACACCCGTCCCTCTGTCTGATTCTTTGAGCAGCTCTCTTGCCATGCGTGATCTCATAAAAATACGCACAACTTTCTGACAACACGCACCGGCCATCTGGAGACTTGGTTCGCTCATCTTCGAAACGTTAAAGTATCTCATTGTCCAGTAAGCAGCCATCACGTCCGTGGAGACGGCCGCTGGTCATCGCCTCGGAGAAGTCTTTGAGCGTGAGCTCCCCGATACTGATTCAAGTTTTCTAATGTTTTAGTTTTTCCTTGACTGCTGGACTCTCACCACAGGCAGGAATTCCTGTCTGTTGCTTTCCTTGACGTGACAGCACATTTTGTTCATGTTCAAGGAAATGACGGCCAAGGGCCCA
This sequence comes from Cephalopachus bancanus, assembly GCA_027257055.1. Classification (NCBI taxonomy): domain Eukaryota; kingdom Metazoa; phylum Chordata; class Mammalia; order Primates; family Tarsiidae; genus Cephalopachus; species Cephalopachus bancanus. Next base: position 21,977 of record JAPVLO010001117.1, on the reverse strand, counting down.
CGCCTGAACAGCTATGGTTTGCCAGTGGCCTTTTTTTTTTTTTGAGTGGGAGTCTCCCTCGGTCGCCCAGACTGGAGTGCAGGGGCCGCTCCCGGCCACCGCAGCCTCGACCTGCTGGGCTCCGGCGATCCTTCCGCCTCAGCCTTCCAAGTAGCCGGAACTGCAGGTATGAGCTACCACGCCCGGCTGATTTTTTGATTTATTGTCGAGATGAGGTCTCGCTGCCCAGGCGGGCTTCAAACCCGCGGGCTCAGGCAATCCACTCACCTCAGCCTCCCAAAGGCGCGGGACGACAGGCTGAGCCACCGGGCCCGGCTCGTGCCAGTCGCTTTTTTGAGAAAATGGTGAGGCCGGGCTTGGTGGCTCCGCCTGTCGTCCTGGCACTTTGGGAGGCCGAGGTGAGCAGATTGCCTGAGCCCGTGGGTTCGAGGCCATCCCGGGCAACTTGGAAAGACCGTGACTCGACAGTAAATCAAAAAAATTAGCCGGGCGTGGTGGCATGTACTTGTAGTTCCAGCTACTTGAACGGCTGAGGCAGAAGGATCATGGAGCCCAGCAGGTCGCCGCTGGGGTGGCCGTGGGCATGGGCGACGGAGTGAGACGTCATCACAAAATAAATAAACAAAAAGAGAAAACGGTGTTCCACGAGAAAGCAAGTGGCTGGCTGAGCTGGCGACGCACACAACCACGATGCGCAGTTTCTCCGAGAAGCCACCGTGCTCAGGCAGGCTGCGCGGGCACCTTCTGCTCCGCTGCAAAGGACCGCAGGTGGGTGTGCCCGCCGCACCAAATCCACACGCAGCGTGGCTCCGCCCTTGGCAAGTGCGTGACGGGGCTCTGATGACACCAGGACACTTGTGCCATGGCCCTGCCGGGGGCTTCGCCCTCATCTTTTGCGTGGTCAGTGCCAACGCCAGTGAGAGGGCTGAGGACATCTCAGGGTGGCCGTGAAGACGGCTCTGACCCCGCGCGTCTTCACAGAGGACCCTGGGCACCACCAAGGGTCTGCGGGCCACACGTGGAGAACCTGCGTGTCGGATGTGTCTGTCTGGGCCTCTGCCCCTCCGCCGTGAGCCCCGTGAACGGGGTCTCCGTCCCCCTCTCCTGCTGCCCCTCAACCTCGAGCAGTGCCCGCCTCTCCTCGGAGCACAGGACGGGCAACCAGGGCGTCTCTTCCCTCCCCAGAGACCTGTGGCCACGAGTCTGGCATAGATCCCTGCAGCCCTTTGCCCACGGGTTTCCGTTCATGTTCTCTCTCTAGGAAACGAGTAGCATTAACTCGACACACACTTGCTGAGGCCCGACTGTGCAGCCTGAGGACCCGGTGTCCGCAAGACACACCTTCGGCTGCCACGGGCTGACGCGGGGAGGGAGAGACCACCGCGCACCCGGAGACACGGGCGACGAGCACAGCAGGCAGAGCGGGAGGAAGGGGGTTCATGTGAGCGAGTGGCCAGGCGAGGCCGCCCTGAGGAGCTGCCATTCGAGCAGAGCTGGTCACACCCAGGGAGTGAGCCGTGTGGTGTCCAGGGACCGGGCGGCAGCTTCAAGGTCCCGGGGTGGGAATCACTGGCTTCCTGTGCCATCACCCCCCCACGGGACTCAGCCAGCCCCTGAGACACTCCCTGATCGCTGGCCACAGGCCGGCACTTCGCGCCCCGCGTGGAGCGCCACCGAGTGAGAGGAGAAAGAGCAAGACAACGAAGACGTGAACAGGTGACGCGACGTGTCCAGAGCGGCCAGCAAGAGAAACAGCCGGGAAGAACAGGGAGAGACTGGGTGGCTGTCTTGGTCTTAAACAGCAGCGAGGGCCCGCGGCTCTGAGGAGGCGACGGGAGGAGGAGGCGGGTGGCTCTGCCGGCTTCACACCTGTTTCGCAGACGGGGAGGCCGAGCTCCCAGAGCCCGCCAACCGGCTCGAGGGAGGGCAGTCACGCGGGGCAGAGTTCGAAGCGGCACCGCCCTGGCACCATCCTGCTGCCGGGAGCTCGGGCTGGAATCTCTGGGAGCCGGGCAGGGCCTCCCTGCACACACGGCGTCGGCGTGGACACCCGCGCCAGAGCTAGCACAACCCACGCACCTCGCGCCCGGCGTCTTCGCGAGCACCCTGTGAGACGGGCCCCGCGGGCATCCCCGCCGACCGCGGAGGACGCAGCCCCAGAGACGGTGGCTCGTGCTCGGGGCCGCAGGCACGCTCGCTCCAGCACCGCAATTTCTCTTTCCACCATTTCCAGTACCGAGACCTCATCCACATTAACAAATGAAGCACACATCTTTTTTTTTGAGTCGGAGTCTCACTCTGTCGCCCAGACTGGAGTGCAGTGGCCGCTCCCGGCCACCGCAGCCTCGACCTGCTGGGCTCCGGCGATCCTTCCGCCTCAGTCTTCCGAGCAGCCGGAATTACGGGCATGCGCTACCACGCCCGCTGATTTTTTTGATTTATTGTAGAGATGAGGGCTCGCTGCCCAGGCGGGTCTCGAGCCCACGGGCTCAGGCCATCCACTCACCCCAGCCTCCCAAAGGCGCGGGATGACAGGCGGAGCCACCGAGCCCGGCTACACATTTTTTTTTTAATCATCCTTATTGAGATCCAACCCACATGCGAGTCACCCATTTAAAAGTGTACAACTCAGGGAGACCAGTAGGATGGGAGGATCACTTGAGCCCCGGAGTCCGAGGCTGCAGTGAGCCATGACGGTGCCGCTGCGCTGCAGCCTGTGCAACAGACGGAGACCCTCTTTCGTTCTTTTTCCTTTTGACTTGGAGTCTCAGTCCGTCACCCAGACTGGGGTGCAGCGGCCGCTCCCGGCCACCGCAGCCTCGACCTGCTGGACTCCGGCGAACCTTCCGCCTCAGCCTTCCGAGTAGCCGGAATTACAGGTGCGCTACCACGCCCGGCTGATTTTCTATTTATTGTAGAAAACTTGCCAAGTTGCCCGGGCTGGTCTTAAACCCGCAGGCTCAGGCAATCCTCTCGCCTCGGCCTCCCAAAGTGCTGGGATGATGTGCTGGGATGACCGGCTGAGTCACCGAGCCCGGCCAAGACCCTGTTTCTAAAAAGTGAATTAAGGAATGCAAGTGTACAGTTCAGTGTTCTTGGTCTCTCTACAGCTTATCACCACCATCGTTTTAGGACATTTCCACCAGCCAGCAAGAAACCACACCCACCAGCAGCCACCATGATCTGCTTTCTGCGTCTCCAGACTGGCCTGTTCTGGCCATTTCATAAAACACGTGGCCCTCGGGGTCTGGCTTCTGTCACTCAGTGTGATGCCTTCCAGGCCCATTTGCGTTGTGGCCTGTGCCGTGCATCCCTCCTTTTCATGGCTGAAGCGTGTTCCGTTGTAGGGACAGGCCTCACTGTTTATCCATTCGCTAGCTGGTAGGCACGTCTACTTATTGGCACAAGTTGATGTTGCACAAAATTGCAAACCAGACTGCCCGTCTACACCCGTTAAGCAGGCTACTGCCTTTCCTAGTCATCCATAAAGCTGTCATGAGCGGAGGCCTGAGAGTGACAGGCTTCATGCCACAACAGACAAAGCACTGTGCAATTCTCTAGGGGTACTATCATACATTTTGGGTCTGTTTTTTGAGACAGGGTCTCACTCTGTTGCCCAGCCTGGAGTACAGTGGCACAATCATGGCTCAACGAAGCCTCAAACTCCTAGACTCAGGCAACCCTCCTGCCTTAGCCTCCCGAGTAGCTAGGACTACAGGTGTGCACCACCACACCCAGATAATTTTTGTTTCTACTTTTGTAGAGACAGGGTCTGGCTTTGTGGCCTAGGCCGGCCTCAAACTTCTGGCCTTCAACAGTCCTCCTGCCTCAGCCTCCCAGAGTGCTGGGATGACAGGCATGAGCCGCTGCACCCAGCAGTACGTCTTCGTTATGGAAAGTCTCTAGCGGAAGGAGAGAGCGTGGACATGACCCCCAGCCACGAGCCCGTTACAGAGACTGGCCCGCCGCGGCGGCTCTCGCCAGCAGCTCTCGCGCTGGCCCCTTCCCACACTGGCACTTCTGGCTGAGAGCCCACTGTCCGGTGGGGCTGGCAGGTAGGGGCGCTGGCACCGAAGCTGTGGCGTCCATCCAGCTGGGCAGCCACCGTGTGCCTGGCCACACCGCCAGCCTCCACCCGGGAAAGGCGTTGGCCCGGCCCAGGCTCAGACAGTGCGCCCTCTGGGCAGATACCTGGCCTGTGGAGCCAGGGAGGCACAAAGGCCTGTGCGGGGACACGCTCGGTGACAGGGGCTGGGGGACCAAGCACCCTTCCTCCCCCCACCCCACTCCTGCCCTGGAATCTCCTCAGTTCACTAAGTTCCAGGAACAGCCTGGAAAGAAAACAGGAGCCCAGGGCATGCTGGGAACTTGGTCATGGCGCACCGCAGGCACGTGGCCAGGAGCTCCATCCTGCGCCTGTGTGGGCCTCAGTTTCCCCGGGGGAGAAAATCCGGGACGGTGTCCTCGAGATCTCACGGGGGAAAGGCCGGGGCTGTCCTCTGTAAGCCCCTTCTCCGTGGCTCCGCCCAGCGACGCCCATTGGGCAGAAGAGGAAACCCGGGCTCAGGAAGGAGGCAGGCCTCACTCTGGGGTCACACCGGGAGGCAGAAGCAGAAAAGCCCGCCACTGGATCACTGCTCCCGCCCGGACTTGGGATCGGGCTTTCGGGAGGACAGAGGCGCCAATGGGAGGGCTGAGACGGGAAAAAACAGCTCACTGTTTTGGTGTTTTGTTCTCTGGCTTTCGCGTTTTAGGCCCTCCTCCGTGCCAGACCCTGGGAGAGGGCTTGGCCAAGTTTGTGCTGTTGCTGTTTTTCCCTCTCGCAGCGACTCGGGAGAAGGGAGGCTCCGCCCCATGGGAAACACAAGGAAACCGAGGCACAGAGGGAAACGGTGGCTGGCCCAAGGCCAAACGGCAAGCAAGTGGCAGTGCAGGGAGGGGCCCAGGCAGAAGGCCAAGGCCGACACGGAGGGGCCCGGAGTAGGGAGACGGCAGCAGGAAGCCCAGCTCCCACCCTACCCGCGTCCCCCGGGCTTCCAGCCACTGCCCCCTTCCCGTTTCCAGAGGCGCAGCTTCTGCATGTCCCGGGGCTCTTGCACGTGCTGCTCCTTCTGCCAAGAATGCCCTCCGCCACACGGATGTAGATCAGCCCTTCAAGGCTTAGCTTCAACGTCTCTTCCTCCAGGAAGCCCTCGGGCCCCGGACCCCCTGAGCGGTCCTCTTTGGGGAGCTGAGAATGCAGGGCGGGCCTAAGGAGCTCAGGGGAAGATGTTAGGGCTCTCCAGCCCCGGGGTCTCCTAGGAGGAAGGGAAGCCAGTGGCAGTCCTGTGTGAGCTGCGAGTGAGCAGGCCGGGCGCCTCCCTTTGGGAGTGGCTGCCGAGTTTCAGCCTCTGACGTCAGCGTGCCTGCGGCTGAGGGAGGCAGCAGCTCTGGGGTCTGGCCTGTCGGGCCGTCAGGGTGTGGCAAGGAGCCCGGCTCTGCCGCCACGCCCGGCCTCCGGTGCCCAGGCTGCAGAGGGCAGGCAGTCCTTGGAGACCTTCGTGCGGCACCTGAGGGCAGGCTGGCGAGGGAGGCGCTCCCCCACAGCCCAGCTGCCTGGGGGGGAGGAGGGCGAGGCGCAGGAGCGCGTGGGGATGGGACTTCCACACGGGAGGGGCACTCTGGAAGAGGTCTTCGAGCAGCCGGCAGCCAGGGCGGCAGGAAAGGGCGGAGACGGCTTCAGCAGGGAGGCGGCCTCGCCGACCCCACAGGCCCGGGCCCCCTGCGCGAGGGCCTTCCCCAGAGCCATGCACCACGGTCCGCCCCCCGGGCTCCTTTGGCCTCCCTCCCTCCTGTTCTCGCTGCTGTCCAGCCTCTGTGCCACAGGCCCGGGGGAAGACCTCAGCCATGCCAGGGCCAGTGCCAGGGGCCGAGGCCACCGCAGCCCGCACCCCCAGGCCTGAAGGCACTGGGGCGGGAGGCAGGGCCCTGGAGGAAACGTCAGCCAAGCCGCTGTGACCCAGCCCCCACGCCCACCGCCCGCCCCGGGAGCCTGCCCTCCAAGGCCAGCCTGGGGAAGGGGCTCAGGCCTGCCTGCAGGACCCCGGGGTTGGCGAGCCCAGAGCACGACTGGTGAGGCCCCCAGGGCTGCGGCTTGCCTGGGTCTCGCCCCCACCCCGAGATGCCAGTCTGGACCCCAGCGCCTGGACCCCTGCCCCGGCCCTCCATGCCTGTGGCAGGTGCCGCCCCACCCCAGCACTCCCTGGTGTCCGGCCCCACGGGGCTCCCTGGGCTGGCTGTGTCTGAGTGGCCGCAGGGAAGGAGTTTGCTCACTGCCCAGGCCTTGGTGGGCAGCCCCGCTGTTGGTGCTGGGCCTTGCCACCCACCCTCCACCTCCTGCCCGAGACACCTTGGCAAAGCCCTGGCGGAGCCTCCACCCTGCCCCTTCCTCACCCAGCGGCCCCCGCTCCTGGGACGGACCCCAGTTCCCACGGGCAGAGAGTCTGCCCTGGGCTGGCATCACTCAGGAGACATCAGACCGGCCTGGCGGTTTCCAAGCACATAGCAGATGCCACCTGTGCCGGCTCCCTCGGGCCCTCTGGACAGGGAAGGGGGTGGGAGGCGGCAGCAGAGAGCTCCCGTGCCCGGGGCCTGGGTGTTGGGGGTCCCAGCTCTCCACCACAGCGCTGTGCGGGCGGCCCCGCTTCCAGCCGGTGGGAAGAGGAGGAGCCGCCTGCCCAAGGCCACACGGCCGGAAGCGGCAAAGCAGAACGTGAACCCAGAACCCAGGCTCCACGCCCTGAAAGCAGCCTGCCCAGCTGGGGGCCTGGGCCCCCCGGACCAGCCAGGTGGCCGGCAGCCTCCTCCTCTTCTGGGGGGCTGAGTCTGACAGGCCCAGGTCACAAGGGTCTCGGGCCGAACGTCCATGCGTGGCTGCCTCCTCCCCGGCTACGCTTGCAAGGCCCTATACCTGGGCTCCTGCCTCAGTTTCTCTTGCTGCCTGGAGGCTGAGCCCTGCTCCTCCTCCTGGCTCCAGCAGACAGTCCGGGGACCTCGCCTGCCAGGCTCTGCCCGCCCAGCACGAGCGCCCCTGGCCAAGGCTCCAAGTCTCCCCTCCCTGCCCTGCCCGTGCTGGGGAGCGTCGCCGGCCGCAGCCCGGAGCTGCCCTCAGTGCGGTCCGCGGTCCCGGGCGCTGCTTCTGCGCAACGGGGACCGCCCTGACGCCTCCCCAGTTCCACGGGGCCCGACGTCCCAGGCAGCTCGGCCCCACGGGCGCTCCGCCCACGCAGCACGACCCTCGCCCGCGCGCCCCCTGCTTCCTGGGCCCGGAGCGCAGGGGTCCGGCGCGGACGGCCGCCCCGGGTTTGGGTGGAGGGGAAGACGGCCCGAGGGCCAGGGCCGGCCCGGCGCGCCCGGCCCCGGAGCCGCGGGCGGGGCGGGGCGGGGCGCGGGGGCTGCCGACGGCCGCCCCAGACGGCGGGACAGCTTGTTCCGCAGCCGGCCCGAGGGAGCCGGGCTCACGCGCCCCGCTGTGCCGCGCCCGACGTCTGCTCGGCCGCTTCGGGCGACCCGGGCCGGCCGTCCTCCACACTCTGCTCGCGTGGGCGACGGCCGTCCCTGCTCGTGTCCCGGGGACGCCCGGCCACGGCCCCGGGCCGAGGGAGGGGCGGCACCCCGGCCCGCTTCCTCCGGGCGCCCGCCTGCCGGAGGGCGCAGGGAGGGGCGGGAGCGCCCGGGTGCGCGCAGAGGCCGCCCGGGTGCGCGCAGAGGCCGCCGGGCCCTGAGGCCGGAGGTGGCCGGCCGGCCCCGCACGGCCGCGTGCGCCGAGCCCGGGCCGGCGACGGGCGACGGGCCACGGGCGCCGGCCGCCGGCACTGGGACCGCGCGCCGCCGGGGTCCTGTTCGACGCGCTGGACGCGGACCCGCTCGCGTCTGCGCCCCGCGCTCCTGGGAGGCGGGAGCGGCCGTGCCCGCCCCGTCTTCGGAGGAGCCGGACGCGCGGCGAGGTCACCCGAGGTCGAGGGAGGGGAGGACCCGCGCCGGCCCGGCTCCCCTGGCGCCGCTACCGCTGTGGGCGGAGAGGGCACAGCCCACCGGCGTCTGCCCCGCGCGCCCGCCCCGCGCGCGCGCCGGCTGCCCGGCTCCTTGGACGCTCCGGGCGGAAAGGCAACGGCGGGTCGGCCCGGGCTGCCGGGGCGGGCGCTGCCCGCTCGGGGTCCGCCCAGCCAGGCCGCCTCGCCGGGGTCGGGCCGCGGAGCGAGGCGGACCCCGGCTTCGGAGGGTCGCCGGGCCCCTCTCAGAGGCGGGCTGGCGAGGCGGGTCTCCACCCCGGCCCTCTCCGCGCGGGCGGGCGGGCACGGCCTCCTCGCGGGAACAGGGTGCAGCGTCCCCCAGGCGCTCGCCGAGGGCCCACGGGCCCTGCTCTGCGGCATCCGGGAGCGCCCACCCCTGCTGCTGACGGCCGGCAGGAAGCACGGCGGCGAGACGGGCAGAAACAGCACGGGGTGTCGCAACACCCGGGGGTCGCCGCTTGACGGGGAGGGAAACCGAGGCCCGCTAGGTTGCACGGAGATCCGAGCGGGGCGGGGGCTGCCGAGCCCTCGCGACTGGGCCCTGAACTCACCCAGCCGCCGCCGGCGCCAGCGGCTCTCACGGAGCACCCGCGGTGTGCTGGCATTCCCGTGCCCACGGGACCCTCCCAGCAGCCCTCCGTGGTGCTGCCACTCCCATGTTAGAGAGGGGGCGACTGAGGCCCGAGCGGGGGGTCAGCGGGAAAAGAACCCCCCGGACCGTCTGAGCCCACAGCTTCCTCCAGGAAGTTCCTGGCCCACAGAGCGGGGAGAGCGAGCCGTCCGGGGCAGGGTGGCGCGGGGTCGGGGCCCCGCCGCAGGGCCACCTCCCCCTGCCCCGGGACGGCTGGGGACTGGACCGCATCCTTGTTTTTGTTTTTGAGTTGGAGTCTCACTCTGTCGCCCAGACTGGAGTGCAGTGGCCGCTCCCGGCCACCGCGGCCTCGACCTGCTGGGCTCCGGCCATCCTTCCGCCTCAGCCTTCCGAGTAGCTGGAACTACAGGTGCGCGCTACCGTGCCCGGCTGATTTTTTTTTTTTTTTTTTGATTTATCGTAGAGATGAGGTCTCGCTGCCCAGGCAGGTCTCGAACCCACAGGCTCAGGCACTCCCCTCACCTCAGCCTCCCAAAGGCGAGGGATTACTACACAGAGACTCACTCTGCACCTTGAGACGTCAAGCCGAAAGCCGGACAGCCAAGGCTCAGTGGCTCAGCCTGTCATCCCAGCACTTTGGGAGGCCGAGGCGAGTGCATTGCCTTAGCCTGCGGGTTCGAGACCCACCCGGGAAACTTGGTAAGAGCTCGTTTCCACAATAAGTCAAAAATTAGCTGGGCGTGGAGGCACGTGTCTGTGGTTCCGACTACTCAGCTGAGGCAGAAGGATCGCTGGAGCCCAGAAGGCTGACACCAGGGTGGCCGTGGGCACCTGTGCCACTGCACTCCAGCCTGGGCGACGGGGTGAGACTCTGACCCAAGAAAAATAAAAAGACAAAAAACAGGAACTTGCCATGGCAGCCCTGTCTTGTCACCACCAGGACCCCCTCTTTCCCATCGTGTTTTCTTCTCCCTCCGCTAACTTCACGCCCAGTCTTCCTCTTGGTGATGGGAAACACAGCTGCTCTACAACTCGGTGACTCAACAGAAAAGGCTCCTTCCTCTCCCACGGCAGAACGCGGAAGTTGAGGTGAGGACCCTGGAGTCGCATGGCCTCCCTCAGCCACCTCTGTCACCAGGGAGATGGAACGTGTCAGTCAGGCTGGGCAAGGTGGTGCTGCACTCACAAGCCACCCCTCAGCCCCAGCAGCTTCGACAACAAAGGCTGCGTTCTTGCTTGCCTCGCACGGCACCAGGCTGGGCCGGGAGCCCCGGTCATCCTGGGGATTCAGGGGCCCAGACCTTCCGATGCTACAGCTCGAAATGCGTTCCCACCCTCGGCACGGCAGCAGCTCACGGGGGCCCTCACAGCTCCTGGGAGAGGCCACACGCGGGGCCGCGGGGGAGGGGAGGAGGCAAGCGTGCTCCGCATCTCGCTCCGGAGGGGCTGGAGGGCCAGCGCTGCCCAGCCCGAGCGTGGACTGGACTAGGGCTGCCCGCACTTGGGCCGCAACTCGTCCGGGGGCGGCAAGGCTGGCCCGAGGGCGGGAGTTCCCCCAGGAAGCAGGGACGTCGGCCGGCCCCGAGCCACCATCCAGGGCCAAGGCCGAGAGTCACCAAGCCCAGAGGGGGTCCCATGCGAGCCAGACAGCAGGGAAAGGCACAGCCAGGCTCAGGACGCTGCCGGCAGCGGGCGCCACGGGCCCCGAAGGGCGCGAACTCCAGGAGGACACAAACACGCTCCAGCCCAGAGGACGCATGCGTGGCCGGGCGTGCTCCACCAGAGGTGCTCCGATACGGGGCCTCCGGCCGTCCTCCCTTTCTCCCGGAAGTGTCCCTGAGCAGGTGAGGAAGGAACGATCGCCCACAGCCCCAGGCAGAGTTGAGCCTTCCCAAGCTCCTCTGTTTTAGAGCAGGCTGCTGGCACTCAGGTGGGCAGAGGGACTGGCTCAGAATCGCCACGCCAGCCGGGAAGACCTGCGTACCCACAGCCACCACACTCAATGCTCAGGACGTCCCAGGCCCGTGACACACGCCAGGAAGAGCAGAGGCCGGGGCACGCCACATGCGCGGTGAGGCCCTCTGCAGCACCCGCCATCCCCTGGTGCTCTCAGGATGACTGGGGTGGCGTGTGGGGCTGGGGACCCTGGAGGAAGAGCCGTGGCCCTTTGACAGGATGACGAGCAAGGACCCGTGACCCGGCAGCTCGGGAACCAAGTGGGCGCCTCCCGGCTCGTGCGTGAGGCACATTCCTGAGCTCCAAAGGGAGAAATAAAAGTGCTCCCTTGTCTGTGAGCTGAAGAGACAGCAATATTGTGGTGTAACCAGGACCAGATGGGCTGCAGGAATTTCCAAAGGCCTTTTACACATTAGACAAAATAGCCTCCCAGACACACGCTGTAACTTCGTCTGGCCGCCTGGTGTCAGTTACCGAGATGACTGCGGGCCGTGAAAGCTGGCTGGAGGGTCCCAGAGAGAGGGGGCCTCTGGCAGGGGCCCGCCCGCTCCCATCAGCTGAGGAGGAGCCCCCGGCACACGACCCTCCCCCCAGGTCTCCAGACCAGGGCACACAGTCGAGACTCTCGGCCCTCCGCCTGGATGGGGCTGGGAAGTCCTGGACACTGCCAGCCAGAGCCCCTGGCTCAGACCCCTGCTGACACACCTGCTGGGGTGGGGGTCACACCCCCGGGGCACCCACAGGCAGGGCGGGGCCAGCCAGCCAGGTGCCGGGCTCTGGGCGGGGCCGAGGCTCTGCTGCCCCTGCTGGGAGACGCGCCGCAGGCCGCCAGCCCTCCTGGCCCCCTTTCCCTGCTGCCAGCCCGGCTGTGTGGACAAGGCCATTCGAGGCACGCACGGTGTGGGGCGCAGCGTGAACCCAGAGTGCTGTCTGCCTTGGCCCCGTTATGATGTGTGGACAGTGCTGACTGACAAGGCCCTTCCTGGCTCCGCCCTGAGGACTCCTGCCAGTTGACACTAACCGGGCCCCGCCCTGTGCCTGGGTGTCTGGCGGGAGAGACTGAGGCTCGGGGTGGGGCGTGGCTTCCCCAGGCTGCACAGCTGGAGAGCAGAAGCCCAAGCCCCGCCCACAGCAGGAGGGCAGAAGCCCAAGCCCACCGCCTTCCCGACCCAGCTCCCTGGGGGCCCCAGCTCCTGCTCGCCCAAGGCTCCTGGTCCCTGGGCCTCAGTTTCCCTGTCTGTGCAGCGAGAGGTCGGACCACCCTCATTCTGTCCTCGGGTGGCCCAGAGGCGCGGCAGGCTTGGGGCCTGCCCTGGAGACACTCAGCGTCCCGTGAGGAGGAGACACGGTCTGTGTCTCGGCACGCAGGCCAGGGCCTGGCAGCCAGGAGACGGCAGAGGGTGGCCAGTTGCGGCAAGTCCCGAGTGGCGCTGTTTTGCTCAGCGTTTCATTGTAACGTGGATGAGGAAGACAACTGACCCCGGGCCAGGGCACGGTCCATGAAGAGCTACGCGTTCTCCCGTCCGCGTGGGTTTCCTGGCTTCCTCCTGCATTCCACGCTGTGCCCGTCAGGTGACGAGTGTGTGGTGTCCACGTGTACCTGCCATGGGATGGCATCCTGGCCAGGGCCAGTTCCCACCTCCCATTCCTGGGACAGGCTCCAGCCACTCCAGGCCTTGAGCTGGAATAACTGGGTAAATAATTGTCTTGTTTTTTCTTTTTTTTTTGAGATGGAGTCTCACTCTGTCGCCCAGACCGGAGTGCAGTGGCCACTCCTGGCCCCCGCAGCCTCGACCCGCTGGGCTCCAGCGATCCTTCTGCCTCAGCCTTCCAAGTAGCCGGAACTACAGGCACGCGCAGCCACGCCCGGCTGATTTTTTTATTTATTGCAGAGATGAGGTCTCGCCAAGCTGCGCAGGCGGGTCTCGAACCCGCGGGCTCAGGCCATCCACTCACTTCGGCCTCCCAAGGCGCGGGATGACGGGCTGAGCCGCCGAGCCCAGCTGATTGTCCTGTTGTCATTCATGTTCTTTCAGCGTACATATAGCTCACACTTCTTTCAACACTGTGAGAAGTGCTTGGGTCCTTATCTAAAAGTTTGGTGATGGTTCTGTGACCACACCCACTTGCCAGGGAAGAGGCCAGGAGGCTGGAGTTCTCGCTCCAGTTGGCTTGCCAGGGGGTGCCAGGCACCTTAAAGGGCCCCCTGGGCCTCACCTTCCCCATGAACAAACCAACGCCACCAATGGCCAGCACCAAGCCACCTCCCACTCTCCCACCCAGCACTGGCCCTCCAGCAGCAGCGCTGAGGCTGGGCCTCCATGTACCCCCTGCCCAGTGGGTGGTGGGCTGGGTGCTCTCCAGGGCTCCAAAGGAGCACATGCCAACCCACATGGCACTTCTCACCGCCTGCTCTGTTTTACTACAGAGACTCACTCTGCACCTTGAGACGTCAAGCCGAAAGCCGGCAAGCCCCTCTGCAAACCTGGTGATGCCAGCTGAGAGGGTAAGAGAGCAGACTGTGGGTGCACCAGCCGAGCCGATGGCCATGGACCCGCAGCTCCCTCACTCCCTCTGCCCGGCCCTGCCACAGCTGTCGAGAGGCCCAGGGTGGCTGCCCTTCCCCTCCACGTCCCTTGTCACGTCTGGACAAAAGGGGTGCTGGTACAGGCGTGAGCTAGGAAGGATGCGGAAGTCCGGGCGGCATGGAATGCCATGCTCGCCCGACAGACTCTCCCTAGGGTCTGGCTGCGGGGCAGGGCACTCGCCGCAGGAACTGGGGCCCATCCTCCGGCTTGGCTACTGTCTGGCTGTGTGGTCACCTCCCTGAGCTTCTGCTTCCCCACCTGTGAAATGAGCCGATGGTGGTGCTGGGTAACCGGACTGAGTGCTCACTCCACGCGTTGAGCACTTCACGCAGGAACTCATCTACTTTCCAGGGCACCTTTGGGAAGGCGCCCTCCTCCCCACCCTGCAGGCGAGTGACGGCATGGAGAGGTCGGGTCACCCGGCTGGCAAGGCAGGGGGAGGCTGGCGCTCAAAGCCGAGCCAGGGGCGCTGGAGCCCAAGCGCTCGCCCCTGCCCAGCGCCTCCCTCGCAAACACGTGACAGTACCACTCCCAGGGTGGCACGGAGCCTCCCGGGCTGGCCCCAGGCCTGGAGCAGGACGTCCTCAGCCAGTGCTGGCTGCGATGAATGAAACCAGCTCAAGGGCCGGCCCCAGAGGAGCCCTGCCCTGAACACCAGGGCCCGGCTGAGCAGCCCGGGAGGCCCCATGAAGGCCTTCCTTCAGATCTGCCCAGGAGTCCTGCTGGGCGGGGGTGGGCGCGCCAGCCTGCCCCTGGTTTATGCCCAAGGCGGCGGGGTGGGTGCGTTCACTCCCGCCTCTGCCCCCACCAGGGCCCTGGGAGCCTGCCTGGGAGGTCCTGGATTAGGACTGGGCATCGCTGCTTCCTGAGGAGACCCCTTCCTCAGCCCCGCCAGGAGAGCAGAGCGGTGGCTCCAAGACAAAGCCCCTTCCCCAGGCCTCAGCCAGCACACGGGCCGGGCAGGGTGCAAGGTCACGCTCCCAAGTCGTCCCCAACCACAAGTCTGACGCTGGTCCTCACCAGCCTGTCCTTGCCCTCACCCGGGGCTGCTGACACCACTGGGGGGCCGGGCTGCCGTGCCAGCCCCCCGGCCCCTCTTGCAGCTGGCACACTCCCCTGGGACTTGTGACTTGGGGCCTACCTGACACGCAGCAAAAGGACAGACCCTGCAACGGACCCAGACACCTCCTCTCACCTGGCCTCCAGTCTTCCACTCAAGCCCAGGAGAATCCTCCTCCTGACAGTGGGCATGACAGAACGCCCCCAGTCCCCGAGCACATCGCACGGACGGCAGCTTTTACTCCTGGCCCAGCACCTTCCAAGCAGCATCCTTAGTGAGGAAACACCGGTTTGCATCCTCCACTCGGGCTGGGGGCGTTCTGCATGTCACTAGCCCTGTCTAGACCTCAGTTTCTGCACCTGTAAAATGGGGCACAGCCCGCCCTTCCCGCAGAGTGCTGGAAGGTGCCGCAGGGGAGTCCCACCCAGGCCTGGCCCGGGTCAGCTCGGCCGATCAGCCTTCATCGGCCACCTCACACCCAGCAGGGCGGCCTGGAGTCCGCTCGCCACCTCCAGGTCCTTGTGCCTGGTACCTCGCCCGGCCCTGCGCCCTGCCCAGGCTAGGTCGCTGATGCCGGGCCGCCTGGTCACTCTGTCAAGCCAAGGCTCTGCCTCCCAACCTGCCTGGACCCGCCCGCAGCCCGCCCTGTGTCGGGCAGCCCGTCCCCCGTCCCCGTCCCCACAGCTGCTCCACCAGCATCCCGGGACCAGAAGACCACCCTTCCCACGGCTGCCCTGCCAGGGCCCTCGACCGCGCCCCCCACTGTCTGCCCACCACCCGACTTTCCCAGACCCCCCCGCCCCCACCCTCACGAATCTGGCAGAGCTGGATCCCAGGCTGGCTCTACTACTGTCGAGATCTACTGAGATGTGTGGTCTGGGCCAGATTTCTCACCACCACTAAGTCTCAGCGTCCCCATCTGCAGGATGGGAAGGGTTGCCTGCCCTCCGACTTGGAGGAGGGAACACCACACGAGGAATGGTGTCCACTGTGCGGCCACTCCACCAGGCCTTGTGCTGTGAGCACTAAATCCCGGCCTCCTCCCGTCCTTGGGAGGTGGGGCCTCCTCACCTCAAGAACACACGACAGCCGGGGCGAGGCGAGAGCCTTTATGTTTCTCCAGACAGGAGCACGGCGGCAACAAGCCACGTCCACCACCAAGCCTCAGACGCCTCAGGCCCGCACTGGGGGTTGCACGTGTTAGGGACCTCGAGTCAGACAGAGACCACCGGCAGGGACAGGGGTCGCGAGTGCATTGTTAGTGCTTCGGGGTCTGGCCCAGGAGGTCAGCGTCCTTGGCCACGTGGGATCTCGGGACCCTGCTCCCGGCCAGCAGGGGTGCTGTGGGCGTCCCGTGTGTGATAATCCAGGGCAGGGTCACCCCAGCTGACCCCCCTTCCCTCCTCACTTTCTGGCCTTCGGTCAAGACAGCTGGCTGGCAGGGGCAGGCGCTCCCAGAATCCTACAGGGCCCTGGATGTTCCCTTCAAAGTAGGGCTGGAAAAGGCCAGAGGCCAGGCTCGCCTGGGGGGCCTGGGCACTTTGGAGGAGACCACAGCCCCACCCGGGGACCCCTCAGCCGCCAACCCCACCCACCCTTCGTGCCAGGGTGCAGGCCCTCTGCTCTCTCTTCCAGGAAGCCCTGCCCGACCTCCCCAGTGCCTCAGTCCCTGACCTGGACCTCCGTCCTGGAGAGCCTGGCCTGGCCCCTGCCCCATCCCTGCTTTCCACCTGCTGGGCCTCCCCTTCCCAGGACCCCAGCCCGTCTGCCTCCCCCACCCGGGCTGGCAACCCCCGGAGCCTCCAGGGCCGAGGCCCGTCCCTGCGCTCAGAACTCTCCACCTTGCACTAAGCAGGTAAAACCACTGCCAAGGCAAGACCTGGGGGTCCTCAGGCCTCCCCTGCCCGCGTCCCCACGGAGAGGCTCTGGGAAGGCAGGTCCAGACCTCGCTTTATTGGAGGGGAGCCCCAGGCGGAAGAACCCCTGCCCCCCTCCCTCCCTTGCCTCCCGGTGGCGGGGAATCCAGCCACGGAAGGCTGACCCAACACCGCTCTCGGCCCGTCCCGCCGGCGCCACTGGGAGGCCGGAGAAGAGACACCCAGGCCCCAGAGGCCCAGGCGGGGCAGAGAGGCGCCTCCTCGGCTGGCCGGGTCTGCCCATCTCGACAGCCAGAAGTGCCCAGCCCCTGTGGCCCTTGATGCGGCCCCTGGGCCTAGCCTGTCCTCTTCCACTCCTGGCCAACGTCCGGCCTCCCCGGGCCTGGTCGGACCCTTGTCCTGCGTGGACCTTCCCTGGGACGCAGACTCTGTGCTCAGCCCCGCCCAGGGGGGCCTGGAGACCCCTGGGCACCCGAGGGGCACGCGTGGAGGCGCTGCCGGCTCCAGGCCCCCGATGGCCCAGTCCGGGACGCGCTGCACCTCCACATTCACTGGCGGCCACCCCCACCACCCATACGGTGAGCAAGCAGCAGGCACGGAGTGGCGGGTGGGGCCGAGACGGGCAGTGTGGTCAGGGCGCCGCCGCAGGCAGCAGTGGCGAGTCCGAGTTCTGTGCCGAGACACCGGTGGACTCGGGCCCGATGAGCCCCAGGCCAAACAGGTTCAGGATGGAGTCGGCAATGATACGGGCCGTGCGCTTCTGGTACCCGCCCGAGGTCACCATGAGGATGGGCACGTGGAGGCCACGGACGACTCGGAAGACCAGCTCATCCCGCTTCACGATGCCCTGTGGGGGGAGGGGAGGGCAACTCAGGCCGACCCGAGCCCCCGTGGTGCCAGGAAGTTCTGCCGCAGGCCTAGCCCGGCTCCAGACGGCTGGCTGCTTCAGCCCGTCTCCTGGCTGCTGGCCTTTCCTGCGGCCGCCCAGGACCCAGCCCCAGGATCGGAACGCACCCCTGGGCTGATGGACAGCCCCCCGAGGCGATCTCCCTCCAAGACGTCGGTGCCCGCGTTGTACACCACCACGTCGGGCAGGTGCTCCCGGAGGGCCTTGTGCACGTTCCTCTCCACCTTGCTCAGGTACTCGTCGTCCTCTGTGCCCCACTCCAGCTCCACCTTCCGCCGGATGGCCTCTGCAGGGGAGACGGGACAGCCTGGGCTGCAGGAAGGGGAAACCCAGGCTCTCGGAGGGGAAAGGCTGGGGCCCCGGGCAGGACGGGAAGCCGGCTGCTCCGCACTGCTCGGCCTCGCCCTGCATTTCGAGCGGAGCTGAAGGGAGCCGAGGGCGTGCGAGCGGGGCTCAGAGAGGGGCTGGAGTGGGGACCCCCGCTGGAGGAGGCAGGCCCTGGCAGCAGCGTCGGGTCTGGCCGCACGCCCCCGACACGTGGACGCCCCGGTCCGCCCTCGAGCCCCGGCTCAGCGTGCGGGCCGAGGCTCAGAAACCGTCCCCGGGGTCACTCTAGAGGCCGGCCTCTCCCAGCACTCCAGACGCACCAGCACCTGAGCAATACGTCCCTGCCTGCAGAGGCAGGTCCCTGTCGGCGAACCTCACCGGCAGGTCCCTGCTCTCCAGCGTCATCTGAGAATCTCTGCCCTTGACGGAGGCATTTCACCCTCTTCTGTCTAACTAAATGTGTGCCCTCGTATCTTGTGCTCTCGAGGTGCCCTGTCTTCCTTCGTCTCTTCCTGTCTCCTTCCAGGCAGAGGCTACCACGGGCACTCTACTGGACAGGTCCACGTGGTCTCGGGTGGGCCCAGGGGTTTCTCCGAGCCTCGGCTTCCTCGTCTGTGAAACGAGAGCCATCCCCACCTAACAGGGACGCGGGGTGAACGCAGTGACCTCTGCAGGCCTATCCTGTAGGCGAGACTCGGGAAGGAAAGCCTCATCCGAGCACGAACGCGCTGAAGGCAGAGGGGCAGGGCAGCAGCTCACGCTTGGCAAAGCGGTCCCCGGGGTAGATGTGGCGGTTGTAGACGTCCATGATGTACACGCGCCTGTCGCCCATGAAGTCCCGCTCGTGTCCGTTGCCCTGTGGGGAGGGAAGCCCCTCAGAGGCAGGCCAGAGGCGGGCCCCTCCCGCCCCACGTGCCTGGGGCATGGCATGCTCTCTGGGGAGAGGGTCTCACGGCTGCTCAGTGGCAGAGTGAAATTTGATTGCAAGGCCGGGCCGCTGGGCCTTCCAGCAGGACCTCGAGCAGCCCCAGCTTCAACGACGGCTCAGTGGCAGTGGGGGGCCCTGGAAGTGCACGGGGCCCCTCCCCACCTGGCGAGGGCTTTGTCCAGGCATTGCTGCCTCGCCCCGGGCATGAGCCCTCGCTGGCGGCCTCAGCCCGAGCGACCCTGAAGCCGAGTGTGAGCGCCTGCCCAGGAGCAGGGCCACAGGCAGGGCAGCCACAGCAGGGCTCCCGCAGGGGTGACGCTGCCCGCCTGGCGAGCGAGTGGCCAGGAGGGCGACGGGGCACCAGCCAGCCTGGACGGAAGGGCCAGCCAGGGAGGCAGAGGGCAGGAGCTACGAGAGGCCAGAGTTCCGACTGCGGGAAGGGGCACGGCCGGGGCGAGGGGCCACTCTCCGCGGGAGGCGAGGCAAGCAGAGGCTGCTGGGACCATGGGAGGGGCTCGCCGGCCGGGAGGCTCTGGAGCGCACCCCGGGGCCAGCCCCTCAGGCACCCACCTGATGGGCATCAAGGTCGATGATGGTGGCCCTGGAGACGCCCTCCACGCGCTCAAACAGGAACTGCCCGGGGAGAGGCGAGACATGAGGACCCGGGGGCCAGGGGCCTAGCATCCAGGGACTCCCAGCTGGTGAAGGCCAGGGCAGGAGGGCACACCTGCGTGCGGTCCATCAGGCCACGTGGCAAAGATGCCACTTGTCTAGGAGAGCTGTGGAGCTCCAGAGAAGCATGCATGTGTGCAGGGGATGGTCAGGGAAGGCTCCCTGGAGGAGGGTCGTGTGCTGAGCCCTGAAGGCTCACAAGTTAGGAGGCAGGCAGGTCCGTCCGGTTTCCCCGGATTCCCCAGGTAACGCACGGGGGCTACAGGGGAAACCCCCACAACCTGGATCTTCATTCCCCAATCTCAGCTTCAAGCTACAAGGCCCCGTCCTGAAGGTCCTCCTCTTCCAGGAAGTCTTCGTTCCCTACCCCGCCCCTCCAGGAAGGTCTCCTGCGCTTCCCCACCCTCCTAGTGGCCAGCCTGCCCCAGCGTCTGTGTGCCCTGCGAATGAACGCGGAGACCCACGGGCCTGTTCCCGACGCCCGGCAGCGGCCAGACGCAGAGGGGCTGGGGCGGCCGTGGGCGCCCACGGCCGAAGACGGCACCGGCACCGGCGCTTCTGGCGGCATGCCCTCACTCCACTGCCTCGGTCTCCCTGTCGGAGATCCGGGAGCGACTGGGACGCGGCCGGGGCTGGGCGTGCCGAGCGCAGCGGCGGCCGTCGGCAGCATCCTCCCCACCCCTCCTTCCCAGCCCGGAGCCGCTGCTCTCCCGCGGTCCGCCCCCGCGGCCCTGGGCTCCGTGGGCGGCCGTACTGGCGCCCTCCCACCCAGGCAGCCCTCCCACCCAGGCAGCCCTCCACCCAGCAGCCCTCCAGCCCGGAAGGGGAGAAGGCGTCAGACCCGGATCTGGGTCCCGCCCGGCTGCGCGCACCAGGCGGCCCCTCCTCGCCGCAGGCCTCAGTTCTCTGTGCGGACCCCGCCAGGGCCCGCAGGCTCACAGACACACCTTGATGGCCAGCGTGATGTCCGCGTAGGCGCAGAAGCCTCCGCCCCGGTCGCTAGAGCAGTGGTGGAAGCCGCCCCCTGCAGACGGGCAGACGGGTGCTGGTCGGGGCCAGGCCTCGGGGCCAGGCCACGGTGCCGCCCAGGCGCCCCCGCCCCTCTGTCCCCCGGCCACCGCCCCGCAGCTCCGACTCCAGGCCGGCCCAGCGAGCTGGCGCCTGGGCCTGCTGCCCTCCCAGGCAAGTGCCGGCTCAGGTGCCCGTGCGGCAGGAGGCGGGGGGCCGAGGCCGGAGCTGCTCTTGGCCCTGCCCTGGGGAGCCTGCTCCCTGTGGCCCCCGTGCCAGGAAGTGGGGTGGACGGGGGAGGGACGGCCCTTGCCCACGGAGGCTGCCGCGACCCGGTGGAGGCTAAGACCTGCATCCCAGCCCAGCCGGCCTCCGCTGGCGGCGCGGGGACGGTCGGGAAGGGCACCCCCGTGGGCCCCGGCTAGCCACGGCGACGCGGAGGGCCCGGGGACCAAGCTCCACCACCCCAGCCCTGAGACGCAGCCTCCAAGCCCCGGTCCCAGCGGCCCTGTCTGGCCCCCGGGAGAGCCTGGGCTGCGGGGCCCTCTGAGGCTGAGCCCAGCAACTGCCCCGGCAAGCGGGAAGGAGCCCGCAGAGCCTCCAACTGCCTCTCCCGGCACCCGAGAGGCCACTGTGGACTCGTGATGGCGAGGCCATGGCCAACACTGACCCCGGACCGGGCACCGAGCCGGCTCGAGAGTCCCCACAGCCCCAGGAGGGGCACCCTCGTCGTCCTCTCACTTTACAGATGAGGAGACAGGCCCAGAGAGGGTCAGCCACGCGTCCAGGGTCACACAGGCGGGCAGTGCGGAGCCCGGATCTACCCCCGGGCTGGATGCAGGCTAGGATGCAGGCTCCTAGCCTCCGCCAGGTCGTGACAGCTTCCGAGGGCAAGGGCCAGCCACGCCCTCCTCGGAACCCTGCTGTGGCCACACCGGGCACAAGGCATCGCTTGGGGCACAGCAGAGCACCGCAGCACCGTCGCCGCGCCAGACCTGGCGGCCTCGAGATGGCCGAGACCCAGCCCCACCGGGCAGAGCTCACAGCCGAGGGCCGGGGGCCTCTCGGGGGGCTCTGAGTCAGCCACCGGGCTTCTGTGCATGCCCACCGCCTCGTGGGTGAGAGGGGCCCGGGCACGCCAGGCCGGTCCGAGTGGGAGGCTGGATGGGAAGCGCCTGCCCGCGGCCGAGTCTGGGCCTGGCCCGGGGCCACCCGGCGACCGCGCCGTTCTCCCAGGCGTCAGGCAGGCGGAGAGCAGGGGCTGGTCCCGCCCGCAGGGCCCCTGGGGGACGCTGGCCCTGTCCAGGCGGCTCCCGCGACACAGCCAAGTCCCTGCAGGCTGCCCTGAGCCCCAAGACACTGGAGGCAGGTGCCAGTCTCCCGCAGAGCTGCCCAGGGGATGACCCGGGCGCCCCGCCCCTTGGGGTGTGCGACAGGCAGGGCTGCAGGCCCACCTGGGTCTCCTTGGACAAGGGTCCTCTCGCCCTGTCCAGACCCTTCAGCCAGCAGACAGAGGCGCCGGCCGTCCATCTGGACCGGGAAGCTGCCCTCCGCGGCAGACCACTGCGCCCCCGCCCCAGGCCAGGCACTCACCCACGTTGATGGCCCAGCCTCGCTCCACGGCCAGCTTCCCTGCCTTTGGAGAAGAACAGAGGGTGAGGGCCTTCGCCGGGGAGGGGGGGAGCTGCCAGGGGGCGTCTGGGAGGAGGGCTCCCTCCGAGACACTCGGTCAGTCTGGGAAGCCAGGACCAGGCTGGCTGGCATGTGAGACGCCCCGCGCGTGAGCCCCTCTGCAATTTTGCAGGGAACCGGGAGACACCAGCGCTAAGGACTGATCGTCCGCCCCACGTGAGCGGACGATTTCACTGTGGCTTTCAAGGGGAAACAGGCAGATCCTTCCTCATGAGAACACAGGAGACCGAAGACTGAAGGAAACTCTGCAGGAAACACTCTGGGGGGCGGCAGCGATATTCTACGGAGCCGAAAAGCGCGCAACGCTGCCGAGGCGAAA